>VZSE01002451.1:683996-961891 GCA_013398275.1 Promerops cafer | reverse complement strand
TAAATATTATATAAATAATGTATAAAACCTTAAAAATTAACTATGTAAAATATTATTTCTGAAACAATTTTAGATATATCCACTATGACTATAAACTGTGTCCTGACCTGTGTTATTTACATTTTGCTGCTTAAAAAAGCATTGAATTAATTTTTTTATAGTCGACTAAAATATTGTAGTTCTGTGGTAGTAATATTTTAATGAAAATAACTACAATTAGAGACATTTGTATAAAAAAAACATATTAAATTGTCTGTATTTTTGTAATGTTCCATTTTGTAAAGAGAAGAATATTCAAAGACTTTTGTAGAATACAAAATTGAAGTTTGTATCTGCGAAATTATTGCTGTATAAATGTGCTTTTTAAATAAAAGCTCATAACACAACTAAACATCCTGGTGCAAGCTGCCTTCTGTCTTTGGGTTGCCCTTTCCTTGCCAGAAAAAGAGGGTCATTGCCCAGTGGGACAGCTGGAAGTGTGATGTGGATGTTGGATGACATTTGGGGACGTGATGGTACAGGAGGGCAGCTGGATAAAAAGGACCAGATGCCATTTCCGATGGGTTTGATGAGAAGGTCCCACCAGCTCCTGGCTGGGGGCACTTGTGGGTTTGCATTGATCTTCTCTTTCCTATGTCCAGTCTTGAAGCAAATCCCATTTTACTGAAAGCATCCCTTTTACTTTAACAATCTTATAAGCTTCAAAGAAATATTGTGGAAGTAGAATAAGGTCTGAAGAGCCACAGCCCAGCTGCTGGTTGTCCTGGACAGCCCCTGCCTAGGAGGGCTCCCAGCTACGCTCTGCACAAACACCTTTCCCATGAAAAGCAGGCACTTGGCAGCTGAACCAAAACCTTGCACCTTGCTGGGTTGCAAATGTAGGTGGAAGGAGAAAGAAGAAAAAATTTAAAAATCTCACAACTTGCTCAGAGAGGCACATGTGCACAGCACACGGTTATGAAGCAGCCTGGATTTTTTTATTATTATTTTTATTTCTTTTATTATTGTTATTTTCCTCCTCCTACAGAGGCAAATGAACTTGGTGGTGGTGACACACGGTCAGAGCCGCGTTTCGACCACTCCTTGAGTGAACCACATCAGCGAGATAACACGGCACAGAAATAATATGCAAGAATGCATGACAGGAAGCAAATACCACATCAAACTGCAAAGAAAGAGCAGGTGGAAATTAAGCCAGCAGAACTGAGCTAGCACTTGCTATTATTATCCTAATTAGGAGTAAAATTTTATTACGCGTGGAAAAACTTCGTAAACCCGCACCTGTCCCAAACGCAAAGGGAGTTTTCATGGTGCCACGTGTGATCTGAGCCCGAGTGTTTGGAGGTTGAGTGTTTGCAGAGGTGAGGCTTCAGCTTCGGGGCAATGGCTGTGAGGACAGGCTCTTAATCCCCAGTTTATCCCCCAAATGCATTGCCTGGGTGTAAGGAACCCCCAGGGAAGAAGGAAACACTGCCCTGTGGAGCTCTTCATGTGCAGAGCCAGCCCCAGTGCAGCAAGCACTGGGCTGAGAAAAGTGTTTGCTTGCATCTTAACCCCAGCTACTTGGAAAAAAACAGGAATACAGATTTCTGGGTGAAAGAGGAGGGTTTGGAGAAGGGTCACAGGGGAAGTGGAACAGGAGGCAATAAGAGCCCAGGCAGGGCAGCAGGGCTGGTGAGTCACGGGATCTCACTCAGAATGTGTGGGTCAGCATGGAGAGAGGGAGAAAAGGCCGTGGATAAACCAATGGAAGGCAACAGGGTTGAACTCTATAACGTGGGGCTGAGCATCAGCAGTGCCAAGTCCCATTTGTGGGTGGCTGAGCGATGGCTGTTTCCTCCTCTGCTTCCTGCCTGCCTCTCCCGTGCTGTCCCATTCCATCCCATCCTGGGAGGGTAAGAGCAGCTTTGCATGACAACTGGGTGGGTGCAACTTTGCTGGGGTTCACCCCTGCTCACTGCCTGGGGATTAAGAGAAGTGATCATATCTGGCAGCATGGGTGGAAAAAGGCAAGGTCCCTGGAGACCTCTGGGCTAGCCAAGCACAGAGGAACGTTCCAGTGCTACGGGAGGAATAAGGACTGATTTCAAACGAGCATTGCAATGAAATCCCACAGAGAAGTGAAAGGAGCAGAGTTGTAGGTACCACAAACCATGAGTATGGTGACAGGATGTATCTACTGCCATTGCTTCCTGAGGGGCAGGAAGGAAGAGAAGATAAATAGGTGAAATGGAAATAAACCTAAACCCAAATCCATATGAGCGCTGAGATCCTGAGGCCACCACTTTCTGCAGTGTCTGCAGGTGCAGCTGGAGCTTGCACTGCTGAGCTGCTTGGTCCTTCCTGCTGGGATGCTGAGCAGCCAGGACACTTTGGGGTTTGCGTGCTGCCGCTCTCTGCAGCTCTCCTGAGGAGGCAGACGGGTGTACAAACCCAGATGCACTCATGCAAACAAGACGTGTTGCTGGAGCCCGGGGCTGGGTGCTGGTTGTGGCCTTCAGTGCTGCAAACACTGGGCTCTGCTCATGCTGATGCTAATCAGGGGCTGCGGAGCACCCAGCTGTCTGCCTTTGATGCTGGGGCCCGGCTGGCAGAGCCTCTCTGCACAAGGGGACGTTCTGGTCAAACCTGTCTTTTTTTGCGCAGAGACCGGTTGAACACGTTTTCAAAGGCAGGGGTTGGTGCGTGCACCTGACTGCCATGGGAGCAGGTCTTTTGTTCCAGGGGAAGGGAAGTTTACGCAAGCCCCAGGTCCGGCCGTGTCTCGGTGCACCTAAACAGCTTCACTCAGCAAGAATGCCTTGGCAGCCTGCAGAGGCTGGAGCTGTTGTACTTCTGCTCAATGATTTTCGGATATGAAGCTCTCAATCGAGGGAGGGGGAGGGAGGAGATTCGCCCCACAAGCAGAGACCTGTTTTTCTCATGCTCCCAGCCTGCCTTGTTTTGGGTGTCCGAAGGTTTCACCCAGCTCTTCGTAAAGCCGAAACCAACTTTCATCCGTGGAGCCACAGGACGTGCTGGGCTGAGGTCCTGCTGCACAGGAGGGCTGGTGTCAAGCCCACATCCACGGCTGGGGTGCAGCACAGCTGTCCCTGGAGCCAGCACCCCACTTCAGCTGCATTTTTCCCCCCATCTTTGCCTTGACACACCCTGTGCCTTCATCCATCATTCTCCTCTCAAAAGGCGATCCCTCCCTTGTGTTTACCTTTTCCTCTGGACACCAGATCAGAGGTTCAGATTTTTAGGAATTATGTGAATCACTTGCCTCCTGGCTTCTGTAAACATGGTCCATACACCTGCCCACAGACAGGAGCTAGTGCCCATCTCCTCCAGACTTTCCTACCCTTGTTCCCTGGGTGCCAGGTGATGCTCGGGGCACAGCCCTGACTGCTTGGATTACCCAGCAAAACCGAACAGAAGTTGTCACCTTCACTGGAGGAAGCAGAAGGTAGAAAACAACCTCCCGTTGACTCAGCGGGGGGAAAAAAAGACACACAAACAAACCCCAAAACCCAACAACTTTCAATTATCACCTTTGCACGCCACCCCCACTGGCACCAGCCGGCGCGGGAGTGCCTGCGTTAGCTTGTCTCGAGTTACAATTTCCTCGGGGCACAGACTACACCTATGTGTGTGTTTGGGTAATAACGATCCGACTGGTTGGGATGAATCCACGCCTCATCCTATCTGTAGCTAGAAGGGAGCGAAGTCACCGGGAACATCTCCCAGTTTCCTTAGAAAGTCTCGTTCTGCGAGTTCCTGCCCCGGCGCAGCCGCCGAGTGCCACCGTGGCGGCACCTCGCAGGCAGCGCTGCTTTTAATATATAGCGCTGTGGCCTCGTGGAGCGTTTAATTCTTGTCTTGAACCCAGAAAATAACCGTCTTGGCCTCTTTATTTGGTTTTTTCCTCCCCCAATTTCGCGCCAGGTGACTCTCAGAGCTGCGTTTTGGGACACGTGAAGCGTGAGGCTGCCCGGTAATTCGGCGCTGGTGGCAAAGGGCTGAGCACCTGCGGTGTCTGAAGGCATGAACTCCGCAGGGTTTGATTTGGCTTTGTGCAGAGGGTTCATAACCAGCAGGAACAATGGGCTGTTATTTAAGAAAAACACCTTTTAGTGTTTCCACGTGTCAGCAGAAAGTTGAGGAACAGAACCACCAAAACACCGAACTGTGTACACACACATCCACGGATGGGATGAATGGGAATTGTGGTGGATTCAGCTCGCTCCTGAAGCCTTTGAATTCATTCAAAATACACCAAAACTTGAAATAAAATGTGACTTCTGTTTCCCACCTGAAAAATGAATAAATTGAAACAAAGCCATCTGTTCATTTGTGCGGGAACTGGTGTGAAAAAGTGGGCTTTCCACCACGCTTTGACATCTCCATTTCCAGGTGTGTGGTGTGAGTGCATGTGAGCTGAGGTCAGCCTGACATATAAATTAAATAAAGGGGCATTTAATTCTTGCTAGGCTGATCTTTCCCCTGGAGAAACACCATGAATGGAACAGAAAGAATGGTGCTATTACAATAAGGAACTCAGAAAGAAAATAAAATGTTTAAAAGAGAATAAAATCTTTAAAAGAAACTCTTTTCATCCAAAGAAAAAAGGGATCAAGATCTCCTGTGAGCACCATCCTTTCAAAGGGATCTGCCTTCTGCACAAGTGCGTAATTTGCTTATTTTCAAAGAAATTTTAGTGATGTTGAAGGCAAATTAATAACACTGCTCCAGCCTCCCAGGGCTTGTCTGAACAAGAAAAGTTGTTAAGGTTTAATATGAGGTAAAATTTTAATCCATTTCATTAAACTGAGTAGATATTCTTAGTTCATTTTTAAGCAGGATTAGCCATGTTTACCTCAAGTCAAGTAAGCACAAGTATAACGTCAACTGATACAAGCCTTGCTTAAATTAAAGGAAGAATAACTACCAAGGCTTAGGGGAAGGAGGGAAAAGCCAGTTGAAGTTTCTATTTAAAACAAAAAAATGGGGATTTTTTTTTTTCTTTACAAGGTATTTCTTTCCATGGGAAAACAATAAAACCCAGAAAAAGTCTATGAAAGTTTTGCTTGTAAATGATGAGACGACTGCAGCTGAAAAAACACTGCTTAATTCAGGAGAGGTAATTCTTTTCAGCAGGGCCAGCCTAAGCATCCCCTTGAGTGGATCTGAGGGGAGTCTGGGCCTGTTGGACATAGCAATTCCAACTCACCCATCTAAGAGTCACCAACAACATTTCATTGATGCTCCAACAAATTAATGATGCTCCAGCCCTCTCAGCAATCATCCAGCTCTTAGATTTAGTTTTCTAGCCTACGGCCGAGGTTCTTCAAGTCCTTTAGGAAGAAATCCAGGCTCAGTGTGAAGGTGCCAGATTAAATGGGATTTACCACATCCCTTGGCCAGCTGTCCCACCAGCTCGTTGGCCTCACTGTTAAAAATATGCTAATACTTCCCTTGGTTTTCATTAATAACTGCTTCTGTGTTCCCATGCCCTATATCCCTTTCCTTTTGATTATCTCAAAAAAAAAAAAAAAAAAAAAAAGTTTTTTTTATTATTAAATTGTGCTATTTTCCCAGAGTTGAATCCCTTGGTTAACTTTCCAGGAGGTTTCCTCACAAGTGATGCTTCTCGCTTTAAAACTTGCTCAGGTTTTTTGCTTCCCCTTAATTATGGGATATTTCTTAAGAAATGCTGCTAGTTAACACAAAGTCAGTGGGAGAGGGACCAGCTGGGGACCAATTTTCCTTTGTACAAGCAATTAAGTAGGAACACCTTCTGCTTGTAGGTCAGATTTAATCTGATGCTCTTCTAGAGGAGAGATTCCTTATCAGGTCTTAACCCCTGCACCTTCCAGGCCCTGGGAGAATAAAAGCTTGACAGAATTTCCCTTCTTTCAGTCTTCTTCAGTCAGGCATCTTATCTGCCAGGCCTGGGGGTACTTCTGAACTCAGGGTACCCCTGAACAGCAAATAACCCTCCCCATGGGGTTTTCTGTAGCTGCAGAAAAAGCCCCTGTTAAAAGTGAACATTAACAACTTCCAGTGTGTGAGATGAGTTTCACCGAGCAGTGTTGAGGGCGGGCAGCGTTTCCAAGCTAGTGTGGGGTGGGATAAATCACTTTGTACTTGGCATAAATTAGGTGTGACACTGTTAGGCAGGTAAACTGGGCCACTATGAGTCAGGGTAGGGTGTATTTAGCAAAAATCTTTGGAGGTTTGGAGGTGACCCCTTGGGGTGATGTGAAGCTGCAGGGTCAAGTCATGGAAAGAAGGTTCTGCGTGGATTGACAGGCACCTTCAAACTCACACAGCACAGCTGTCTCTAACCACCTCAGCTCTCCAAAGGAGCTACAGAGGAACTGGAAGGTAGCTCTGTGCAAAATTCTTGTGCTGCAGCTGATGTTCCAGCGGAGACAAATGCAGATGTGACCTTGCAGTGAGTGCAGAGCAGCACCCTGGGCTGAGGGTGAAGACCTGCCCAGGCACCAGTGAACGTGAGCTGAAAGGCTGCAGGACACATTCCACCCACCCCGTGCTGCCAGGCTGGAGGGGTGAGGGATGCTAAACACAGGGTTACATCTTCTATTTATTATGGACAAAACATTCAAATAACTGTGTGCCTGCTCCCTGCCTGAACTAGCATGAAAATAGGAAGACAATTGCCTGGCTGAGCTCTTGGAGGAAGATTTGAATAAAGAAGGCAAGTTCACTGGAGGCACTAAGCCATGCATGTCTTATCTCGCAGTGAAGCTCTGCAGAAGCAGCCGGGCTGGGCACCCAGCAGGTGGATTAACTGTTCAGGGGAAAGACATGGAAAGCAGCTTTCTTGCAGAGCAGGTCTCCACACAAGTAAGTCCGAGGCAGCGTGGATTAGTGCTTAAACTAATGAACCAGCCGGCAGACCTCACTGGGAGAAGATATTAGCACATAGCGGGACAGCCTTCGACAGGCTGGCACCTCTGCGAGCAGCCAGAGGCTCTGGGAGGGACCAGCCTCCTGCAGCCAACCTCCCAAAAACACACGGTGAGCTTTAATGGGAACCTAACACAAACACTGCCAGTGCAGGACCTGTAATGAGCTTCCAGTTTGCCTCAGGACGTTTTCTCCCAGTTTGGTTGTATTTATGAGCAGCTATTTTTGCTTAAGTGGAGAAAGGGGGGTAAAATGGCATGGGCAGAGCTCCACTTACCCCTGCACCCACAGTGGTAGAGGGGTGACCTTTTTGGGTGGTTCACGTCCACTCATCAGCTGTTGTGCTTTATTTTTTTTTTTTTAGGAGGGGAAATATATGCATTTTCACAGATAAAAGCCAGGCAATTAGGGGATTTATTGAACAGAAAACGAGCTTAAGAACAAAGAGAGGCAAAATTAAGGTGCCAAGTGAACGGGAGTGGGTTGAGGTTGGGGCATGGAGGTGGGTTTGGCTGTAAAGCAGTCATCCTGCTCCACCCATGGAAAACCTTTGGTGAGTTCTCCAGGAAACAGGGGCGGGTGGCAGGAGTCAGAAGGGAAGTGTATCCTCAAGGGACACCCCTGTGGCATTTCCCCCCATCTGCATTATCAGCCAAGGTGGGTAACCTTGTGAGGGGGAAGCCAATCTGCTGGTATTTCCACTGACCAAAAACGCTTGGGGTTTCTCCTCGCCATTCCTCACGTTATTGAGGCGGTTTTGAGTTTGGGGTTTTCCCTTGAGAAATTCCAGTATTTCACTGTGTGCTTTCCTTCTGAATTGAGTCAGAAAATCAAAATAATAACTTTTTTTTTTTTTTTTCCCATGGAATGGGAAATTCCAAACAATCCCCGTTAGGAAATGTTAAACATTTTTTGTGCAAATATATTTGCCCATCTAGTGCAGCCCCACATAGCTCCAGACACTTACCACAGAAGAAGTGCCCTTGACTCCAGCATCACTTACAACCTCAAAGCAGTCATGGAACACATTTTTTTTCTTTCCTTCAGTGCTTCAAGACGTGGTATGAGCAGGAAAAGGAGATTAATCATTTTAAAGTGTGTATGTGTGTGCTCGTGTTCACAGACAGCAGCTGTGCAAGCGCATTCGCTTACCGCCATCCTGTGAGGCATTGCCTGGGGTGTCACTCCTGAGCTCAGGAAAGCTTGGTCCTCCTGGCACAGCCGCTGGGTGCCCCAGCAGGGATCACCTGTCTCCTTCTCCCCTGGAGCTGTGCTAATCTAGCTCCTCAGGGTTTCGGGGATGCTCAGCAGTGGTGCGGCCATGCCCGGCTAAAGCCCTCGGGGAAGGTGCTTTTGTTGTGACGAGCCATTTCCTCTCCCTAGAGCAATGCGGGGAGGTAAAGTGGGAGCAAATATTCCAACAATAATGAAGTGACGGGGTTAAAATGACTCCTCCAGTAACACAAGTCACCCAGCTCTGGTTTCACGTTTAGTTTGCTGCGGAGCACCTAAAGAGCTCAGCGAATCCCGGTGGTGTTTTGTGAGGTTATTCAGGCACTCTGCTCTTTCAGATTTAAACAGGAGCGGGCACTAACTGGGCAAAAGAGACCCCAAGTCCTGAGCATGAGCCCTGCACGCTGCACCCATACTCGGCTGCCTTAAATAGCATGAATCATAGGACGCTTAGTCTGCACAAACCCATCATAATCTGATAAAAGTCAAGCAAAACATCCTTCACCTCCTGCAAATAACTCAGGCCGGAGTCAAAATAAGTGCCAGCAGAAGGAGTGTGTTCTTGCAGCAAGGGGGATTTCCAGGAATGCTGATTTCCTGACCCTAAACCCTCCGTTGTCCCAGGGCTCTCGGTGTTTGGGCAAGCCGGGGCTGAGCCGCAGTGAGAACTCGCCGGCCCAGCAGCACATGTGTCACATTAAGGAGCTGTTTGAGGGGCCTGGGTGGCTTAGTGGAGAAATTGTCAGGTTTGTCCCCTTGCAGCTCACGTGTCCAGAATAGCCCGTGGTCCTAAAGGAGGAAAACGCCCTCTGCCGAAGCTCAGGAGGTTTCCATCACGGAGGTTCTGCTCTGGTGTGGAACAGCCAGAGGTGTGGAGGCCAAGTCTGCAGGGTGGAGAAACCCCAGCCCCACCTTATGTGGCACTTGGCAGAAGTTTTAGGATGTGACAGTGCCAGTCCTGCCATCCACAGCTTCTCTGTAGGTCCCCTCCTCCATCCACAACCTCAGAAAAGTAGGAAAAGTGATGAAAACTCATTGGAACACAAGCTGGAGGATCTAGCACATAAATAGCAAAGGAAGGAGAGATAAATACTACCATAGTCTTTAAATATCTGCGAAGGAAACCAGCCAGGAGCCAGTTTGGCTACAAGGGGAGGGCTGGAAGCTAACGATGGATGATCCCGATCTTTGCCAGTGGCTAAGTGGATTTCTAACCACCGTTTTCACAGGGGAAAAAAAAAAAAAAAAAAAAAGAGGCTTGAATGATCCGGTTCATTTTCCTGGGTGGGGGAAAGAACTGCTAAAAGCCTTTAATAGCTCCTGTTCAGGCAATCGTGATTATGAGCAGCTGGGAGGAAGCAGGGCCTGAAGTGTGAGATGCCAGACTTGAACGTGGTAAACAGGGGCAGGGGAATATTTGTTTTGACAGCACGCTCAGTACACAGGAAACACAGAGCAATGGGAGGGACAGCTCTGCACAGGAGTTCCCAGTCCTGTATTTAAGAGCAAATCAAACTAAGGGAGGACCCTGCAAATTACAGACATCTACAAATAACCCCAGACCTTTTGTCTCAGCTGTGGGAAGATGCTGAGGACACTGATAACAGACACTGCGTTGCACAACCTTGGGAAAGAGGGGGCCTGGTGGTGTGTCCACTGTGCCCAGGATCTTGGCTCTGACTCTGGTTACAGGCTGCAGGGGAAGGTGGAGAAAGCCCAGGAGAGGATAATTATGGAACAACCTGTTGATGGAGGAAGTGGCTTCCCAACCTCCCTTTACTTAGGGCCTGAGTTCTGCTCCAAAGCAGGAAGATTTATAGCCCTCCCCATGGTTGTGTTGTGTTCTCCTTCTGGCCAGATTACTTTAATAAATGAGAGGTAGGGAAAAAAAACTGCTGAAAAGCAAATCCCCTACAGCCGTGCTGTGTCACATCATTAAATAAGGACACTTTTTACTTAAGAGGAGCTGTTTGACCCATAATTACAGCTAAACTCCCATTTGGCTTTTGGTCTGTGGGGGCTTCTGTAATTTTAACTTTGAATCCTCACCCCCCATTTTCCAAGGCAGCAAAAAGTGATTATATAATATTAAACAGCAGCTGTTTTTCAGGCTGGAAGGGGCTCTTCACTGCTGTTATCCACAGCCTCTCTCTGAAATCAAACACTCTCTGTAAATGTCAAACAGCACTGGGTTCTCATTCCTGAGGTCTGCACACAATTCGTTGTGACAAAACACAGGCTGAAAGCTGACCTGGATTGTGTGGCACAATGAGTATCGACTGGGAATTTCCAAATCCCAGCATCACTGGGGCACATGGAGTTCAGAGGATTGTGGAGGTGTCACAGTGTCCTGAAACATGATTTAACAGCAGTATTTACTGTCCCCCAAGACTGGATTGGGCATAGCAAGAATGCAGTGGCATGTTTAGCCTTGCTGCCTCATCACCATTTTGATCTAAACCAATTATGAATCTATAAATCAGCTCTGAGGTCAGCAGGCAGCTTCTTTGGTGATAATAATAATTACATTCCTTGCATTTACACTGTATTTTTCACTTGTAGATCACAGGAGACTTCATCAAAGCAGGCAGCAGTCATTGCTTCCCATTATTAGCAGCAGGGAAAATGAGGTGCAGGGAAGGTAAACACCACCTTTGTCCCAAACTCGGGGTCATGTGAGGGGGGTGGCAGCAATTAGGAGCTTTATGGGACCTTATTCAAAGGAGAAGCCATAGCTGCTGACCCACTCTTTCAAGTGAACTAGTGTGGACTGCTCAAAATGTAATGGTGAGAAGACAAATGGGAAGTCCTGGATTAACTACTTCTGCTTAGTTCTTTATTTGTTCCTGTTTTCTTCCAAAAGAAACATGACAACCAGCTCTTTCTAAGTGACCTCCCCTGAAGAAAGGTCTCCTGGCACCACCAGCTGCTTTGTGGTCCAAAAATGTGTGTATTTGGCCACAAAGGCCTTTGATGGAGATGTGGGAACCCCAGACCTGCGTCAGAATTCGTGGCCAAATCTCCCCATCCCTGACTAAACTTCTGGTCATGGTCTCACCAGATTGGTGCAGCTGGTCTGGGCTGCTCAGCCAAAATAACTTCATTCCTGCTTCAGCTATTGCTAAAAAAAAAAAAAAGGTATTTAAAATTATTTGATCCCCCAGTGTTTGATTGTGACCCGTTGTGGGACAAGACATGAGCTGTCTTCCTCTCTGGAAGCTTTGGAAGGTGTTGCTCTCACATCCACTTCCCAGAGAGCAGGGCCACGTTCTGATGCCTCAGCAAATTTTTCTGCCTGTCCTCATGTGGGAAATTTCCTGTCCATGTTTAAGCCTTGCACAGCCTCTTTCTGCTGTCACTGCCTCTAACAATAGATCTGCAAAAAAGGGAGTAAAACCCAAAAAGACAAGCCTGTAAAAATGTCCCCTGCATTACACCCTTAAGAAAAACATTAATAGTGCATTATCCAATTGAACATTTTCCTTTCACATCACTTTTAATCAGAGCTCCAGTCTCATTTCAAATTTGAGGTCTGGGAAAAATAGCAATTTTTTAAAATAAGAAAATGTTGTGCTCTTGGGGGAAAAAAAGCCCACCCAACCACCAAAAAAACTCCTCTTGATTCTTTCTGAGCAATTCTTCAGTACTTGATTTGGAGTGGCTTATAATGCATAAAGGCATTTGTATTTTGCATGCAGCCATCTTTGGGCTTTTGCCTGTAGTTGTACAAAGTTCTGACAAAAATATCCCCATCAAGAGTTATTTCAGTTTTTGACTCACATTTTGGTGTCAGCAAGGGACTGAGATCTCAAAGATGGAAAGAAGTAATTTCTCATAATTTTGCAAGTCTACAAGTAATTTCTTTGTCTGAATCAACTCTATGAAACCTTTATTGCTATTAATGTCCTGGCCTCCTTCACTGGAACAGGGTATTCCCTAAGAAATGAGGAGACAAAGAGGGAAATTAGGGACAAGAGAAAGCCTGGCATCCCAACTTCTTTTATACACAAGGGTGCACTTTGCAACTTCGATTTTTCTAGGTTGGTTTCTGTTCGTTCAGTTTTGCATTTGAGGAGAGGCAGGTTCGCAACAAAAGCCAAATTATCTCCGCAGAGCTCTGTGCTTTGCATTGGTTTGATTTTTCCTTTCCCCCCCAAAAAAACAGCTAACCCACTGCAGAGCAAACAGTTGCAGACTCACAAACTCCAAACAAAACCCTGACCTGGAGGTGAAAGCCCCTCATGTCCTGCAGAAGCAGCAGAGCATTTTGTGGCGAGGCGGAGCAGCGATTTTTGGGGTGCCGGGGCTGTGCTTGCCGGCAGCTCCCCAGACAGATTTGTGTCTCCACCGAGTTTTGTGCAGCCCTCGCCAGGTTTCGTGTCCCCAGCAGACCTGAAGTGTGCGTTGTTTCCTGCTTTCCACGGCTCCCAAGGGCAGGGAGAGGAATCAAGCCCCATCCTGAGCAGGGTGCTTGCCCCCAGTGGAGGAGGACCTGGCACGGAGGCGTTAATGTGCCAAATGAAACCACCACGGTGCGAAAGCCCCTTTGTCCATGAAGCCCATCTAAACACCAGCTCTCCATGACAGCCCATGCTCAGGCTGTATAAACTAGCTAAACTAAAGAGAAGGCTCTTTGCGTTGATTTCACTTCCCTAAAGAATATTCCCCATATTCCATCTCAGGAGCATCAGCAGCTGCCCAGGGAACCAGTGCCAGAACTGGAGGAGAGCACAGTGTCATGGAAAGCAGCCACCAACTCCTCTGGAATCTGATATGGAGGAAGAAGAGAGAAGAGGAGCCACATTTTCTTGGGAGATAGAATTGGCAGACTCGGGGCGGGGGACAAATCTTCCTGACCTGGCAGGTGATTGCCATCCCCAGAGGAGGCTGCGAAGAGAAGGCCCCGACAGCCAAGCACCGCCAACCCTCCTCCGCTTCCAAGGAGATAAAACCAGCCTGTGGACAGCCTAAGTTTAAGCTGATACAGACACAGCTGGTGTGCTGGGAGCTGAAGGTAATTTATTTCTCTTGGCTGATGACCCGCTCCCTTCCAGGGCCGCGTTTTCCAAGCGCTCTCCGCTTGGCCGCAACGTTTGTACCTCTGGCAGTTATTGTTATTTTAATATTAGGCTAAGAGCTAATGTATTAGGCTAATATATTAAGCTGGTAAACTCTTTAGCCATCCTGTCCTGGTGACACATGAAGGAGATTTTATAGACAGGCTTTTCAAACCCAGCTCAGCCCGGGTCTGGCGTTTAACCGCAGCTTGCAGAATATAATGGCTGAATGCATTTCGCCCATGCCCACAATAACTCTCTTTGACGGCAGAAGAAGTTCCAATAAACATGTCATTCAAACGCGGATGTATTTCGGTAAAAATTAGTGAAACTGATGCTATGAATAACCTGCAGTGCAGTTTCTATTGCTCTCCCATCAGCCAGGACCGAGATGATTAACGCCAGGCCAGACACGATATTTATATTGCTCGGATCATGGTGTGTCATAAGCAAATGTGAAATTGGGTACTCTATCAGAACAGCAGGGACTGGAAGAGCCACGTAATGAGCCAGTTTTACAGGGAGAAATAAATGGGATTGTAACACAGCCCTGGATACAAGGGAGGGCTTCCAGGAGGGGTGCAGGAGCAGGACAGCGGTGTGTGAGAGCAGTGCTGGGGATGACTTTGGGGTTAAATCAAGTAATTTATATTAACAGAGTTGTTGGGTGTTTTCTTTTCTTGCCATGACATAGCACGCATTTGAATAAATGCTGTGAACAACATATTCCCAGACCTGACCACCTTGGGAGAGCTTTTTATTAAGTAAATTATTTTTGTTTATTTCTGCTAAAATAATCCCCCGCCTTTTCTTTTTTTCCCCTATTCTCCTCTCTCCATCCCTTCTATTTTATCCATAATGGGGTTCCTGTGAATCTGCCCCTGCAAGCAGCGAGTCCCTCCCCCACCTGTGGCCCCTTTCCACCAAGTGCTATTTTGTAAGATCTCTTGTCACCAGGACTCTGCGAAGACTTAGGCATGTAATGGGAAACATGTGTCTTTCCCTGGCGCTTGCAATCTTACCCCGAGGAGCTCCAGCGAGGGCTGAAATGGGAGTGCTCTCTGTGGAGTCAGGGAGCTGATGGGGGGGAAAACGTTTGGAGCCAGAGACGGCAACTTGGGTGTTTTTTTGTTGTTTGCTCCCAGAAGTGCGGGATTTCGCACCAAAACGATAGTGGCAAACGGTGGTTTCTGCTGAGGAGGTGGGGGGATTGTTGGGCAACAGTGCCTGTGACAGGCAGCCCAGACAGAAGGGAGCAAGGGAGACATAAATGACTTTTTGGATGATGGCAAAAGCAAAATGATGGGAAAACGACCCCCATTTTGGAGCCTCAGCCTGCCACAGTTTTGCACATTTTCCTGAGCAAGAGAAAAACACAGGAAGGAGCTGAAGAAGATACAGAGAGGTTGGGAAATCATCGGGGTTGTAAAATTATGTTTTCGTGAATCATCACCATTAAAAAGAAAAGTGGTCATCATGATACTGCATGAATGGTATATGACATATATCATATACATAATATATGGGATAACTGGCCTCATTCCTCATTGTTATTCCTTCTGGGTGACTTAATCTGTACTCTTCTGGACAAAGTTAATCCTGCAGAGAAAGTGGTGCGTGCACAAGGATGTCAGGCTCAAAGTAGATGAGGTTTACTCCAGTGATTAAACCTACTCATCACCTCAGCCTCCTCCTTCTATTTTTCTGGGGTGCCAGCCAGAAATACAGTCCAGAGCAATCAGGACCCAGACCCAATTGTCATATCTAAAATCTGAGTGTGACTTGGCCTCATCTGGGATCAAACACCGGAATAACAAAGCACGCAGGATCTGGCTGGTGTCTGACAGCCAGTGCTTCTGGGTTTCCAACAGCCAAATTCATTCTGAGGAAAAAAAAATACCAAAAAAAAAAAAANAAAAAAAAAAAAAAAAAAAAAAAAAAAAATCAGGCTAAGGCTGAGGCACGTTGTTGTTTCCTTACGAGTTCACTTGCAAAGGTCACTGCTCCTCTCCCCCTCCCCAGTCTCTCTCTCTCTTTCTCTGCAACTCTTTTGTTTGTGCAAGACTTCAGGAATTAAAACCTCATTTCAAGGGTTATGAGTAGACCACAGCAGTGATACATTGCCCTGATTATCAGCAGCAGGCGAGCTTTTCCCCAGCAGCCCTTTAGCTGTGCAAGTTCTCTATGGCTTGCACCGATTTTTCCTGCCTCTAAATTTTTCTTTAGAGTTAACAGGGACTCCATTGCACAGACTTACCGTGATAAATGACATGGGATTATATTGTTACAGGGAATTGCCATCACCTCAGCAGTAATAGAAAGGAAAGGTTAAAAAAAAAGATAAGTAGATAAAGAATAGCAAGATGGCTGGGAGTACAGTGAGAAGAGAAATGGCCCTGGTGGGGAAGCTGATAGATGTCTTCCTCAGGTGAAAAGATTCATTTATGGACAGAGCACTCTGGGAAATCTTCGGATGGAAGAGCCAAACTATAGGAAAGTCATTGTCTTTATAAAAAAAGTGGAGATTTAAGGGTTCCTAGGGGCTTAGGTTCTCTAGATCTGGAGTTCATATTTTGGTGAAATGATGGGAACACCATTTTCAGAAGTGAACAGCAATTTTCAGTGGCCTAACATCTGGGCAGATAGAGGGAGAAACCTTGGAAGAGGCTGGATTTCCCAAAAGAAGCTGTTCCCTTCCCTGGGAAACTCAGACTTCCTGCAGCAGGACCCCTGAAAACTGAGGGAGCCCCAAATCATTCAGTGCTTTTGCAATGGGCACATCATTGATTAAAGGCCTGGCAGAAATGTTATCTTCCCTGGCCTCTTGCATAAGAGAGGCTAGATAATTAAATTGTATAATCTTTGCATCAAGCCTGTAATTCCCTGATTGCATTAGAGTATGTCTTGGAGAAAAAGCCATAGCCTAAATGCCCCCAGAAGCATTCTGCCTCCCTGAGCAGCCTTTACTTTAGAAGGGGCCAGACTTTGACATTTCCACCTCCCATTCACACTGATTTTATCGGGGTTCAGCTTCCAGCCCTGGCACCATTTCTGATGGCTCAGGGAAAGGCTGATCAGCCACCAGCAGCCCTTTCCCTTCTGTGAGCACCATCCAGCTGTGATGGAGACACCTCTCGCCCTCCTCGGGGCACTCAGTGGGCCTGAGATGCTCACCCCAGCCAGGTTTTCAAACATCTTTTCCCAGGAATGCTTTCCTAAACCCTCAGTAATTCATTGATGTCCTCTCCAAAGTCCAGCTGAGCCAAGCATGTTCCCAGCAGCTCCACACAGGAGCAGCGACGCTCACACGCTCGTAACGCCAACCTCTGCCTCTCTTTTATTTCCCTATATCATTATGGTGATGTAATAAATATGCAGAGGAGCTCCAGGCACTGGCTGTCTCCTTTGTTGGAAACGCTGCCCCACGTTCTCCCAACTGGGTATTATCCTCTGATTATACACATGCCAGAGGAAAGGCTCCCGATGTCCGTGCAGCTCTTACACCGTGTCCCTGCCTCCCTGTCCTTCCCTTTGCACTTCCCATCCCACATTCACACGCTCCCATTATGTGCCAAGCCTATATTTTACTCCCTCTGTTCTTGCTGCAGCCCTTCTTGGTAAGGGAAGTCTTGATTATACGTTTGGCCAAGTGACTTAAATCATAGAAGAAGAAAGAAAAAAAAAAAAAAAAAAAAGACCATGCAGGAGCGTTGCCTTGAGGTCAAAATCCATCAGGATTTAACCTCCATCCCAGGAAATCCAACCCCCCCCAAGCCAGGCCAGGGTGAACTGGGTGGAGAACAAAATCTTCCACATGGGCTGCAAACTTCAGGCACTGGGAAGATTCCTATTTCCAGCAGTGGGAAAATGTACGAGCGGGGAAGTCGTATTTACATAAGTCAAGGAAAACACTGTTTCCTTCTTCGGCAGGAAACAGAAGTTATTCTCAGAGCTTCGGCAAAAGAACGAGAAATTAAATAAAGTGCTGGCAGCCTAAACTTGTTTTATTCCTGTGGTTTTACAATCTCTGAGTAAAAATAAACACATTTTCAATCTCAGGAGAGTTATTAGGGTAATAATGGCGGGGGGGGAGTTATTTACAGGCTCCGATGGAATCGCTCAATGAATCATGCGAACTGTAACAACAGATCCAGGGCAAGAAAATTCACATTTATGCAACTGTCTGGTCTGAGTCTTCTGTATTGGGTGCTCTGATGCAGGATACAAGATTGGACAAACATTTGGGTGCTCCCAGCAGGAGTTTTGCCTGGGAGAAGGGTAATGATCAATACTACAGCACCCAATTTCTGTCTTTTGGGAGTTTTAATGGATTTTAATGGTCTTGTCCCTCCTTAAGCCTGGGACTGATTCCTGTTGGTGGGTACCAGAGCAAAATCCCTGGGTGAGGCCCTCCATCCCAGGCATAATATGGTGCTAATTTACATTGCCTTGTGATATCCAAAGATTAAATGCAAATGAGGAATTTGAACGCTCACACCTTGCACTTAACATCTCAGCTACTAAAAAATAACCCAATTTGGCATTGTTTATCCTCAGGACAAGAGGCCCATAGTCCATGTAGTCCTTCATCCTCTCTTCTGCCTGGAACAGCTGTGTTTGCCCAGGATATGACAAGGACATCCCTGTGGGCAGCACCTTCCCATCTCCTCCAATTTGTGCTTTTCCCGTGAAATTCTATGGTATTGCAAAGACAGCTCTTTTTTGGGTTGAATTTCTGCTACCACTGTGTATTTTCTACATGCATAAAACACTCATTGTGAATGAATGGAAGAGTTAGGTGTTTATCTAATACATATATATATTTACACTCACAATATATAATACAAAATATATTAAGGCCTATCACAGGCTTAAAGATAAACAGCACCATTAGTACATATATTTATATAAAAATAACATATATAGATATCTTTACACTGCATGGTTTAGGCATTTAGGCATAAATATATTTATCATAGGCACCATATAATCTGTCTACAGCCAGCAAGAGCTGCAGGTACAAGGACAACCCAAAGCAATTACAAAAAACAGCTACAAGAGGTAGTTACAAAGGAAACTACAAGAGGTAAGTACAAGGGCAAGTACCAGAAGTAGGTTCAAGGCTCTCTGCCCCCGGGAGCATGAAGGGCACAGGAAAAGGAGCCTGTTTTTGGATGCCAGGATGGGAATGATGCAATCAGAGAGTCCTGCAGCTCTTGGCAAAGCTCTCACCTTTCTCTGGAATTCCAGGAGACAAAAGCAGATAGCAGCTAAGTGAGAAAATCTTCAATTTCTCGCCCCTTTCAAGCCCGGAGGAACAGCTCGCCCTGCACAAAGCAATCCCTAAGCTTAGGCTGCTGTTCAAAGGGTAGGGGTTGAACTCGGATGCAAGCCTGTAATTTTTATAAACAAGGCTCATGTTTCCCTTCTGGCAAAACATGTATGGAAACCCACGTACGCGTGAAGCCCCGGACACGCACGAGAGGGCCACTGAAGCCTCGTTATCTTTGCTTTTGTTCTCCTTTCCTGGTGCTTTTTTAATCCCCGCACCGGCACTGCCTCGGGATCGACTCCCTTTTCCAGGACAAGCTTTTCACAGGGCTGAAGGGCTCTTTGTTCTCCTCGGCTGCCCCTCGGCGCTGTTTGTTGTGCCGTCCCTGGGGTGTGCTTTGCTCTTCCAGAGGGCCAGGAGTGGAGAGGAAGAGGCAGAGGATGTGAACTCCCATGCTGGAACACAAAGAGAGAGAAAGGAGGACCTGTTTATTCTTCTGCTAAATGTTCCTTAGCAGACAGCGATATTTCCTCATGTTCAAGAGCAAAACACTAAAAAAGGGGGCAAGGGAGAGGGGGGGTGTGAGTTGTTGGGGTGCTGTGGTGCTGGATTACTCCCTACGGGTAAGTTTGCAGCCCTTGCTGGCTCTGTCATCATCTCAGAGCTTGGGTGAGCCCTTCAGACTTGTGTAGGAGTCAGCCGTGGGACTTCCAGGTGCGAAACCTGCTGGTTCCAGCAGAGCTGCTCCACGTACCGTGGCAGGGAACGTAAATACATCCGTGCCGATGGCTCGGGAGGGAGCCACGGCCATTCCCAGGCACGCAGGCCTGGAAGGGACCACCTACGTCACGGGGCTCAGTCACCAGCTCCTCACAAACACCTTCCCCAAGCTGGTCAAGCCCCGACTCCTCGGTGATTTCCTGGTTAGTCCTGCAGCTGCTGCCCCTCGCTTATTAAAAGCTTGGCACAAATATTGGAGTCCTTCGGTTTGCCTCAACATTTCTTTTCAGACTGAAGCCCGCAGAGCCTTTTTTTTGAGGAGCACCCTGAGTCCACCATCCATGTGCCACCACCTTTTTTTATTTTAAAGAAACTAGAAAAACACAGCTAAGGATGCATGCTGACTTGTTGCACTGTTTTGCTGGTTGGTTGGGTTTTCTCCCTGCACTCTTGAGAACTAATACCTGGCGAGGATTTTGTGTTTGGTTGTCCACCATAGGGAGGAAAGTCGTCAATCATTTCACAGCCCTCCTCTCCATGTCTTACGGCCCTGGTGGTCCACAGCTGAGGCCTGAACACTGTGGGGTTGGTGGTTAGACCAGCCAAGTGCTCTTGTGCTCCTCCCAGCAGGTTGTCGTGACTGATTGAATCATTAAAGTGAGTAATTTGTTGTAACACAAGAACAGCTGAAACACCTTCTGCATCTT
This sequence comes from Promerops cafer, assembly GCA_013398275.1. NCBI lineage: Eukaryota > Metazoa > Chordata > Aves > Passeriformes > Nectariniidae > Promerops > Promerops cafer. Next base: position 941,987 of record VZSE01002451.1, on the reverse strand, counting down.
CACAATGGTGTTGCTCCACCATCCCCCTTGCCCAAACTGCACAGCCAAGGTGTGAGTCAGATCTTGGAGGTGATCTGGGCTATAAACAATATTTTAGAGGGAGAAAGAATTAATGTCAGTGGGGGCAATTCCTCCACAGCCCAACATGCAGTTGGGAGAGCTGGCAAGCCCTCAGCCCCAGGAAAGGGCAGGAAGGAGGTTTTAACTTTGGTTCTGTTTGCAGGCAGGGCCACCATGAAACCATAATCAAAAATAGGTATTTCAGGGAAAATATATATATTTGCAGGATTGAGCTCAAGGTGCTGTCCAGTGTGGCAGCCCTGCACAAATGTCATCCTGGGGTAGCAGTGATGGGACTTGGGGGTTCCCATGACTCAGTGAAACTGGGGTTCCCTTGCATTTATTGTGCATCAAGGTGAGGACATGCACAATTATTCCATCACAAATTGGCGCTGTCCCTGCCTGGTGGGAACCTGCTGGAGAGGCTGTACCCATGGAAGGAGTGGTTATCTCAAGGTCAGGCGTGCAGGAAACAACCAGGACAGCGTGAACATTGTGTAGGTGGGAGCTGCTGGTGGGGCTATCAGAGCTTCCCAGGCCAGGCAGGACACACAGGGAGTCACCCTGTCCCAGAGCAAAGCAGGAAGGAGTGAAGATGGCGCCAAAAAGCCTGGAGAGAAGGTTCAAAGTCTGGTCAGAGCAACCAGCTCTTGTCAACAGAGAGAGACTCAAGCTGAGCAATACCCATCTGGAGCTCACCCTCACTGGGTGTCCCTGTCCTGCAGAACCTGCCCTGCTGAGGCTGGAGTTACAGAATCTTTTGGTTTCTCCTTGCTTGATATTTATTTATTCCTTCGTCTGAGAGTATCGTGGTCCACGGAGGAGCTCACAAGCACAACAGGAACAGTAATGAATCCACCAGCAGCATCTGGATCTCCTCGAGGGTGAAAACAAACCATGATGTGGCTGCACAGCCATAAAATCAACAGCAGCTCCCAAAAAAAGCTCAAGGACAAGGACTTTGCTGGAGCACCAGACATCAGGAACGTCTTTAAGGGTTAAGGTAGAAAGCTGACAAAACCCTTAATGTTTTTACAGCACACAGACATGTAACATACAATACAGGACAATTCGTTCTATTGATGTCTAAAAATTCTTAATGGAGAAACAGGCTGTTAAAATACAGGATACTTTATAGGTTAGCTCTTCTCCATACTTCATCCTCAGGTATTTGCCAAGTTAGCAGAGGATCAGACTTCAAGTCACATTTAGGCTTCTCTAGAGCAGTTTTTCCACTAAAAGCTTAGCTCAAAGACATACATATTAATGAAAAAATGAGCCATTCATTCTTGTCATACATTTTGACCTCAGAACAGTTGCAAATCCTGCATATCATTTTTTTTCTAATCAAAGGGAAATAAAACATCTTTTATATAGTTAGACAATTGTCCTCAGTCTTTCCCAAGAATGGAAAAATGCCCTAAAAATGGAAAGCAGGTGGAGTTTCTCAACAGCAAGTTTCTTCTTCTGCACCAGAATGAGAAGGCTGCATCCCTGTTACCTGTTTTAAAAATTCCACAATCAGTGTGGCTACTAAAAGAGTCCTGTGAGCTGGGGATCTCTTGGAAGTGCTTTTTGGTGCCTGCATTAGCTATATTTGTCTACAGTTCCTTTAACCAGATGGAGAAAACTTTCCTGCTTTCCTACTGTACCACAGCAACCTTGGCATCCCACCTTTCCTTTCCACTGCTACTAACTTGGGAAGCTCTGCAGATTTCTTTGATGTTGCTGTTGGCTTGGCAGTGTCACAGCTGAAGAAAAAAACAGGACACCTTCTGAGATTGTTGGTGGGGTTGGGGGAGAAGCAGAAGTTTGGTTTTGCTTCAAAGACACCAGAGAGATGCAGAATATAAGAGGAGGGAGGGAAATGCTCAACAAAATAATCCCCACTGCAGGACTTGGGGTCTGAATCTCGCTGGTATTTCACTGAGGATTTGCTTAATTGCATCTAAAGATCTTCAAGAACTCAGAAGGCTCCTTGGTAGGAACAGAGATGGCAAAATTGCAGCAAATCCTTTTTTCCACACCCAGGTGGATCCCAACGAGGCGCAGAGTCACACGGTTATTTCAGACATGGGTTATCAGCAACACATACAAAAATGCAGGGTTAGAGGAGCAATTTCCAGAATAAAAGCTGCTGATAAACCTGGAAACACTCTCAGACCTCCTGTAGCACAGGAACAGCCAGGAATAGTTAAGTGAGTGCCAAAGCAAAACCCTTGACCTGAACAACTGCATATTTCAGAGACATTTAAGACAAAATCCCGTGCTGAACTCAGAGGCATGAGAACAGGATAAAAAATTGAGATGGTATTAATGAGGCACAAAACGGGTCAGAGTTTAGTTTGGGGTCAAATTTTGGGACCTTCCTTTTTTGGGATTTTTTTTGTTGTTGTTGTTTGAGTGCTCTAACTCAGTGGGAAGTACTCAGTGAACACCTCCAGCTTGTTTCCCATTCAGCAGCACGGCTCCGAGATAAACCAGTCTGAACCACCTTTGCTTTCTGTGTCAGCTAATGGAGGGATGAAGGCAGATGAGATGGTTCCATTTTGTTGTTTTTCCTCCCACCTTTCTTCTTCACTGCCTGTCACCGATTCCCTTTCCTCCCCCTCTCCTCCCCCCCTGTTAAAACAAAACATCTGCCACAGTTTTAAGACGCTTTGGGCCTTTTCAGGCTGCTACCAGCAAGGACAGGACTTGGCAGGGAGGGAAGCTGAGCGAGAGCCTCAGCAGGTGAAGGGGTTTTCATTCCCCCCTTACTTCAGTCAGCTGCCACAGCCACGGGGTGTCTGTGGGAGGCAGCAGTAATGATTTCCAAACCCAAAAGAGAGCCCTGGCAGGCTGGACTGGGGCTTGGCCCCATCCCTCAGAGCTCTGCAGAGCTCAGCTGGTGACTAGTCGCTGCGTCACTCCTTTCTGATTAAATTCCCGTTAAGTTTGAAGCAATAACACATCCTTGGTGGAATAAGAAACTCTGGAAGAAGAAAGCAACAAGCCTTTGTGGGGTTTTTTTGGCCAGCGGTGAACTAAGGGCCAGCCCTGAAGAATCATATGGGAAAAATGGCTCTTGGACCATGCTTTTCTTCTGTTTAGGCACAGGGCTTATCCTTGCATTTCCTATGACCACAGAATCCAGATCCACCAGTGAACTAAGACCCTTTATACGATTACAAGGAAAAAATGCTGCACAAGGCACATAAATTATGATGTGTGAACTATGAGGTACAGAAGCGCCCAAGTCTTTCAGCAGACAATTTCTCAGAGGGCTTGATCAGAACAACCTGCACATTTCTGTCCAAGATATTTGGTCTGACATTCTGTTCTCCCAGCTCCCTGACCCTTTTTTTCATTATCTGTCTGCTTGCTGTCCTGTGAAGGAGCCAAGCAGATGGAGTGGAGGGGTCACCAGCTATTTTGGCATGCCCAGGCACATTCCCTGAAGGAAAATAAGTCCATGCCACTGGATCCCAGGTCAGGGAGGTCCTACCACCTTTACCACCAGGATTTGTCCATGTTAAAAGTTATTACAGCAGCAGTATTGATAATTATTGTTATGATAATAATTAGTCACCTTGGCTTATGTTTCTTCCCCTGTAGTTCTTACAGTCCTGCTGGGGAGGGACTATTAGTTGGTGTCTAGCCTAATGATAACACCTTACTTGTTTTAGCACTGAGATGGAAGAAACAATCCTAGAAACTTTCATTAGTGGGTCAAAATGAAATTTTTGGCTAGACGTGAGATAAAACTTTTAACTTCATTTGGGGGCTGTATAATCTTCTTGGATAACCTTCTCCTTCGGTTCAAGTTAATTTTTGAACCTGAAGCATGAGGAAAAGCAGATCTGAAACAGGTGAACACTCAGAAAAAAACAACAAAATGAAACATTGCAGCATCTCCATGGCCAGCCTTTGCATTTAGAAACACTGATAGAAAAGCAGAGATGCTTTCCAGAGCTCTCACTTTTCACAGGAGCTACTCACCAGATTTGAATCCATTCACTGTCTTTCTCTTCCCAAAGCCTCATTTGGAGAAATGAACTTATGGTTAAACTTCCCTAAGAAGTTTTCCTGATGCCATGTGCATCATATTCCTAGTGGAAAGTGGAGAAGCTGCTGAAATTATGGAGGTCATGCAAATAGTAACACCACGCCCAGCTGATTACACCAGTCTACCTGGTGCTTGGGTCCAAGGTGTGTAAAGTAGGTAGAGGAAGTGTAAGACACTGGTGAATACTCATTTTTGCTTGTGGTTGCTCACATGACTTCCCTACTCGGAGCTCGCTCCCATCAAAGTCAGGTTACATGGGAAAAGGTTTTTAAGAAAGCAAAAGAAGCAGCTGTAAATCATCTGGAGATCAGGTTGGATTCCTCAGGACCACGAGGTTGGTGCCAAAGGCAGGAACGCAGCATTTAATGGCCTTGCTCATCCCCTCAGTGCTGTATGCCAGAGTTCCTCATGGTGTGCAGTGACAGTGGCACCAGCTTGAGGGACAGCACCATAAAAGAGGGTCCCTGCTCCGGGCAGCACAGCCAGGTCACACCAAGGCATCACAGCCTCATCCCTGCTGCCCAAAGACACGTCCCTGCCCATCTGCTGCTCCCACCGTGCGTCTCCTCTGGACACTGATGGCTCCCGGGATGATTTGGCTCAGATTATTCAGGAATTAGCAAAAGAGAGCTCCTCAAAGTCCCAGGGAGCTCTACCTGGTGTGCACAGAGGGGCTGGTGACACCACCCTCTGCACATGCAGGCAGTGGGGAGAAGGAGCAGAACTATTAATCTTCTGTAATCTAGCTGGAATTAAGTGACAGTGATGGAGTGCTTTGTAATGGACTTCCTGAATCCTCATACAAATGGAGGAAGTGACCACCCTTGACCAGGTTTCTGCTCATGTTGCCTGTTTCCCTGCCTGCATTACACATTTTCCCTTTTGCAATCAGCTTCGACCCTGCTTGAGCAAGGCCAATGAGTTAATGCTCAGCCAGCCTGTGGGAATGGCTTCTGGAGGGGCCCTGGGGAGAGGTTTGCAGGGTGCCTTCGAGCTGAAAGCCTCAGAAAGGTCTGCTGTGTACCAGGAAGGTACATAGCAGACCTGGGATGGGCAGCTCTGGGATAGCTGGCCTCAAGTCTCCACTGCCTGAGGAAGTCTGGCCATTCCCAAAACACTGGGCTCTCCAAGAAATGCTGTCCTTGGGCTGTCCCTGTGACATGGAGAATGTGTGGCATTCCTGGTGCCTCTGGTCCCTCCTCAGCAGCAGAGACATGTCCAACAGAGCCAGTAGCACAGGAGCTGCTGGAGCCTTTCAAGCCTTGCTGGGGAAGAGGATGGCTTTATTTTTGGAAAGCATCATTTTGGCTCTATTGTCCTGGCATATCCATGTCACAAATCCATGCTGGGGACACCTCCCTGCCTCACGCTGGGCTTGGTGTTGACAAGGGACCATGGCCTTCCCTTTGAGGAGCAGTGCTGCCCTGCCAGCTGGGAGCTCTGGCAGGCAGGCCCTGGCAGGATTGTGAATTCCCTGCCTCCCACCCAACGAGGCGGCCAGGGACAGACCCCGAAGGCTCCTGCAGAGGAGTCAGTGTGGAACAAAAAAGAGACCACAGCCCCTGGGAACTCCCAGCCACGCCAAAGGAAGAGCCAGGGGATGCTGCAGCCGTAGAAGGGCACATTTGGAGTCTGTTCCCAGCATCCCAACCTCAGGCTCGACACAGTCTGGCAGTCTGTGTGGGCTCTGCCTCTGGCATCAGGGCTGGCAGGAGGAGGGAACTGCAGGGGAAACGGAGCTCAGAGAAATAAATCCCTTTTCCAGTCTGGCCCTGGGAGTCTGGCAAGCACAGGGACAAAGAGAGGGATGCAGAGAGGGAGCAGAAGTGACCTCATGAGGACAACCAGCAGCACAGTGAGATGTCTCACCAGCCAGCCCAGCCTCCATTAATATCACCTCCAAGGACAACAGCTGGCCCACCACACCTCAACTCAGGTGTGGGCTTTGATTTTTACATCTTTTCCCACATCAAACTCCCAGGCACGCTGAGCAGGGGGGAGTTAGAGAGAGGAACACCCCTTGACACCAGCTCTGGATTTGGTCCCTTGGCCCTGACATGATCCAGAACAAAAATTATGTATTCAGTGGTATTTTGTCCCTCTCCTGCAGCCTATCACTCAGCACAGAGCCACCTCTGATCTCCACAAATGTGGATTCACTCCTGCTGCAGGGGAGGGTCAGAATCAGGCACTCAGTTTGTGCTACCTTACAGTCCTTTGTTCTCCTTCTTCCTTTTTCATCTTCTTTTGGTCTTCCCTCAGCTGGTTAAAGCCCCACTTACTTGCTGCCTGAATCAGGAAGGTCTAAAGATTTAGCAAAGAGTTCAGGCAAAAAACAGGAGTTTTCAGAGTTTAGCAAAAACCAGGTCCAGTGGTTTTTTGTCACGTACTTGTCTAAATAATGCAGGAAAAGCTCCTGCTTTGCAAGCCAGGCGCTCCATGAAAGGTGTAGAACAGCAGAGGTGCAAATGGAAACCTTGGTGGCATTAGGTGTTGTTTTTCTAAACATTCCCCATCAGTAAGCACACAGTCTCTCAGCGCTGCACGGTCCCACCGAGGTCTTTAAATTGTATTTCTAGGATTTCTCTAAAACAGGGGCCTCAAGCTTTTAAATACAAAGGGAGCTGGGGAATGGTTTCTTTAGCAAGAGATTTGAGCAAGACAGTTCTTTTTGTCTCTCTCTCTCTTTTTTTTTTTTTTTTTTTTAATGGACATCTGCTGGGGTTTGTATTTTTTGAGTCGTGGGGGTGAAGGAGGTTGAGGGCAAAAGAGAGGTTTGCAGACAGGGTGAGCACAACATATACTGGAAAAAATCCCGGATGCTATAAATGGGAGCCCCCTAACAGTGCAGCTCATCTGAAGCAAAATGAAAATATCAGGCATCCAAGAAACATATGTGCAGATGGCTTGGAGCCCAGTCTCCTTACTAGGGCTCTGCATTAAATAAAATGCACCAGGTCATGTTGCTATAGATATAAGAGATTACTGGGTGCAATGTGCACTTCGCTGTGAAGCTGCAGGTTTTTAAACAATTGCAAATACAGACCTTGTTTATGGATCAAGTAAATGGCTTCAGTCAAGCAGAGCAGCACTTTTTTGAGTTTTTTGTGGGTTTGTTGGTTTTTTTTTTTTTGCCAGGGCTGGGGTCAGGAGGCTCTAACTCTGTGAGATATTGCTACAGTCTCTGCTCAGGAGGAGCAGCCTCACCACTCACATGAGAAGCAGTGTCCAAGAGGGCTCTTGACTATGACCTGTATTTCTGAAGGATGATATGAATCAACCCAGAGCCTTGGCAAGGCCTCGCTGCTGGGGCTTTTGCTTTCAGCCAATGTCAATTATGTCATTACTGAGCCTGCAGAAGCTATTACTAATGTTACTTTTACAGTTCACTGCCGACCAGAGAAAAGAGTTTTTCACACTGTTGTCGTTTTGTTGGAGCAAGACTATACGAATCACAGATGGCTTCCCTGCCAGATGTAGCCTCGCAGGACGGCAGTTTGGGGTTTACAAGAGGTTTAATGAAAACTTGGCACTTTACCAACTTTTGGCAAATACTCTTGGGCTGTCAACTCACACACAAGCAAATCAAGATCCTAAAAAAAAAAATGCCTAATGACTTGTTCTCGCCGAACGAGGAGGTGAAAAGTTTTACCTGAGAAACAAAACCCAAATGAGCAAACCAATAGTCTATCACACTGGGCCTGAGCTCATGATCACTGAGGTTACTGAAAGCTCTCACTGCACTCTGGATCTGTTCCCAAGTCCTTGCTGTTGCACTTGAGGGGTCCAACATATTTCTGCTGACACGGAACACGGATGGTGAGCTGGGGGGGGAAGTGACATCCAGGTGTGTTGAAAATCACCTCATCCTTACTTTGATGTCTGCTGCTCCTTTTTTACTGAGTTATGAGTTTTCTGCTCTGCCCTGGCTGAGAGCTCCTTTGCTGGCCTTTCCGCTTGGTTGGGTTCTTCCTTGATGACATGAGCAGCTCATTAAAACTGTGCTAAAAGAAATTCTCAGGTGTGTGCCTTCGGATGTAGGACTCGTCCCCTACTAAACATGCTGCAATTGTGCAGAAATAACCAACATCTCCAGATGCAGGCTGAAAACTCTGCGTTTTTTGAGTTTTCAGGCATATTGCTTCCTCTTCTCCATTAATGAAAGTGTGTGCTAAGTGAGGCTTGCCACAGCACAGTGTCACTTTAGGCACAGCTTTTCTTAGTTTATGACTCTCCACATTTATCCACTCCCATCATCCGGGACCAAATTTCATCCTGATCCCAATGGCCAAATGGAGTCAGCTGCAGTGATTTGGCTCTGAAGCTTCTTCAGTTATGGTTTGGATGAGAAATTAATTCTTAAATCCCAGTAGCCCCAAAGTGCTGCCTAATGGGTGCAGCTCGTGCACCAGTGGGATGGAGCATAAAGGTGCTTGGACATATAAAAAAAGCATTTGAGCCATTCAAAAAATTATCTCCAGCAAGCAAACCCTGAAGCATTATTCACACCACAGCTAGAGGCAGTCAGCCTGTCTCATCTGTGGGTCTTTGCAGTCTCCCAGAACCAACTGCCTTTGCCTCAGCCTGTCTTTAAATATCTTCATCCTGAGCCTCACTTGAATGGTAGATTTTTTTATCACCACTGGTGCTCAAACCAGATGACTGAATTCTCTGGAGGGGGGAGGAAGTAGAGCTTTACGTCCAGGTGGCAAAGGAATTAATAAAAGGGCTGGAGAAACATAATCAGAGATGTCATCCTTTTTCCACTGGCTGAGGTTTGGATGCAAACCTGATACCTAACCCTCCTTAGAGTTCCTGAGGATTCATCTCCTTCAGAATCTCCCTTTAAAAGAGTTATTCTGACTTTTTCTGTGTCGAGTTCTCTGAAAGTTTACAGAAATGAAGTTAATTTATAAGATTCAGATTGAATCAGCATGCCTGAAACAAAGATCACCAAGCACTATGGGTCTCCCTCTTTTGTCTTTGGTGTTGCAATCACAGAATCCTAGAATGGTTTGGGTTGGAAGAGACCTTAAAGACCGTCCAGTTCCAACCCCATCCAACCTGGCCTTGAACATTTCCAGTGATGGGATGTTAGGGAAGCTAAAATGGAATGTAAATCTCCCTCCTTCTCTCCCCCAAAAAGAAAAACTGTAAGTGTCAGGCTTTATTGAATGAGATTTTTAATAATCTTCAGTTTTATAGGACTTTGGACAGGATCAGAAGAAATCTAGTGGTTTGTGATAACGAGCCTTTAAAAAGTGCCATGTGTCTTTTAATAAAACGTTGGCTTGCTGGCCTGGGAGGGATATTGCTAATGAAAGGCTGCAAAACTGCCTAATATTCCCTACTTTATGCAGCAGAAGAGACTAAGTACAGCAGTAGCCATGATAATAATCAACCCTGAAATACGTTCTGCTTGAAGTTATCTTTTTGTTGGAAAGCCTTTACCTGCCCAGTGGAATGCTGAGTACCACTGCTCCCATGATGCTCAACACCCCAGTCTCTCCTCTGCAAGTGCTTCTCTGCTGAGTTCTGGGTAGGGCTGAAGGTTGGAACTCTGGGGCAGGGGCCATGAAGCTCAGAGGTGTGGGAGAGGATGGTTTCATTCCTTTTCGTCCCATAAACTGCTACTGTAGGCCCTCAGCTAAGGCAGCTGGGGCAGATTTCATCTCACTGTGCTCCAACTACGTCTGTACTCGGTGAAGAGAGGAAGAGGGACTATTTACAGGAGCTTGTAGTGACAGGATACAGGGAATGGCTTCAAACTGAAAGAGGGCAGGGTTAGATCAGATATTAGGAAAACTTCTTTATTATGAGGGTGGTGAGGCACTGACACAGATTGCCCTGAGAAGCTGTGGGTGCCCCACCTCTGGAAGTGTTAAAGGTCAGGGTGGATGGAGCTCTGAGCAACCTGGTCTGGTGAAAGGTGCCCCTGCCCATGGCAGAGGTTGGAACAAGATGATCTTCAAGGTCCCTTCCAACCCACCCCATTCTATGACTCTGTGATGATTCTAAATCTCCAGAAAAGTTCTGAAAATCTCCAATCTGCACCATGGAGGTGCCAGTGTCTCTCCATTGCCTAAAGAGTGGGAGCTTGCTAATACAGTTCATATCCCTATGAAAATCCTTCCTTCCTTCCTTCCTTCCTTCCTTCCTTCCTTCCTTCCTTCCTTCCATGAGCCAGCAAGGTGGTCATGGCAAACACCGACATCCAAGAGTGCGTGATTGCAAATGTTCAACATTCCCCAGTAAAATCANATCTTTCTAACCCACCTCCCTTCCTTCCTACCTTCCTTCCTTCCTTCCTTCCTTCCTTCCTTCCTTCCTTCCATGAGCCAGCAAGGTGGTCATGGCAAACACCGACATCCAAGAGTGCGTGATTGCAAATGTTCAACATTCCCCAGTAAAATCACAGCATTATTAATTTCCCTGCCTTATATACCTTTGGAATGGCGAAAGCAAGAGGAGAAACCTGGCCCAGTGATCCATCATGCAAGGCTTTGAAATAGAGCCAACTTCAGTGAAATTTGAGCGAGCCCTCAGAAACACAAGGAGGGCTGGAGCAGCAAGTGCATTCAGTGAGCTGTGATATCACCCTCTGCTCCTTTCTGCAGGGGAAGCTGTCTATCGGATGTGTAGGACACAAGAAAGAAGCAGAAAAGCACACACATTCATTTAAATCTTAAAAGCTGCCCCAGGAAAGAACTTAAAATATTAGGTCATTTCCTCGATGAGCTTAAAACATTATTTGTCATCCACGCTGAAACAGGAGAGAAAGGGAAATAAAAGAAGGACAGGAAAAGCACCCTGGGTATTTGTGGTTTGAAGGGGAGGTGCTGGGTTACACCGAGAGCTGAGACAGCCTCCAGGGTGCTCCTTGGATCTGCTCCTGGCTGGCTCTGAGCACCACGGTGGCAGAATTCCTGGAGGGGAACAGATGAGCCTTGGCAAAGCCCTGGTAGCACCTGGGACTGGTTTACATTTCCTTACCAGGCAGGCATTTGTCAGAGTCTCCAGCTAAATGGCCTCAAAGGAATGAACTTCCCTATGACTGGTCTGGGCTGTGGATAACAAATCCCACCAACCCCCTGGAGACTGCCTAAGCAGCTTTAGTCCTGTATTAAGGGCTATCTTCTTGGGTTCTGGGCTGGATTTAATAGATTCCCCTGCATATCAGAGCAAATTGGGTGTAATAAGGTGTCATTACATAAATGGAAATTTAAAAAGTGCCATGCAGGGGGTTGTTGTGACCCGAGTGCAGGATCCAGCTCTTGGCCTTGTTGAACCTGACAACAGCCACACTCTCCATGATTTGTGTTTTCTTCTGCTCGTGCTGAGCTCCCTGCAGAAGCTCTGGGCAGCCCCTGTGGTGGCAGAGCAGCAGGATGTGGGCAGTGTAAAAGTACAGACTGGCACAGGTGGGATGCTTAGCTCTGGTCCTGTGTCATTTATTGGCAGCAAATGCAGCTGAGATGTTCTGGAGAAGATCATAAAATCATGAAATCACAGCATGGTTTGGGTTGGAAGGGAATTTAAGGCTTATCTCATTCCACCCCCTGCCACGGGCAAGGACACCTTCCACTATCCCAAGACCTGTCCAGCCTGGCCTTGGACACTTCCAGGGATGGAGCAGCCACAGCTTCTCTGGGTAACCTGTGCCAGGGCCTCACCACCCTCACAGGGAAGATGAAGCCATGGAGAAGGCATCTGGAAAGGGCCCTGGAAACTTTCTGCTTCCATTTCGTCTGCCCCTGAACAGCACAACAAGACTTGCTCCACAAGGAGCCTGTGGTCTGCCCAGCAGCACTGAGCTGCCCTTTGGAACCAGTGATTTCTCTGGAGCTGAGCAATCCAGCTGCTGTTTGGCCTCTGGGTTGTGCAGCTCCAAACATATCTTTGGTTCCCTGTTATCAAGGGCTCTGACTCAGAGTTCAGGGAAACATTGCCATTCCAACCTCTGGGAGCTGGATATTTTTTCCCCTGGCAAATTTGGCTAGAGCCACACTAGTTTTGTGAAAAATTAGAATGTCTAAGAAAAGAGGAGACTGTTAATTTTTTGCATATTTGCCTATTATAAAAGCTGCACTTCCAGCATCTTGTGACTCCGCTGAGGGAAACTTCAACGTTTCTCTTTACTCCAAAAAAGAAAACAAAAATGGTGATAATAACTGGTACCTGAGGTATTTCTCTTTGCTGAAACTTGGGTCAAGAGCCAAAGGATGCTGACACAAATTGGCTAAGAAGTGTTAGTGCTTGGGACAGCAGCAAGTGCCATCCTTTCCCTTTCTTGTGCTGCTGGAGATCCCAAAACACGCTTGGCAGCACAGCTGAGTGAATCTGCTGGCAGTGCACTTCCCTGGAAGCTGGAGCAGTCTCTTGCCAGCCCTGCTCTGAGCAAGTACCTCACAGCCTCACCTTCAGTGACACCACATTTTAGTGGGGTTTTTTGACAGCCTGGCCATACCCCAAGCAAGAGCTGTCCTGCCAGGGAAGCACTCAGAGTGCACCCTTGGTGCTGGTGCTGTACAAAGCACAGAATTAAATGCAGGGTGCCCGTGCTCAAATACAGCAGAGGGGGCTTCGAGTGGCTCTGCAGCCCCTCTGCACCAGGGCAATGTCACACAGCCAGCTGGCAATCAGGGAATGCACAATTCCTGTTTGTCTGTGTGCAGCAGATGAGAAAACAGCAGGGAAGCAGTGGCCAGCAAGGCAGCAAAGGGGTCCATAGCAAGTCAGCACCTGGAGCTCCACAGACATTGCTCTGAAGCAATAAATGCTGCCAGTTTAATACTGCACAACCCCATAGGGATGTGAATGCTCCCTGGGCACTCTCCGAGTTCATTTCAGCTCATTTCGGCTCATTTCAGCTCATTTCAGCTTCTTCTAATACACATTTTAAAAAATAATATTATTAAAGGGTCATTAATCCATTTTCAAGGCAGAAGGACCCTGCAGTGCAGCCACCTGCTTTACATGGATCACATGGATCATCCAGCAGCACCAGCATCACAGTCAGAACTTCTGCAAGAGCAAGGGTCATTTTCATCAAATGTGGACAGGATTGGCTAATTCCTTGCTCTGCATAATTATCTGTATTATTTATTTTTTTTCTTTTGGTATTTGAATTTAAAAATAACAGAGTGGAAGTGCTCAGTGGGATGAACTTCAGCACTAAGCACAAACACAGACCTGGCTGCAGGAAGCAGTGAGCGTGGAGGCATTACCACGTTTTTAGTGTTAAAAGAAAGAAATGGTGAGGAAAATCTGTTCCCTGCTCCCTCCAGGTGTGCTGATCTCTGGTCAGCCTTCCCAGCCAGGTGGTGTGAAAATCAGCAATGCCCAGCCAGCCATTAAAGCATAAAGAGGGAGGGGTGAAGGGGGGATTTTCAAGAGCACATCATTAGGAATGATGGCTTTGCCACAGTGAAAACCTGCTGAGCCATGTTTCCATGCTCAGAGCCAAATGAAGGCTGATTGAGGCAGGTTTGGTGGGGTGGAGAAGCAGACTTCTCATGACTTGTGACAACAGACAGGTGTATGTTTGTGCACCTGAACTCTGGGCTTTCCTTGCACACCTCCCTGCTGTCCCCAGGCAGGTGTCAGAGTCACTCAGAATTCAAGGAATCCTGCCTTACATCCCCTGTCACTTCTAAAGGACAAAAGGACTCGGTTCACCTGGCACCTGGCAAGGTGCTTTGCTGCAGGAGCATCCACGGGGAAGCAGTTCTCCAAAGAAAACCCACCCAGTACCTTCCAGATTTCCATTTGCCTCCCTTTGCCTCCCTTTATTACAGACACCACGTTGTTATTGATACTTTTTCTTCTTTGCTTCTGCAAACGGTCACCAGGCTAAATCAGCTGTCTCACCCCAACAGCCTTTCACTCACAGTAGTGACAATTCCCTGCAAAATGTCTCAGTCTCCAGCCCTGGAGCTGAGTGGTTTGTCAGGCCAGAGGAAGCAATTTTAGCTGCCACCTTACATTAAGGCTTGCTGGCCTGGGAGATGGAAGCTGAGAGCCAAGTGACTTTCTGCATCACCCTGAGCAAACAGGACTTCTGAGAGTCCCATGTCTGCCTCCAGATTCCCCCTGGGCCTCCTCCTTCTCCCTTTTGCCCCTTATCTCCCTTTCTCACCAGACATTGCACCCTGGCACCACACAGACCTGTGCTTTTCTTGATCCCAGCAGACCTTTAGCAAGGCAATGCTTTTGCAGGCAATCTCCCCCCCCCCCCCCCCCCTTTATTTTTTTCCGAGACCTGGATGAAAACTCCTTTTTTAAAATCAGTTTTCAGTTCTGTTCTTGATTCTTTTGCAAGAAGGACAGACTCCCTGATTATCCTTCACTGCAGCCAGGCTGTGGCCACCAGAGCTCCTCAGGACACTCTGAAGCCATGCCTGTCCTCCCCTCACAGCTGTACCCTTCTGACATCCCCCATGCAGCACTGCCCGTGCTTTGGTTTGACTCTTCTGTCAATAACCTTGCTGGAATGGGTCTGGGATTTGTCAGGAGAAGGATGTTTTCCTCACACACAACTGAATACTCAGTTTGGACCATTTGTGATCCATCTCTGTCTGACATTTTCTGCACTTTGAGAAACCCACACGGCCTCGAGTGGAATTAGATAACCCTTTAATGGGGCTGTGGGCAGCAATGCAACGGGGTCGGGGTGAAAAATGTCAGAAGTCAAATTAAACAATAAAAACAGTTGCTTTGAACCAGCAGGGTTTGTTTATATCATAACACAAGGTTCATCCAGGTTAGGTGTGCTGGAGAATGGAGCACTGCACTCCTCCTCAGCTTATCAGCAGAGAAGATTTTATTCATTCCTCAGACAAGCCCTTGGACCCAGTCAGAGCTCCCAGGAGGAGAAACTCCCAGGACTATGTCAGATTTCAGAAAAACACGACAACAACGGCCTTGCTTCGCAGACACTGGTATTTCAGAGAGGAAAGTGCATTTTTTCAAGGCAGAAAGCAGCAGCCTGGAGTTCAGTTACATTGTCTGGGTGATTAATGTGTTATTTAGGGAGCAGACAGAAGCAAGGAGCCTGAGAGAGACCTCCTCCCCTCTATGCCTGCCTTCAAGTGCTGAAAAAACCCCACAGACAAAAAAACCCCAAATTAACTCATGCAGACACTGTTTTCTGACTATCTAAGGAGCATTTGAGGTACATTGTGTGCATAACAGGAATGACCCAAACTTGTGTCAGCTGAAGACAAATTCTCATGTTTAATTCCTTCACAGACACAGCTTATCAGAGCACCAAGGCTAGCAACAAGCAAAAGCAACATTGCAAACAAACATCCCAAAGGAAACAAGCTATGTCTTAAATATCATAAGTCTATGATTTATCCTTTTAGACATGTGAGAAGCAGGATTCAAACTGGTGTGGGTTTCATAGCAGAGCCACCAAATCTCCTTCCCCATCTCCTCCTTTGTGTGACAGAGGTGGCTGAAAGGAGAAGGAATTTTATCCCAGATATGAGCACCCTTTAATGACAGAGATTCAGCAGAGATTCAGCAGAGATTCAGAGATTCTCAGCTTTAGGGTTGCAGGGAAGAGAATTTGCTGTCCATCTGAGTGCTGGAGGTGGGTGCAGGACAGAGTGTGGCATTTATCATTCACATCCAGGGATGTGAGGAGTAAGGATCTCATTTTCCTCCTGGGTACCAGACATAATCAGTACTCTCTGCACCAACTCAGAGCTGTCAGGCTCTGATCCCTAAGTGGGAAGCAGACACCTCTGGGCTTCCCCTGGGAGATTTTCTCCCAGATTGGAATTCTGTGTCCACGTCTCAGATGTGCAGCCCTAGCACATGTGTATTTTGCAGGGTGTATTTTTCATCACGTGGTTTGCCCTCTCTCCTCCCACCCTCCTCCCCTCCCCTCCCAGGGAATACAGCACAGTGCACGCATTCGGCATATGCTGAAAAGGATAAATAAACCAACGTTTTGCTGGGCCAGCCCTCTGTTGGCAACCTCCTTGTGCTTTGTCACTGCAGGCCACAACTCCACTTACAGTGACCATCTTGTCCTGGCAGGACTCGTTTGCTTTTTCTCTCCCTCCTCAGCTCTGCTGCTTGGTGCCAGAGCACACCAAGAGCCCCTCAGTCGCCCTTGGCTTCCCCTCTGCAGAGGAATGCTGGGCTGTGGGGACAGTCCTCACCATAGAAAAGGAAAAGGGATAAAAATGTTGCTTGCCAGTGTCCAAGAAAAGGGAGGAGCTCTGTGCTGTCAGGTCCTACTCAAATATGGTCCATGGGGAGAGCTGGAGGAGGTGGCTCCCACCACTGGCTTGCACATGGGGTTTCAGATACCCTCACACAGTAACAAGGATAAATATCCCTCGGCCCTGATGAAGAGAGACATTTTATGGAACACAGAGTCATTAAAGTTGGAAAAGACCCTTACAATTATCTATTCTGTTAATTCCCCCAACACTGCCATGTCCCCCACCAAGCCATGTCCCCACACATCACATCCACATGCCTTTTGAAAACTTCCAGGGGTGGCAACTTCCCTGGGCAGCCTGTTCCAATGCCTGACCATCCTTTCAGTGAAGAAATTTTCCCTAATATCCAATCTAAACCTCCCCTGGCACAACCTGAACCACAACTGCTCACAAAATTTCCCAGGTGAGTATCATTCCTCTCTTTTTGTCCAGAAACAGAACCATCTCATCCCTTTTCCTGCACTTAAAATTAGAATTGCTTTTTCCCATCCTAACTCTTACGTGGGTTTGATCTTTTTCAGTGCTGCATTGTTTCCAAAGTGCAAAGTGTCTGGAAATGGAAAAGAGAGAAGTCACAGGTACATGGCTGCCTGTCAGACAAGAGCAGTGGGCTGCTCCATCCCTGGAAGGATGCTGCTGTGAGCACAGCATCCCCAAACATGAGGTGTTTAAAGAGGGAGGTTGAAATTTGGAAAACAGGCTGTCGATTCCAGATGAAAAACCTCAAAGTAGCCTCATTCTTCGAGGACAGTGCTCTCAAAAAATCACCCTGATCCCAAGCCTGGAAAACTTTCCATTGCCCTGGAAAACATCAGAAATTTTGCGTGGCATTTCAGAGCGACGTCCAAAACATTTTGTGTTTTGTAAACAGGAAGTCACTTTGTCTGGAGAGGATATTTTCCCCCCTTCAATAGCTGCATGCAGCCTTTTTACATAACCCCTTTTTTGCAGTATTTTGGGACTGAAAAGCTCATTTCCCTCTCATAAGCACAGAGGAGAATGCAGCTGCCACCCAGACATCCTTTAAATGGGACCACATGTAAGCCACTTAGTCTCCAAAAATGAAAGCAAAACACAGAGCTGTCATCACTGCACGGCACCGTCAATCAGAGCTGCTCATAATGTGCTGCACCATGTACATCTTACACCACGTTCATTATGAGCTTAGCCTAATGTGGAAGAGTGCAGCAGGACGTTATAAACCCTAGAAATTCTGCATTGGCAAGTGAGGGATAAGCAGGAACAAAAAAGTTCTGATCCAGCCTTTTTTCCTGGGCACGAGCATTGGTGAGTGCAGATTCCTCTGATGTTTTTTCCCAGCTTCTCCCTGACCAGGTTGGATGCAGCCTCCTGAAAAAGGGCATTTTTTGTTCGTGTTGCTCCACTGAACAGTTCCAATCCAAGAATTTTCCTTGCAAGTTCAGCCAAATTATCTTGCCAGGGTCAGTCCCCCGTGGTGTGGATGGGAGACACCAGGGTGGGTCGTGCCCAACTGGTTTCTTCTGCTCCCTTGTCCTGTTGGTCCCATCACAGGATGCAGAAAAGCCACAATGGGTTGTGCTGCAAGGGCAGATGGTGCCTGTCACCCCAAGGACCAGGAGAACAGAGAATGTCTACAGACAGGCCTGGGGCTTTGGGCTGCTGCTCAGATTGCCAGGAAAAATTGCCTGAAAAACACATCCTGTGCAATGAAATGGTTGGTCCAGGACAAATCCCTGTATCTCAAAACTTCTGAAAGCTGGAAAGGCAAAGTTGCCTATATAGTGCATTGAAAAAAAAAAAGTGGCATCAAAGCTCTTGCCTTGTTTAGTGGCATGAAAGGCTGAGATGGAAAAGGATGTGTGCTGCCATGGGTGGAAAGAATGCATAAAGGGGCTGGCAAAAGTAAAAGCTGTTGATAATTGGACCTTTCCTGTAGCTGCACAGCTCCTAAGACTTCTTAAAGGCCAAGTAGGAAAAGTAATTATTTTTTCCTGCTTAGCATCATTGCTGGGATCCCAGGCTTGGCATTGAAAAATAAATGTCTGAGGGCAACAGATGACAGGGGGGGTTCTGTACTGAGACAGATACAGAGAACAGGAGGAAGAGGACAAGGAGATGGGTCCAGTTGAATGAGTGTGCAGCAGAAGAAAATGTTCATGGAAAGAGCAAAACCATGGAGAATACTACTGGAAGTATTGTTTAAAAAACACAAGGAAATTATTCAAATATATTTGGCAATTTGTGTAAAGCTCTTCAAGTACCTTAACATCATCTGTAAAGTGAGAGTTCATTAAGAACGAGGGTGGGAAAAGAGGAGCCAAGGCTCTCTGGTGGGGACTGGTGGGTGGGTTGGCTTCGTCGTGGGAAGGCGTTTCCCCTCCTTTCAGCATGCCCTGGCTGCAGAAGCAGTTACAGTCTTAAACAAACCAGCTGGCACAGGCTTAAAATTGTGTTGTTATTCATATGCATCCAAGTATAAAACAAGGCCTGTATGAGCTGAATAAATAAACAGACTCGCTGGTCTCTGGTGAGGAGGTCTGTGTCGTTTTATTCACACTTTTTGCCATGTACTCTGGGGTCATTTGCCAGACTGGGAATAAATGGCATCTGGTTCTTTAGCCCAGGCTTGATCTGTTCTCTTGTATAAAGACTTTTCTTTACTGGCCTCTGGGATGCAAAAACCAGGTGAAATGGGAGGAAAATCTAGCCAGAAAGTGTCTAAAATATATCAGAAACCTTTGGGCCTGATTCTGGCTGTGTTTATTCCCTTTTCCTGCCATCATAACAGGGCAGAGAATACAGCAACCTTGGTTTAATTTAAATTCAGCAAGAAAGTAGTGAGATATTTGTTATAAACTTGATAAATTTCAATAGAATTAATTTCATTAAATCATCTGCTTTCAAAAACTCAATATATCTACAGTCAAACACCAAGCATGTTTCAGTGGGAGATTGCAACAAAAGTCATTTTAGAGAAGGAAAAATGCCATTTGCAGGCAGAAGAAAACCACACATTTCAAGTCAATTTTGTCAACAGTCACACAGAATTCACACCAATTCCCCCCAGTTTGACTTTGCTCAAGCTGCTCTGTGTCAGTGCCTCTGAGAAAGGCAAGTTGGCCCTAACGAGCTGCCTTTGTGGAGATTGTTGGACTCCATTCTTTCAACAAACCCATTTTATTGTTTCATGATGGGGTTTGAAATGAAAGACAATTCAGATCTGGCTGCAGCAGTGCAGACCCCCCCTACCCCACACACACATCTTCCTGTGGAAGACCAGAAGTAGGAAAATGAACGGTTTTGTTCATTAAACCAAATTGTACAAATATTACTATATTTTGAAAATAAGAGGAGAGGAGAGGAGAGGAGAGGAGAACACTAAGAGAAGAATGTAAACTGACATTTTAGGGTGTCAGGGAGCAGCAAAGTGGTTTGGATTGAGACGTGGGGGCCTGAAGATCACGGTCAGAGCTTTGACCACCATCCCTTGTGCTGAACATTCACGTGCTGCCACCTGAAACCAGAGAGATTCCTTAGAACATGAAACAGGGAGAAGTAAAGGGGACATCTGTGAATGCTGCTGCTGGTAGTGCTGGATGGCCACGGAAGGAGAACTTGTGGGCACACTGATCACCCACATCAAAGCCGGGGCGGCAAAGTTTGGGCTCAGGCTGGTTTTCCGTGGAGCGCGTTGCTGGAAAATGCAGCACGCTGCTGGCTCCATCCGAAACCTTCCCCGTGTCATTAATGCTGGAAACCCCTCATTATACTCTATTAAACCTCCCTTAAAATGCCCTTCCTGCGTTTTCGTGCTGAGGGCTGCGCGTGGCACGTGCAGCGGTTCTTGCTGGCATTTCAGGTGTGACTTCTTGGCCTCCTGGCTGGGGAAGGAAAAGAGCAAAACCAGAGGCAGAGCAGCTGTAACTCCCCCACGTGTTGGGGGCCGGGTGAAGGTGGGTATTTATGGTCCAATCCTGCTGTTGCTGAAATTAATGGCAGTGATGTCTGAGGGAGCAGGGTTAGGCTGGGGCTGAGGTGCAGGCCTGGAATCAGAGCAGGGCCCAACTGCATTAATTAGGGGGTGGTTGGCTGAAAAGCCGATCCCCAGCAGCACAGATTATTCAGTGGTGGAGCAACGTGGGCTCATGACCTCTGCCCTTGGACTGCTCTCATCCTGTGTTCTGCCCTGGCCTCCCAAAAATGCTTTTGTCCCATGTGAGAACACGGCACGCAAACACGTTCCCGACGAGAGCGTCGTGGCTGGCTTGACGCGGATTTCCCGAGGATGGTGACAGGGGAACAGCAGCTCGTGCACGCCACGGATGTATCTTTGAAGACAGAATGTGTGTCACGTCTTGGAATTTAGGGGCTATCATATGGGAATGGTTCACTGGGCTTTTAGGGTTTCTTTGTGTTTCATAGCAAGATTGATCCTCACCTGATCTATCTGCCTGGTTCACGCGGGCCTAATTGCACGTTACACCACAGGGAAGCATCTTTTTGTCTTGATCTTGGCTCTTTGCCTGGCATTTCCCTTCCCCCTGATACAGTTGCAGGTGTAATCTTTATTCTTATGCATGCCTTCATGTGTGCACCAGTCTTTCCCAACATCCTAAATGCACCCCACCTTGGTGAATCCCAAAACTCAGATTCACTTTTCAGGCATTTCCTTGTGCTGCCTGCTCTGCCAAGCAGAGGAGCCCAGGCAGGGCTGAGGCAGCTGAGGATGCAGCAGTTGTGCACTCAGGTACCTCAGCAGGGTTTCCCCTCCCATGTCCATGTTTCCAGGACTCAGAATCTCCTTTCTGACCTGCCACAGCAGCATTTATGGTGTCTAAGGCACAGGGAACATCCAGGAGAATCCTCAGCCCAGAAGGCTGTGCCCACAGCAGGTTTCACTGAGCAGCACATCAATCAGCTGCTGAGATCAATGTCCTTCAAGATATGCACATGGAATTGATTAATTCAATTAAGAATTTTTGTTGTTGCTGTTTCCTGGAAGCAAGCATGGCTTTTAGCTCCGGGATATACTACTATTGCACAAAGGGATAAAAAAACCAAAATAGAGAGGATGATTTTTGTGTGTGTGTGTGTGGTAAAGAGTGAAGCTTTTAAAGTGGATTAGTGTTATTGTTGGGTGGTGGGAAACACGAGACTCACCCAAGTACAGCTTGGAGCTCACTGTGATTTGCAAACCAGGCAAACCTGGGTTGTGGCTGTACATCAAAACCATGGTCAGGGCTTGCTAGGCTCTGGCTGGTGCTCGTGTAGCCAGGAAAGCAGGAGAGTTTGTCTGGGACATGCTCCAGTTTGGGTTAATAACACACATGACAGATGCTGAGACACGTCTGCAGCCACTCAGTGCTGTGGACACAGAGGACCCAGCTCTGAGGAGCTCCAGTGGCAGACTAGGTTATTTTGTGTTGGAAAAATTCATCCCAAATGCAATATTGTGTAATATTTACTCCTCTGTGTATTTACTCCCACAGTGTGTAGCAGTGATTCACAAGAGTAGTATTACATTATTTGCTTTTTTCCTCAGTTTTTTCTCTTACCAGATGGTGCTCTAGCACTGCTTCTGCTGGGTCACGAGGCTGAAATGCCCACTGCCTGCTGGCACATGACCCTTTTCACAAACAGACCTGATTTTATTTTAAAAGCAGGTTTTCAGAGATGATCCTCCTCACCGTGAGGTCCCCATCGACCTTAGCGCCCTCATGATTGCAAAAGAGCTAAAGGGAATTTCTTCAGAGCCCCAGATGGTTTGGCAGTGTGGACGAGGTGTTTGATCAGGGTCTGGAAGCTCTCAGGGGGCTGGGTGGTTTGTGCTGTGATAGCCAAGGACTATTGTCTGTCTGGGCACACGTGGGACTCGTTTTGAACCAGCAGTGGGAAGCCCTCCTTCATCCTCACACTCATCCAGGGAGGTTGCAACAGCCCCAGTTCCTCAGGGTGAGCTCAGTCTTGAAATAAAAGCACATTTTCCTATCATCAGGACTAATCATTCAGGGAATGATCAGAGGAAGCCAAAGCCTGGAGGTGCTGGGTAAGTTTTGGGAAAATCTCCCCATGTCACTGTCGACATTGAACACTGGAGGTGGTGTGGAAAGCCAGAAGGGGGTTATTTGGGTTTTCTTTTTGCTGGTTTATTAAGAAAATCCAACAATAACAACAAAACAAAATAAGTTTCCCTTGTACAGAGAGTAATTTCAAACAACAACGCTGAGGTGGTGACAAGGCAAGAAGTGCTGTAAACCTTTCTGTGAACAAAATTAGAGCCACAACTTGAACAAAGTGAGGTTCCATCTGAAATAAAAAGAATGGGATTTCTTGTGGAAAAAGGTAGACCCTGGCACTTCACTAGGACAGCTGGGGAGAGCGGGAAAGGGAAAGAACCTGGGAGTCTGCAGGAACAGATAATGATGAGAGGTCTAGAAAATGTGATTTCTGCAGGAAGATGACAAGAACCAAGTTCATGCTGTCCTGAGCAGGGAGGCTGGAGGGTGAAGACACGACATTGTAACTCAGATGTTTAGATAGAGAGGAAATTCATAAACTGGTTTTGCGTCCACTGAGCAATGAGGAAAGGAATCATAGGCTTAATCATAGGCAGCAAAGAGTCTTAGGTTAAAATCTGTAAAAGAGACTTAGGGATGCTCTGGCGTGGATTTTGCAGGCAGACTGTGCATTTGCCACCGCTGCAAATCCACACAGGGCACCTCCACCTCCCAGGCATGGCTCAGAGAGCTTTTGGCACCCATGTAAACTCACAAACTTCCTTCCAGCTCCATTTTCTCTGAATTTGAAATAACAGCAAAATTACAGCCTGGCAGCATAAGAGCTGGGATTATTTGTTTTAGGATTAACATAATTAGGCTAAGCATGAATCAGATGTTTTAGCAATTTGCAATTAAAGCACACAGGAGAGATGCGAGTCTGTCTCTCTGTCACTGAAAGATGTACACGCAGGAAGGAAGTGCTGACAGACACCTTCCTCTCACCTCCACACATGCCAGGTAGGGCTACAGGAGGGATTAGGCATCACCTTTTCATCCTGCTGTGCAGTGCCAGGCTGAGCCCTGCTTGTATAACCATAACCTTCCTGCAGTCAGACTTTCAGTGTCTTAATTAACATCAATAAAAGTTAACACTTGCTGGATTTGCTGGGAGGATTGGAACTCCAGCTTCACTCGGTGCTGACATCAACACCTGAACTCAGAGATCAGATCCCTCCTAGAGCTGCCTGTTTCAAGATCACAAGGGGCTGCTCTTGGCTGCCTGCACCTCCTGCAGCGTGGAGCCCACGTGCAGGAGCAGAACGATGTTCTGGGACTGCCACCCCATCCCGTCTGGAAACCTTTGATGAGAGTCAACCACATCCCTTGGGACAGCCCCAGAGGATAATTACACTCACAGCTCAAAACATGCCTCTTTTATGGCTGGAAGAGCTTCAACTCCGTCTGCTGGATGCACCTGGGGTTCTCTTTATCTGATAAGCGACTGCATCAGTGAACGGATCAGGAAGATGCTTATCCCCCATGGGTGCACACAGCAAGCTGTGACCAAGTCAGGAAATTTCAGAGGGGTGTTATAACAACATTCCATGTTGTAATAATAATTTAGAGATTATTCCAGCCTCTTTATGACAGGCAAGCCATGAAGGCTTTTCCAGTTTTCCCCAGTTGTCCTCCTGGTAGCAAGCTGTTTGCTCATTACACCTCACCACTGGCAATGAGTTTGGTTCAGGGGAGCTCCATCCTTGCTGTGCATGCTCCTGGCATGAGCAAGGGAATAACATTTGGTTCTGACTGCTGTTGAGGGATTTATTTTGTTTTGGTGACTCTTTGAATGCAATGTTAACTGGCAGTGCACCACCAAGTGCAGGGACAGGGGCTGGTGCTCTTCAAATGTGCTGTGGTGCCTTCAGTGGGACCTGAATGGAAAACTTCTTAAGCCCAAAAATGTCCCTGTTGTTGTTTTGCCCCTGTTTTGAAATCAGCATCGTCTCTCATGTCTGTGGCAGTGGGTAAACAAGGTTATGCAGCAATATGAACTCAGGAGAGTGGAAGGCCAGAAATGTGCCACGGGTGTGTTTTAGAGGCAGCTGGACCTATCCATCCCTCCAAACTATGTGCACATGAATCTTTCTTCTCCTGAATCTTGGCACTAAAAGTCCAGAGGGCTCAATTTTATCCCATCCATCCCACTTCTGGCACAATTTCCTCTCAGGAGAGGACACTGTGCTGCAGACTCTCCCAGCTGCAAACACCAGAGAAGGTTTTTGGAGGACTCTATTTAAATGCACCAGCCCTCAGCTCAACACCACCACTGGTTTACTGGGAATCTCTCTTACACTTTGATCAGCATCTGCTATAAAAAAGATGCAGAGATGTGGGCATTTCTCTGACAAATGCTTCATTTCTTTAAGGAAGAAGTGTCTCCTTTACTTTTACTTTAGGAGTTCCTAAAGTAAAAACAAAAAAATTAAAAATTGGCCAGGCTTGGCTCCCAGCATCAAACTCCTCTGAAAATCCTGGCTGGAGACAGGGACATGCAATCCCAAGGTCCAGGCTGCTGTTTGCAGACCAATTTAGCAGCATGCCTGCTCGACCCCTGGCTACAGTGGTACCATCTGTGGTCTATTACTGGGGATTTTGTACCAGCTGGGCAGCAGGAGCTTGTCTGAAATCCACCACAGCTCGGGAGCTGATGAGCTATTTAGCTACTGCTTGTGTTTGTCTTATAAAAGTAATAATACCATGTTCTGTTGCCATTAAGGTCTGGCATTAAATGCATTAATTTCCTAATAGATTTAAAGTAAGAGCTAGGATGGCCTTTTATTTTAATGAACTGAAGGCTGCTGTGATCCCATTCATCCACCCATGAAATCCACTGACTGACAAGGTCCCATTTCTGGGCAGCAGGGTTAAATGTGCTTCAGACAAAAGCCAGATTTTCCTTTCTTCTGCATGCCATGGGCAGGATCAAAGGAGTGGGGAAATGGACATTAAAGCACTTGTAATCAGGGACACAGACTCCATCCCAGCATGGGCCAGCCCCCTCCCAGGCTTATGGGAATGCTGCTGTGTGTTACTGCACGGGAAGCCTGGGAGCTCTGGGGGGAAAACCGGGCAGGTAAATGAAGCTGGGGGCAAGAGCTGCATGGACCAGGCTCAGATGTCCTCACCAGGAGCTTCTCCACGTGGGAGTGAATATCCCTTCCAGCTCTGGGGCTTCCTCCCTGTTCAAGGCTTTCTTAAGGAACCTGTAGTAACACTGGGACTCAGCAGATGGTGCTGCTATGGATAACCCTGGAAGGGGATGGATGGACGGATGGGCAAGCAGCTCTGGGCGGGGGGAAAGGAAAGCAGGAATACCAGTTTGATTACATTTCTCTTTAAAAGCTGTGCTAATACACCAGAAAAGCTGTTCTCATGGATCACACCTCCCTGCAACTGGAACAACACTGTAGGAAATCCACATAAGGTGGGATGGAGACCTGGATGGGTGGCAAGGCCACTCCCTTTGTCTTGCTAGGCAAACCACAGGACCTCAGAGGTGAGGATGAAGGTCACCTTCAGAGAAGCTGGGGAGTCACCCCCACCTCTTGCCTTTCCCTTTGGCCTTTTAAGACATCCTTTTTCAAGCAACCCTCTCAAATGGTCTTGAAAGGATCGGGGCAGAAAGACTGCTGATGTCTCCCAAAAGAGAGCAAACTGGGAATGGTTGGTTTTCCAAGCACATATGAGTTCATTTTCTTCTCAAAATTTGCATTTATTTTTAACTGGATTAACATCCAGCTAATGTGGATGTCAACCAGTTGGAATGCAATTTTGGGAATTATGGAGGAATTTAGCACTGTTGATACAAACCATGTGATGGAGTTGGAAAGCATATGATGTTTATCTGCATGGGCTTGGTGTCATTAGTATGCTCCGTGTTTCTCCAAGGTTAACTCTTAGGTGATCCAAATGGGAAGAAATATTTCTACCACAGCTCCCATATGGCTAAAATGAGAGAATGAATTACTCAGCTTGGGGTTTAAAAGAAATAATAGGGAGTTTATTACCCAGATCTTCCTCCTAACAGGAATAGATAATGGCAATATATATATAAAGTGGTATTTTACTTGTTAGGCTGGGTTTTTTTTTCCATTTGTCAATGTTTGAATTATGGCAGTGCGTGATGATTTGTAAGCACATATGTATGAGCATAAGCAGGCAGCTCTCCTCATCCTGCATCTATTTCAGGCATGTTCAGAGGAGTTATTATGGCATGTGCTGAAACCTGAAGCTGATAAGTCAGGAGAGGACTTAAACATCTCTAAGTCTGTACCACGAAAGGGGAACCATCTTCCCTTTAAACGGATGAGGCCCAGTGGCCTTCTCAGTGCTGAAATCCTGCCCCCAGGAAACACGGACCAGGAAGCATCAAAGCAGACAGGACGAGTTGCTACTTAATCAAAATATTGTGAAACTGTGGCTCTGCCAATGGTTTGCTGCTCGGGGTTTGTAGATACGTAGGATGATCGGGGAGCTTCAAAGAAAGATGTCAGCCAAATGTTTTCCCCAGTCACATGCACGGCAGAAGGAAATGTGCTTCCTAAAGGTCCTACCAGCAGATGAATATCTTTCTGCAGTCACTAAAGTTGTAAAGTCATCCCCCAGCCCCCTCCCTACACACACATGAAAGATGAGGGGATTTGCATCCCAGACAAAGCCAGATTTGGGGTCTGGACGTTTCCCTTCGAAGGAGCTGCACGTGGATCTTGCAGTGGATGTGGTGGGGGAAAGCACAGCAAGCACCTGGTCGTGTTGGGCAGCTTTGTATGATCTGCTGTTGTGCTGCTGGGCCCCAACACCCACTGGCACAGAGACAGGCCAGCCCTGGGACACTCCTGGCCACTGCTTTGCTGTCTCTTCCCACACAGGTGGTACAAAATCGATGGAAGAGGGGTTTGGTTGGAACTGTCTCCAAAAACCTGCTTTTACTGTGTAGAAGAGCATTTCCTGACCTGTCCGTGCTCCACAGAGTGCTCATTACAGCACGGAATTCCCTGTAAATCACACCACAGTGGCTTTTCCTCAGGATGCTCCAGAATACCTGAGCAGAGGATGCTCCCTGCTGACAAAGGTGGGAGGACTTCCATGTGCTGGCATTGCTCCCTCCTTGTCCCTGGGCACAGCCTCTCGCACAGGACATGATCCTGGACAGCTGCCTTCTTCACTACTCCACCATCCATCTGCATTCCTCATGAGGAAAAATTCTTTTGGGAACAGTGAGGCTGACAGAGGCTTCCCACATCTCTATTTCCACAGAGTTGTGTTCACCCAGCTGTACTTTCTCACTCCCAAAAAATGCCCAGCAAGATGGGAACTCCTTTCACAAGAGGACAGGAACCTGAGGGATGAGTTTGAGACCTCCAGCAATGAGCTAAAGGGATGATAAAATGATAGTGATGGTCTTTGGGCTCATACCTCTCTCATGTAGGGTCTGTAGTACCAATGGCAGCTGCTTTGATGAATGTGGATTGGAGTAGAGCTCCCAGCTTCTCAATTCAGGCCAAATTTTAGTTCTATGTGATGGTCTCTGGGAATGCAGAAGGCTGATTTATGCATGGCAGCATTGGGAAAATGACTTAAATTCATCCTCCTCCTCTTCCTGCTAACTCCTTCCCTTCCTGAATTTACGGGAAGCTTGAGTCATCGTGGCATTGTGACATCTTTAGCGTAAGGTCGGACCCCAGGTTACTCTCATTTTATTTTTTATGCCTAATTCCTTGGAGTTGGAGGCCTTTGGAGAGATATTACTTCTGCAACACAGAGCAGCTGAGCTGCAGTGGTGGTGGTGGCACTCTTCAAGATCTCACATGGACTCTTTAGTCTTGCAATTAACAGAACTATTCCCTATTAAGTCCCACAAAAGGCTAGAGGTCATTAAAAAGTCTCTTATCACCAACTAATTCCATAATTTTTGGAAACAGAACCCCCACGTGTTTTTTCAATAAGCTCTTCTCCTTCTGACAGTGCTACATCTTTCACAAACACAGCAAGAGTAACCTCTGGACTTTGCCTGCAGCAGTGAAGTATGAAATTTTGAATTCCATGGGTTACTGTTTTTGCTGCAGCCAGATGTGGATAAAAGGCAAAGGGTGTTTTATTGTTGTTTTTTCAAGAAACAGAGAAAGGTTTGTACTAAGGTACACCCTCTACCCTAAAAACAAGTGGCTAACATGTGGCTTGAATATCACCAATTGGCATTTCAAAAGATGAAACTTTAAAAAAATATATTTTGAATTTAAATATTCTGTCTGCAGCTAGTAAAGTACATTATGACTTTAAATTGGATTTAGGAAAATATACAGGAGAGCTACAAACCTGATGCCAAGCTGTGCATTAGTTGGTGGTTTCATTGGCATCACAGGTACCCATGAGTTGTGATGGATATAAAAGGGAGATACTCAATGGCTCAGACTTTCCTTTAGTTCTGAACAGATTGGGTTATCCATTGGAAATAAATTAGCAGATGTATCCAGTCCCTGTGTGCAGTGATGGATGAGTCTATGAAAGCCTTCTTTATTGGTATGCATTTTATGCAAACTCTTCTGGCGACTGAGGCGTGTTAAAAAACTGCTTAGTCTAATTTCTCTGAAGCCCCAGTGTGCCACTGATGATTTAAACCCTCTGTTTCCTGCTTGGGGAGCTGAATATTGAGCAACCAGGAATGAATATCTCAATTCTGGAATTTTATGAGGAAAGCTATCTTCGTGGTAAAATTTCAGTGGAAACACTTCCAGAGAATATTTGAAGCTATGAAACCCATAAATAAACTGAGAAGTTCACTGTTTCTTTGTGGGGGAATCAATAATTCTATTTCTCTTTATTATTTGATCCAGCCCTCCCAGTCTCACAGACATTGGACAATATTTGGGTTCCCAGCCACAGTCTGTGCAGCCCAGCAGAGTGACAAGATTTTGGCTTCCAGCAGTTTCCCCACTGTCTCCTGAAATGCTCTGTTATGAAACAAAAAGATAAAAATGTTGATCACAATGAAACACAAACCAGAAATATTTGATCATCCTCCAGCTTTGATTGCTGCTGCTTTTAGCCTGGTGCTTGACAGCACACTTGCCAGATGCACAAGTAGCAAGGTTGTGACAACCCTGAGATTTTAACTGCTGCACTAGACTTTTAGGATGATGCTCTCTAAATGTTAACAGCTGTAAGTCAGGGTTTTGGCAAAATTCTGCAGAAAGTTTGATTTTTCTTTGTCTTGCTGCCCAAGTTCCTCTTGTCAGAGGGATGGAGCATCTCTTCCACGGAGATGGGCTGAGAGAATTGGGGTTTTTCAGCCTGGAGGAGTGAAGGCTCCAGGTCAATGTTGTTAGCAGCCTTTCAGTACTTAAAGGAAAGAAATATTTTAGAGGACAAATTTTTCAGCAGGGCCTGTTGTGACCAGGACAAAGAGTGATGGTTTTAAACTAAAAGAGGGTCAGCCGAGACTGGATATAAAGAAGAAAGTTTTTACAATGAGGGTAGTCAAACACTGGCACAGGTTGCCCAGAGAGATGGTGGCTGCCCCAGCCCTGGAAACATTCAAGACCACTTTGGATGGAGCCAGTTTGGACTGAGAAACTTGATCTAGTTGAAGATGTCCCTGTTATTGCAGGGGGTTTGGACTAGATGACCCTTAAAGATCCCTCCCAACCCAAATTACTCTGTGATTCTCTGATAGTAGGAAGAAAAATATTTAGCTGTCTATTTGTACCTGTTGAGAGCACTCATCTCTTGTCCAAATTATGTGATTTCTTTGCTCGTGCCTTTACAAGATTTTCCACCTCTGTGTGTTGCACACAGAGCTTCAGCAGCAAGACCACATTTAGCAGGAAATATGTGGCCCCACCTTGGATGAAAATTATACAACCATAGAGTGGTTTGGACTGGAAGGGGCTTTAAAGATCACCCAGTACAACTCTGTCACTGTGAGCAGGGACACCTTCAACCAGAGCAGACTGCTCAGGCCCCATCCAGCCTGGTCTGATCACAAAAATAGCTGATGAAGGAGCAGATGAAAGCAGAGTAGGAAAAAATGTGGGCTATTCCAGATGGAAGCACAGAGCAGGGGAGGAAGGAAAAGGATTTGGAGACAGGAGCCTTCCCCTTTTGATGGCAGGAGGAGAGAGGACCACCACAGCCATCTGAGGGGACACAGCTGGCCTCATGCATGTCCCTGCTCCCTGTGTGGAAGAGGCAGGTGAAGGAGAATCATCTTTCCCTCCCTCCTCCTGAACTGTGGGGGCAGAATCACCCTTTCAGATTTACCACCTTGTGTGCTGCCCAGGCTGGTCCCGCTCCAAGCAAAGCCTTTGGAGCAGCAACTGCACCACGCAGGATCACAGAAACTCAGTCTCACCCCTGCAAGTCTAATGATCTCAATGACTGAAGCCCTTTGAGGAGCAGGTATTTTCATCCCTTTTCAATTTGCAGTTGGGACCTAGGGCAATTTTTGTTCCTGAGACTTTGGAGTTACTTCAACATCGTAAAGCCACGGAACAACTGCTCGTGTTCTTGCTCCAGCATTTGAAGTCTCCCTATGGAACAGCTGGTCTCTGATGTGCAGGATACCTGCTTCCCACTATTTGGCTTCCAACAGCAAGAAGATGACTTATGGCCATGAGCTATCCCTTAATTTAACACATCAAAACCGAGCAAAAACAAACAAAGCGGAGTGAAGAACACATGTAGACCATGAACTCACATTCTGCACCTTGCACTTTTGCCCAGAGCACATGTTTTTGCAGCTTATCTCCCTAGGTATCTGTGATGGTGCCTTCTCCTGTGTTTGTTTTCTTTGTGTGGGGATTCTTGGCAAGAAGCTGTTTCTCTGGGAGAAAAAGCAGTTTTTGCTTCTCTCTGGCCATGGACCAAAGAAAGACCTTAACTGGACACTTAACCACGAGCTTGCTGCAAAACCTGTCCCAATACATGAAGTGACTTGCACTGATTCCAGAGGGTCTTGAGGAACGTTATGTCCCAGCTACTTTGTCCTTTTGAGCTACATTATCCTTCACTTACATCAGTTTCCTGTAATTTCTCTCTCTGTGTTCTCATAAAGCCCTCCTGCAGCCCCAAAATGCAATGTAATGTCACAGCAGCAAATTAGTTTGAGTCTTGCCTTGGTCTGAAATGGGGCAAAGATCCATCCATGGGTGCAACCTTTGGCAGCTGGGATTTGTCCCACAGTGTGACAGGCCAGTGATCATCACCTCTTACTCCTAATAGACTGTAAAAGCTAATAGGATGCTTCCAACCAAAAATGATCCATTAATCCTTATTTTTATTTCCACTGACTGTTTTTTTCTCTGTTGCTTTTAAGTGAAAGGCTCCTGAGGTGTCACATTCGTGGGTAATATCAGTGCATCCCTCTTGGAAAAAATATTGTGTTACTTGCAAAGACAAAGCTCAGATATGCTTTAGACCAGAGATTCCCACTATGGACTCCAAGTCCTGCAGCTGATTTTTCAGCTGGAAAACAGACCTGGTGAAGCTCAGCTTCAAGTTGACTGAAAGAGCCTATAACACTTCCTGAAAACACTTTTAACTCGTTTCTATATTTGTACTCCTCTTTGTACTGGAGTAAGTGTCATTCTAAAAAGATAGTGAGGAAAAGACTCCCAGTTTCTTCTGGCCAGCAGAAAGGCAGAGCTCTTCCTGTCACTGCTGGGTTTGTGTTACAGCTGGCAGATGTTGTCCCTCACCAAACACAAGAATTCAAGTCTTCAGCTGGTCTTGCAGGGCCCCCAAACTTGCTCAGAAACTTCTTCATTACCAGCAGGGATCTGCATGGATTTGTGGATACAAAACCACGCACGTACAGCCAGGAAGGTGTCCCGTCCAGTACATTCCCACTGCTGATAAAGAGTGAAAATACAGCCTTCCCTGTCTTCCTCGTGGTGAATACAGAATGAAAGGGTCAAATCCAAAAGCTAATGGCTGGTCAGAGATTCAGCTGGGCGACGGTTCAGATCAAGTCTTGTGGAGTCAGGAAAGAGAAAGGCCCCAAGTGCCCTCAGAATTTCCATATGACATTTAGGTATCAATAACGGCATTGTTCGGGAGCAAGAGCTCATTTTCTAAGGAAGGCAGCTTGCTCCTTGCAGACCACTCTCCCTGTGGCTGAGGATGCCAGGCTGCTGCTTGGCAAGGAGCTTGTTAGTTCATTAAAAAAATGCCCAAGTTAAACGAGGTATAAATCAACGCTGTTCCACTCGCATTAAGACACACCAACTTAGTCCTGCCGAGGACACTGACCTGAAAATGTTTAACAAAGTCAACATTTCTAGGGAAAATCTTCCTGTGCAGAATTTCCAAAGGCTTTTGGTGTTTTTTTGTAGTTTATTTTTCATCTAAAAATCCATTGGCCGTATTTATTTTTTTTTTAAGGATTATCTCTTAATCTTACCCTGTTACAAAATGTATTCATAATCCTCATGGCAGTTACTTAGCAAGTCTTAAACCTGTCATTAAAATACCTCCTCTTGTTACTACAATCAGCAGTCTTAATCCACTGCAATTCTCTCCTTTTTTCTTTTTTTTCCTTTCTCACTTTGTTCCCAAATGGCTTAAACCAAGGTATGACAGGTAGCAAACAATCCCCCCTCTAATTACTTGGAAGAAACAAATAAAGGGAAGGAATACGTTTGTGTGGCAAATTCCTGAGAGTTTGGAAACTAGAGGCTGTAGGAATTCGCCCTGGGAAATTTTAAACCCACTCCAAAGCTGTGGGTTTGAACAGTGGTGGATTTAGTCCCTGGAAGGCAAGGATGGGGAGAGGTACTGCCAAAAGAGGGGGTGGCTGCGAGCAGTCCCAGGCCTGGGGTGAAAATGAGGAATCAAGGTCCTGTGCGGGAGGATGTGCAATGTCTGGATGCAGGGAAATACACCTTGAGCTTTACCTGGAAGTGCTCAGCAGTGCCTGAATCCCTGCCAGCACTGAATCCCCTGGGAAAATCCAGGCTTGGGAGTTCCAGGAATGGTTGGACACTGGTGAGTAGGAGGGCAAGCGGTGGGAAGCAAAAGGACCACATTGCTGGAGAAGTGGGTGTGAGTATCAGGGAAAGGAAGGCTGGAAGCAGGATGTCTGCTTCATGGGAGAAGAAAAGCTCCTGAATTGGAGAGGAGCAGAGGAAACGCTGCAGCTCTGCACTGCACATCACTGGAAGGGGCAGGAGTGAGGTGACATTTGGTCAGTGCTTCAGCAGGATGTGGCCCTAAGCACAGGTTAAACGCATCAGGCAGCTCCCACCTATTGGAAACTCAGAGCTTGTTTCACACCCAGCCCCATCCCAAACCTACACCTCTGCATGGGTGGTGTCCAAAATTGCTCCCAGCCTGTGCTTTCTGTGAAGGTTTTTAGGGGAAAACACGAGCTCAAGTTCCAAGTCCCCAGGGGCCCCGCGCTGTCCTGGGAGCTGCTGGGTAAACACAGCGCTGGTTTGAAATCAGATATCGCCTGCACAAAACTCCTCACAAGATAATTAGGCTCAACTGGGATTTTTTAAAAAGGCATTAACTCCATGAACTTTTCAATCTGAAACAATGCCACAATGACCACGTTGGGAATAAGGCATTCTGGCCCTTCTTGGGGATCGTGTGTTGAAGTTGTCTTGTTAGTAGAGAGGCGTTAATGCAATAAAGGAAAGCATTGTGGCCTGGAACAGCTGGGCTTTTCTAACTGCTTGCCTAAATGTGGATGATTAATGACCAAAATGCATCCTTGCTGAATGGCATTGAGAGGCTGGAGGTATTTCATGGCATTTTCCTTTTTCCATTTTTGTAAGAGATTTCTTGCAAACAAAGCTCCATTGATGTGGGTCCATTACAGATATGCAAAGTGAATTCCAAATTATTGCCTATCTGATGGGTGACAATAATGTTACATTGTTGTTGCATGTTTCAGGCTGCAGCATCTGAGGATGCTCAAAAAGCCACTTGGTGCTTTTGGAGACTGGAGCTACTCAAACATTTTAATGAGATTTGTTGTCATTATTGTTGGAAAACGCTGCTTCATCCAGACCATCTTGCAGTGAAATAGTCACATTAATAACATTTCCATGGGAAAGTGTTCAGATTTTCTGGGGTCAATTTATAAGCAGAGAAGAATCTAAATGAGAACCCCAATCTTCTCAGTCTGAAACCAGATGTTTCAATGGCAACAACGACAACAACAAAAAACATTTTGGGAAGCGTTTGAAAAGTTTGCTTCTTTTTCCACACCGGAATGAAAACACATTTCCAGACCTCAAAGACCTTTGTGGAAGTGCACTGCAGATCTCTGGCTGCCTCAACCAGAAACTTCTTGGCCCATCAGGAAAGGGGCTGGCACGTAAGTCCTTTGTTAGTCCAGCCATGCCATGGCCACCCCACCCACCCTTGGACTTGGGTGGGGATGTCACCCATCTGCTGCTGTCTGTGCTTCTCCCCATCTGCCCTGAAGCCTCTGGAAATGCAGAAGAGCTGCCATGCATTTCTTCACCTGTGGAAATGTAAAGCGTCGTTCACAAAAAGTAGGAAGAGTTCTTTGGGTGTGTGAGCAGCCATCTGGGGAAGAGGCAGTATTGTGGTATCTCGAGATGTGAAATACTGTCGCCAAAAAAAAAACCACAGAGTAGGTTTGTAACAGCTGTCAGGAGTGCATGTGAAAGGCAAAGCTAAAGGCTGCACAAGTCTGCAAGGGATGTCCTAATTTCCCAGTCGCCCCCCTCAGTGTTGCTCTCCAACACCATCCCACGGCTGCCAGACTGCAGGGTTGAGTGCCACCCATCAGTGCTGCACCAGCAGTGGCTTGGGGACTCCTGGCTGGTAGGAGGTACCCAGCTGGGATGGGTGGGTGCATCCATATGTGTCTCTTTAGGGTGGGACAGGCAGTTTTTAACTTCTTGCCGACATTTTGTGCACGACTGCAGGTTGGTGGGGAAGAAAGGACAACATTTTGACACCATTTCTGCTGGCTGACCCTTCTGTGCCCCCAAGCAACACGGCTGAATGGCAATTTCCTTCACCTAAAGGCACTGCTGTAGCCAGGCAAGGTATATCATGCATTTATCCAAGGCACTTAAAGGCAATTTTTTTCCCCTCAGCCAGCGTGTTGGCTTTTATCATTCAACAGGCCATGGGATTGTTTTCCCTAACATCCCCTTAAGAAGGATGTATTTTTCAAAATACTGCCATTCCCTTCTCTAAAACAGGTTTTGATGTGGCTACTTCAAATCAAAACCATGAGCTTTCCTCTCCTCACGCCCACCAACTTAAAACCTGCCCCCAATGCCAGTGGTTCAGAACTATCCAAATAAAGCAGTTGCTTTAAGGAGTGTTTGCTTTTCCTCTCAGGCTCCTTCTCCTGACGCTATATTGTTTGTGGAAAAAGAGTTCTCTGGGTGGGTCATTGAGCTGTCGTGGTTAAGGAGCTGTATTTGAAGTCTGGTTCAGTGTAGAAGAAAAACATGTCAAAACAACCTTGAAAGTACAGCTCCCTTTTTTCCCTCCTCCATGTCAGGATGTTACCTTTTTCCCCTCTGTGTAGCAGCTCTTTCCCATGAAAAAACAGCTTCTTGAGGACATTTGCTGGGTGGCTCCAAAGTGCAGTGAAAATAACACTCTTTTCATACCAGGAAAACAAATTGCTTCTGGAATAAAGCTGTACCTACAGAGCTCTGCATTTTAACTTTGCTTGAATACTCACTCCTGAATATCTTTATATCAGGGAAACATGCTTAATTATTCCTGAGTAATTTTGCCTGCTGGACTGCAATTCCTCAAATAAATGCTATGTGGGATTTTCCTGATGATGTTGTTCTTTTCGTTTGAAAGGATGCCAAGGAGCAGGTCTCCCTCTTCCATCTTCCCCCTCTACCTTTTGATTTTAAAGCAGATTCTTGGTGCTCCTTAAATAAACACTCCTTTGAGATACTTCTTCATGGAGTGGCATGAATGCCGTGAGCCCAAAAATGGCATTAATGCATTTTTCCTCTGTGGCTTTGGAATGACGTGCATCTAATGTGGATGTGTGTTGCCTCAGAGAATGCTCTGTTTTCTATTCCTGCGTTTGATTCTCTGCAGCTGGGGAGCCACGTTTCACAGGTGGTAGGGAAGCTTATTAGATTATTCATAACTGGGTTTATTTCTTTTTTTACCCTTTTTTTTTCCCCCTCTAAGCAATTAAAAACATGTGTCAAAGGAGGCCTGAGATGATTAGAAGCACTGCTGACATCTCTTTCCCTTTTACCTTTTGCTGTTTTTACAGAGCCCGGTGCTGGTACCCACAGACATGGTGAAAGCAGAGAGAACTGAGTGTTTTTCCTGTTAGAAATAGTTAAAACAAAAAAAATTTGCTGCTGGTTTATCAGGGACTCTTGTGTGAGAAAACTCTTGTTTTCCTGGGAATGAGCAGCAATCACAGTCGTAATTATCATAATTATGATGAATGTTTTCAGGCATTTTTTCTGCAGGTGACCACAGAGCAGTGACAGACTCTGGGCAAGCAGCAGTTCATCTGAAGATGAATTCCCAATCCATGGCAGTCTTAAAAGAGCCACATATACCAGGAAGGAGAAAAGTACTGAGAGAGCCACTGGTGATGGGGAGAATTCTCTGAGCCAGCAGAGACCTCGTTACTACAGGAATCCCCAGCTGAAATTCAGTGTAGACGGTGAGGTTTGCAAGCCTCCATCAGGATGGTCCAGACCATGTGTGAGCCAGATACCAGCTTGGCATCCCCTCCAGAGGAGGACTCTGGTAGCTCTCATGAGGCCTGTTCAGCTCCTGGTTCCCAGAGGAGCCCAGGCTGACTTTTCAGAGGTGTTGAGCTTTGACTGGCTCAGGCTCAAGCTGTGCTGGTGAATAGTCAGACCTCAGAAAGCTGAGCTGATTTTCAGGGAAGAGCTTCAAGCAAAGGAAATTAACTCAGTGTTGTACACTGGCTGTACATTGTACAGGCTTTTTAAAGGGCTTTTGTTAAAAAAAAAAAAGTAGGATTCATATTTGGTTGAAACTGCTGGATTCTTAAAGGATTCATACGTGCAATGGAAGGAGAAGGGGTAAAAAGATTAATATCAGAAGTAGCAGTGTTGTAAACAGAGATCATGAAATCAGGGCATCATACAATGGTTAGCGTGGGAAGGGACCTTAAAGCTCATCCAGTCCCACCCCTTGCCATGGGCAGGGACACCTTACACTAGCCCAGGTTGCTCAAAACTCCATCCAGCCTGGCCTTGGACACTCCCAGGGATGGGGTGTCCTGCCTGGGGAGATGGGAGAGGTGCCCAGCATATATGTGGGCTGTGGTGATGGGATAGAAACATCTCTTCACATGTCTCAAGCTACTCACCAGCTATTCACCCTTCTCCAGAGCATCTCCCATCCCTGGAGTGGTTGCCACCAAAACCTGTCAGGCAGAAAGTCTTTTGTCTTCCTCTTCCTCACTATGTGTAAGTAACAACTACATCTCCACAATGCAGCTGCCTGTTTTTACCATCAGCCAGCAACTCCCTCCTCTTCTCCAACTCTTCTGCTGCTAAATAATTCAGATACTGAGAAGTTTCCTTTTAAAATGCTCCTGGCTTGTATGTACCCCTCACGCATCATGATTTTCTGCATTACCTCCTCCTCTGCCTTTGGGTCATTTCTTATACACAGGAAACAAGAACAGGATGGCAAAGTTTGCATGGAATATCCATCCTTGTGTGGGAGAAAACACAGACAGCTGAGTCAGGCCATGCTCACAAACAGTCCAAACACTGCAAAATATCCAGCCCCACCACTCCTCCAGCTGCAGGTTTTCCCAGTCCAACCATCCACCACCACTCATTTGTACAATCACCCTCTTTGGAATTCGCCCACCTTGAGGAGCTGCTCTTTGGAAATATCAGGGTGAAAACGACTTTAAAAACAGCTTGGACAGCAGTGGGTGTCTGAGGTTGAGCCTGGATTTACACCTAACCTCACCCTAACTCTAGCTGGAGTTGTGGAATGTGCTGCCTGCACAGAAAATGTCCCTGGCAGCAGGCTGCTGTCATGTTCAGTGGCACATCCACACTGCCATCAGCTGTGCTCCTCGGTGACCTTTCCTTCACAGACGGAAATGAACTTCTTCTTCTCTTCATCCTGACATCTGCCAGCAATCTGAGGCTGCTCCCTCCCTCACAGCTTGGTTTCCTAACGTTTTGGTGAGGAAAGGTCACGTGGGATGAGCATAATAATATTTTCCAGTCAACCCATGGGTCTCACCTCTGGTTCTAATCACCTCTTGGTGTGGAAACCAACAGCATGTCTATGGTGTCTGATCAGAGGAGAAGCCAGATCCACTCAGCTTTTATTTTTTTTCCCCCTCAAAGACAATTCAGACTTGTCTAAATTCCTAGTTTTCAAAACAGGAGTTAGTGGGAAGGCTTCATTCAGTAGCCATGGAAACACACAAAGAAAAGAAGCAACCTAACAGCTGACTTACATGGAGTAACAGAACAAACCTGGTGTCCATCAGGGCAATCTGGAGTCATTCTGGAATTTTATTGTGCAAAATCCCAGTTCTTCTTATCCCAGAAGTCACCCACTTTCCTGCCCAGAGGTCTGCTCCTCTCAGGCACTTTTTCAGCTTTTCCACTTGTAGGTTTTGTCCTCTGAGACATTTCCTGGAGGGTGAGGAGAGCTGCAGTGCTGCTCACAGGTCTGCCTCTGACGTCCTATGCAGCCTGTGGAGGACAGCAGCAACATCACTCCTGAGAACTTGCTTTTCCAGCTTAATCAAGGCCAGATTCCCCTGGAGGGCTGTGAGCCAGGAGACAACGCTTCCCGTCGCGTCCGTCCAGAGCTGCTGCACAGCCCTGGCTGGGATTGCCCCCAGTAATGATGTTCCTCCAATTAACCTCAGAGAGATCAGACCTTGTTCAGCTCAGAGTGATTCTGAACATCCCATTTGCCTCATATTCTTGGTCCACAGGTTCCCCCAGGATGATATCACTTCCTCTGCCTGCACCAGAGGTGGAAACGTCTCGCTGCTTGCTCCTGTCCCTGTAGGGTCTCTCAGCAGCACGAGGAGGCACAAATAAATAACAGAGTACAGCACCAGCTGAAGATTATTGGAGCTAAGATGGGCAATCTTAATTGCCTGAAGCAAGGAGAGATAAGTTGGGTTTTTGGGATGGCTGGGTTCCATGGTGAAGCAAGAAACCCCCATCCTACCAACAGCTGTGCCAGGACTTATCTCCTTTCCTCCACTTCTGGTTTATTAACGTTAGGTCCTGATGAGCTGAGCTGCTCAGATTGCTTTCACAAATGGTGTGACCTCCTCTTTTTCTGGTTACTCTGCAAATATCATTTTATACCAGGATGTTTTCCAGTCTGTCCAGCTGCACCTAAGTGATGACTTCTGGAGGAAGAAGTCAGTCAAAGGTGTTGATGCAGCCCAACTGGAGCTACAGGGAGCTCTCAGACTACACATTTTCTTACATTTCTCTCCTAGATCACTCTTGTTCTGCAGCTTGAGCTCTCTATTTTTCTCATGTTGAACCTACCCGTGCATGTCCTGGGGCTCAGCAAAGCCCCCCTCGATTCAGAGCTGGGAAAGATGCTACTCTTCTCTTAAATCTAAAAAGAGTAGTTGGTAGCAGAAGCTGCTGAAAAACAGCTTTTTCTTCCCCCTGCTCTTCCTCCTATCCTCCCCATGGGTGCTGCTGCTCACCCAGATTTTCCCAAGCACTTTATTTTCATGGAGTTAAGGAAGCAACTGGTTCTTTGGGATTTACATGCCTTTGAGGTAAAGGCAGAGCAGCTTTGAGACCCGACTCCTCCTCTCTGCTACCTGCTTTGTGGCTGGCACTACAAACCATGGGAGAGGGATTTTACCCAAATTTTGCAGCTTTTTCATGTTGCTCTCTGAGCTGACACCTTTCCTTTGAAGCAGGGAACATGACAAGGACTTTTTGCCCAATGTCTTGAGTCTTAATTCAATTTTTGCAAGGGATTAAAGAATTTTGTGGGTAGGTGCCTTTTTTTTATTTTATTCTTCCCCTCACCCACTTTGCTGCTGTGCTTGGACAAATAATTTCTGCAGGGTAGGAAGTGCAGCCAAAGCAAGTAGTTTAGTGTGTTTTCTCAGTAAAACAATCATAAAAATTATCAGCCTCAGATTTATTTTGACACGAAATTAAAACAATGTTCAGACACAACAGAAAAATATCACAAATAAAAACTTTACCAAGAGCCTGGTTGGTTCCTTCCTGAGTTACTTATGCAGTAAAATTGTGATTTCAGTGAATATACAGGCAAAGCTGGTGTTAAATCTGGGACTGGCTTGCATCCAAGCTTTGCCTGGTGGCCTCATCGATCTTGTTTGATTGATTTGTCCCACGTTGTCCTGGTAGGGCTGAATGCAAAATGGAGCAACAGAGGGGTTTTGTTTTGATATCATACCAGGTTATTCCTGAGGGAGTCCCACAAGGGCAGAGGAGGGATGTTACTCCCTGCTCATCTGGGCTGTTTACAGGGTGCAGGTTGGAATATCTCAGGATTTGCATTTGAAGGTCCCTGCAGAGAGTGTGGCTGTCACACGGCCAGAGGCACACACCAGTCAGCTCCTGAGGCACCAGGATTGCCCTTTTGCATTGAAATTCAAGAGTGGGTAGTGCAGCTCAGAGCCTGCCTAGGAGACCTGGGTGGGCTTTGGCCTCTCACAGGAGGAGTGATGGGATTCCCCTTTGAATGCACCGTAGCTCCTCCTGCAGCCACACAACACAGCGTGTTCCTAAAAGGACTTTGCAGCAAGAAAATTACCAAGACGTGGCCAAATCTGAGCTGGCATGAAATATGGGGCACCCAGTGTCCTCTTTTTTTTCCAACCCTGTGTTTTTTTTTCCATTTGGTCAGTAGGTGATGCCATTACAAGGAAAGATTGGGATTTTCCCTGTCACCAGACACCCGGATCCCTCTGGGCAGATGCCTGATCGTGTCTGCACACACTGCCAGCACTCCAGAGAAGCCCATCTGTAGATCTTAAAAAGCCTGAAGTTATGTCTTTGCTGGCTTCAGATAATCGTGTAAAGCTTTATCCACGCCCCAAGGACAGACAATAAAATAAACAGAGAAATTCAGATAAACTGGAGGCAAAACATCACCTCAAACTCAGGTTTGGTTAATGTAAATAAAGATGACTTTTTTTACTGTCATTACATTTCAGTTGAGTCCATGTGCTGTCCCACCTTGCCTGCATGGCATTAAGGACCATTGCAGGGATTTTTTAGTACCTTAAAGCAATCTGGTAAGGTAATTTAATTTCTTCCCAGCAACACTTGTGATTAAAACACTCCCGTTGTGGAAAAGACTGTGAAACATGTACTCATCTTCCCCAATAAAAGCCTTTATGGGGTTGAAGGGGGAAAGTAATGTTTTCCAGTACTCACCAAAGCTAGAATTTCTTATGAAATTTTAATTCATCGTGTATTTTTAACCCTGGAAACCTACAAACACCCATGCAATCTGGGTTNCGTGTATTTTTAACCCTGGAAACCAGATCTGGGTCGCATGGTGTTTGTATATCATGTATCACGCACTCACACACATCACATCTCTTGCCTGGGATTATTTTGCACTTGGCAATGTGTTCCATCCACATATTGACATATTAATATACTTATTTATGGGATTAATAGGATGACCTCCTGCCAAGAGCAGAGTGCACTGCATGGTGGATCAGCACGTGCTGCTGCTGTCCCTCCACCTGGGATTGCTACAGGAAGAATTCCACACAGACTCTGGTGTCCCAGTCCCCCCCATGAAGCACCAGGGCTGGGCTGAGTGGCTGCACTGGGCTCTCCTTTGGGTTTTACATCCCTTCTCTTGAGTCCAGCACATTTTTGGCTCCTTGAGGATTAGGGTTTTGTGGTTCCCTGTGTGAAAATGACGCATGGCACGCTCAGCCCAGGCAGGTGCACAGCTCGGTGGCCTCGAGCTCGAGGCCAGCTCTCCTCTCCTCTTCTCTTCCCACGACTGCTTGCTCACCGCTCCATCAGCACAGATTTATTTCCATGCTCGATTTGTAGGAATAAAAGAGCCAGATAAGAAATATGTTTTTAATAGCAATGTCACCAATGAATGCCGAGCATCTCGATATCAGCCATTAAGTAAAAGCAGGGGAGGAATGAGCATCATTTGTCTGTTGCCAGCTTCTCTCAACTGGCTTTCATTTAGAGGAGAAAAAAAATCCCCAGTCATTTCTATCCAGGTAATAGTGAAATATATTCTTTGTCAGCAACAGGTCAAAATGCAGAGATATGTTATTCACAGCAAGCTGACTTCACATTTTCTAACCTAAATGCTGGATTGCTTTCCTCAATTATTCACATATGTTTTCTGGTTTAATAATAACCCACGTGCTGTCCCCTAAAGAAAACTACAGACTCCATGATGTTCAGCTAGAATACATAGGTCTGCTCAGCCATTTCTTGTTCCAGAAGCTGAACCAGCCAGTCCCAGAGGTGAAATTAAGAGAGGTGCCAGTGTAAAGTGCATCCTGTTAAAATACAAAAATATGCAATTTACCCACCAAAGAATTGCAAGTAAGGAAAGTTTTAATGATACAGTGACGTAAACAAGAGGCAAAACAAGCCTGATGGTCACACTGTAATTGCCAGCCCATGTGTTCTTTGCTCCAGGCCTTCTGCAATGCTAATTTATTTTCTGCCCACGTAGATCTGGACACTTTTTTATCAGCTCAGCTGCTGCAGTTTCTTACCCCTGGAATTCTGCGGGGCTGCAAGGGTTCAGTCACCTTGGACCTGCAAAGGCAGAGTTAAAACAGCAAGTGTGAGCTGGCTTTGTGCAATGCCTGCTTGCACACTGCTTTGGAGCTACATGTAAGCAACAATCAGAGCCATGGGCAGGTTCTGCAGCTGGTGCTTCATAAAGAAATTATGGTCTGTTACCCCATAAGGATACTGAGGGTGGAGTCCATCTAGAAGAAAGTGGCAAAGAGCATGGTCAGAGCTTGATAAGAAGTAATTTGTGCAGCCAGGGATGTGCCAGGCAAGAAATGAGATGTGGAAACAGTCACAGTCATTAAGTCCCCTTCCTGAAATCTGCTCATGTCATAATTCATAGAATCAGAGAATCAGAGAATTATTTGGGTTGGAAGGGACCTTAAGGATCATCCAGTTCCATGCAGGGACACCTTCCACTAGTCCTAGCTGCTCAAAGATCCGTGCAACCTAGCCTTGGACTCTTCCAG
The DNA here is from genome assembly GCA_013398275.1 of Promerops cafer. Lineage (NCBI taxonomy): Eukaryota > Metazoa > Chordata > Aves > Passeriformes > Nectariniidae > Promerops > Promerops cafer. The sequence continues at coordinate 898,385 of VZSE01002451.1, read as the reverse complement.
GGATGGTGCAGCCACAGGTTCTCTGGGCAACCTGTGCCAGGGCGTCCCCACCCTCACAGGGAAGAATTTCTTCTTAATATCCATCCTAAACCTACTCTGTTCCAGTTTAAAGCCATTCTCCCTTATCCCAGCACTGCATTCCAGCCTCATTTTCAGCGCTGTGGCAGCAGGGATGTGCCAGCTCAGGAAAACATCACCAGGGTGGGTGATGCTGTGCTCATCACTGCTCCAAATCCCTTTGTCAGGTGTTGGATGGGAGAACTGGGCTGCTCACCAGTGGGGGTTTCAGTTTCCAGTAGAAAAAACCAAACGTTCTGAGAACACAGATGGTGTTGACGTAACCAAACCCCATGTTCTCCCTGGAAAAAAGTTTAGTGGGAGATTTTTGACCAGCACCAGACACTTTCGACCCAGAGAGCTCAGTGATCCCCCCAAAGATGAAAGACTGAGGAGTTTCAGATTCCCTTCCTGCCATGCATCAGCTCTGGGTGATGCCTCAGCAGTCTGGCACCGAGCAATGCCCTGCGACTCGCGAGCCCCCCCGTTCCTAAAGAGATCACTTTCAAGTGTAGTGCACTACAACATCATATGATTTCCATATGTCCTGCTGCCTGAATACTTTGCAACTGGTTCACGATGAAAAAAAAACAACTTATAAACACATTACCTTGACAGGAACAATTCTTGGAGTAACAGGAGATCGAGAGCAGAGACTTTGAAAGGCGATCGTTATTATCCAGTAGCGTTTTTCTCTGTAGTCTATGAAATTTATGTCAGTGAGTCACATCCTTTCAAAGCAAAGAATGAAAAGTGCCCTGTAGGACAGGTGAGCTCCTCCCCAAGCCTCTCCATGAGTGTTTAGCTCCAGAGCTGCTCGCAGCACTGCCAGCAAAGCTATTAGCTGAACAAGCCACAGAGCCGGATGCCTTGGCTGGGAGAGAAAATGATCCAAGCTTCCACATATGGGGTTTGCTGCAGCTGTAGCCACAAGTGCTGACTCCTTTGCTGGAGGACACGGAGGGGCCAGATGGAGAGAAAAGCACTTCTGCCACTGCTGCCCCCGAACGCGGATGGTTTGAGGCAGAGAGCGGTGGAACAGCCCTTGTGCTTCTGACAGCACAAAACCATCCCTAAAAACATGGCTAAGGAGGGGACACGGCTCTTGTGAGCACCAAGTTCTGTGCACAGCATGCAAAAGCCTCAAGGTCTGCCAGTCTGGGCCTCCCCAGCATTCCCTATGAGGCTGGAAGTTGTTTTTAAGCCTTGGACATCTCAGTCCTCTGTGCTGATTTTGGATGATTGGACCTGTCTGCCTGCTAATGCTTTACAGGTTCATTTAACCCCTCCCCAACTCCTTCCCCACTTTATTTTCACAAAAAAAGAAGCAAATGTTCCTCTCTGCACCCAACCTCAAATATAAGAGATGCCCAATCTCTCCAGAGCAAGATTTTTCAAATTCTGCAGTGCTCAATCTGAAATTATCCACAACGGGGGTGCGAGTGTTAGGAATAGTACCAATGACAGGTTGACAGAGGAGTTAGCCTGGAAACCCCCTACTCCCACCCTAGTAGGGTGGCATCTGGATGATCCAAATACTGATGTAGATGGAGGACTTCAAAATTCAAAGCAGAAGGGTAATAACAAACCTTTGACCCTAGCCACTGATCCAGAGAATTTCTCCTGGTGCACCAATGGAAACAGCTCTCCTACATGGACATCCCCTGACCTGCCCTGTGGGGTTTGGTACTGCCCTGAGACAGGTCACAGGAGCTCAGCTGGCCCCTGCAGATATCTTGGATTCCCACATAGGTATTTTGGGTTAAATTAGCAAATCCATGAGAAGAGCTCTCCTTGATCTCTCCTTCCTGAAGTGCATCCCTGCTTTTAACTGGGAATTGGAAGGATAGCTAATGTTAGTGGGGGAATAATGTGTGCTAAGTGCTGAAAGCCCCTGGGAGAAGCCGGTCAGATGAACCTGTTTTCAGTGTGAAGGCTGGTTCACCTCTTTGTGAATTTGTAGTAAATCAGCACTTCATAATAAGAACAAATGTTTCATTCTCACTTAAAAATTACCACGGTCAGAGCCTTGTAATGTGCAGTTTTCATGCAGGGCTTACATGACGGGAACTTAAATCTGTCCCATTTTCATCTGTAATTTAAAACGTGTTATTTTGATCGATGAATTAGTAAAGGAACCCGGGATAATTTTGAAACTACCAGCTTAGTAAAGTTGCCTGACCTTGCAAATAACCTTTCCAGTTTAGAAGATTTTAATAGCTTAACTATTAGCTAATCTCCTGGGAAACGTTTTTCGTGGGCAAAACTAGTATGGAAATACAACACCAGTAATAAGGTTTCCATCTTTCTTCTATCTTGATCTTTTTAATTAATTGCCACGCAGTAAAAACATGAGATTGGGAGGCAGGGGGTAAAAATCCTTGCAGGGGAAGGGCAGGAGTTAACTGTAGGCTGTTTCTAGGCTTTACCTGACTTTTTTTGCATAGATTCATTAGGTGCTGAAATATATTAGCAATTGTTAAGGCATAACTGGTGCTTGATTGCTTGACACTCTGGGCTGAAAGCTGTGAAATAGATCACTTTGTAATGGAAAAAAGCTGCTTCGGCTTATAATGAATAAACATTAAAACCTAGAATGGCTTTCAGGGCACCTCAACAAGCCCCTGAGAGCTTTTGTGTTGCAGTGGTGATGTAGCTGGTTCTTTGGGTTTGTGGGTTATTTCTTTCTGAGGAAGGGCAGCGTTTTTTTCCGAGGACTGCAAATACGGGATTTGTTACAGAAAAAAAAAAAAACAACAGAGTCGTGTAGAAGTGAAGGGGATAGGATGGAAAGTCGTGGCTCAGGTGGAATGTGGACTAAAACAGTGTATAAAACACCGGCATCCTGGTTAGTTGATTTTCCCGAAGTTCCTAGTGCCCTTTTATCTAATGGCCCTCTAGCACAAGCACTGTGTTGGATTGAGGAGAGGTTCTCCCTTTGGTATTACCTGGCTGATAAAGGGGTTCTCTTTTTATTTCACCCGTGTTTTGCACTGTGTTTTTCGATGCTGTCTGGGGAAAAGAAAAAATTAGAAGGCAATTCTGCTTTCTAGGCTAGCAGCACGTGGCTTTGTCCCTTCTGTAGCTCTCCAGCAGCACAGCTCCAGGTGCAGCTGAGGGCAGTCCCAGTAAGGACAAGGACAAGGATGGGGACATCCCTGTGCCCAGCACCCAGTGGGTGTTTGCTGTGCTTCAGGTGCTGTTTCACCTTCCAAACCTCATTAACTATTACTGTTCCCATAACAGGAAACCAGGGGCAAGCAACTGAAAGGTCCTTTCAGACCACAAATATGAATGTTTCCATTTTAAAGAGAGAGGCCTTTTTTTTTCTTTTTTTTTTTTTTCTTTACTTTTTATGTGTTGGTGAAGAGCCTGTTGAGATCTACACTTGTGTGCAGACATTCTGCATCTTTAGCTGGGACAAAGATCACCCACCTGTGCAGGTGAAGGCACAGTTTGGGGAAGGAATAGAATGGCTCCCCCATGAAGACAGGGTTTTGGGGCAAGGGAGTGGACCCTGGGGGTTTCCCTCAGGCCAGGTTTATTTTGCAAGTCTTCACTGCAATCTTTTCTGCTACATGAGTGAAGATAAATGCCCATCTGCACCTGCTCTGGCACCACCAGTTCCAGGCTGTTGATCTCCAAACCTCTCCTTCTCTGCCACAGGGTGTGAGGGACTGAGTGCAGGGTCCTGCCCTGAGGGCTCTGTTTGCAATGAAAATGAGCTTGGTCCTTGCTCAGCTGTGAGGTGACCTCTGAACCAGCACTTCAGCCCCTGGAGCACAGAAATGAGACTTCAGCCTGGAAGGCCCTGGGCTGCAGCAGATGACCTGGTATTTTGTCTTGAGCAGGAAGAGCGTTGGCACATGGCTTTTAGAGCTAATCACTCAGGCTCTTTGAGGAGAGCAGGAATTTCCCTCCCTCCCCCTCCAGCAACCTGGGACTTTATTGTGTGTCTGGATCATTTCAGGCTGATCCTTCCTTAACATTTTCCATTTATTTCCCCCAGGTTCAAACTCCTGGACCTCTCTGGCATGTGTGATGGAGGCTCTTTGCTCCAGCCCGTTGAACCCAACCCTTCCCTGATGCAGGTCCCTGCTATTCCCCTCCATGAACCACCTACTGAGTTTTTCATCCTTCTGGGATCTCCCTGCTGAGCCCTGTGTCTCTCATACCAAAAATCCTGGGTTTTTGCCTGTTTCACTATCAACGTTCATCCTTGATGATGCACAGGTGGCAATCCAAAGAAGAGGTGAGAAGCAGCAGCACTCTCCTGTTTCCTTTCTCTCCTATCAAGTCTATAGGGAAAGCCTGGGGCTACAACCAAAATAGAAAAGGGAATTTACTTTTTCTTCCATAGCCTGAGACTCCTAAATATTTGTTGTTTGCTCGGTCCAGTTTTGCTCTGCTGAACAAGGGCTCCCTGCAGGGACTGGAGCACAGGGTAGCAACACACCTGTTGGGGCTGTGCCAGGAGAAAATGGCAAAGGTCAGAGAGACTGACATTCAAACCAAGAGCCCTTGGGATTAAGTTCTGGGCAGTCATTGGTAATGTGCCCAAACTGCCTCCAAAACTTACATGGGAGCAGTGGTGAGCAGGGCAAGCCCCACGGCTGCTCCAGCCTCCCTCCTGTCCCATTAGGTGGACAGCAGCTGTGGGGTGTCTGCAGGGCTGCTGGACTCACCTTCACCCATCAGGGGTCCAGGCTGGGGGGCTAAACCCTAAACTGGTTATTCCCAGCAGGTGTTGATGGCAGACTCATCCCAGCCCACGGAGGGCTGACCCACAGGCTCCCTTGGCAGGATGAAACCTTGTGAGAGAGGTGCTGGTGCTGGTCTGACCTCCTGGGCTTGCTGGCTGGGAGATCAGATGTGGTTATTATTCCAAATACATCCAGAGATGCTCAGCGTGGCAGAAAACAGAAGAAATGAACCTGCTGTGCCTGTCCAGAGTGCCACAGCTGTGCATCTCCAGTGTGGTGGCTGCCACCTCCTTCTCTAACTGACCACCTTCAGGGTGATCCTGGGCTTCTGTCCATGGCTTATCCCCAAACCAAACCATTCCAAGGCATGTGCACAGTCCAAACACTGGATGCACACACAGAGCTTTCCTGGAGGTCCCTGAGCTAATGTGACTGTACCTGTCCCCAGAGCAAGCTGCCCTGTAACCCACAGAAAAGTCATTTAATGCAAATGCTGGACTGTAAAGCTCCTGTCTGCTTTGGGACATTGCAACTGCAGAACAGTATTCATGGCCTCTTGCAGAGGGCTGTGCTCAAAGTAAATAATATTATTTCAGAAAACAAAATTCATTTTGCAGCCCGAGACCAATTGCAACAGGATACGAAGCAGGGGGAAAAAAAGTAAAAATGCCTTGCCCCCAGGCCTATTTATTATTTATACACCACTGTGCCTAGATAAACTCCTCCTTGAAAGAGTGGGACGAAAATAATTCTGCAATGTGGAAACAAACTACCTATTTAAAGTGATTTTATGCCTGAATGGCCTCATTATAAAAACAGCCTGCATGCAATAACTTTTTACCTTTTTCTACAATATCCAATGAACTGCTTTTTGTCACTCTCACCAGTCTCAGTGCTTTCATGCAACCACCTTGGTGGAAAGCCTCCGTGGTTTCCTTAGAAACGTCTTCCTTCCTGGATGTTGACCCATGGTGGTTGAGGCAGCTAAAACCCTGGAGAGGTCCTGTTCAAACAGGAAAGAGCAGACAGTTTAATGGCCAGCTTTGCAGCTCTGCTCCTCCACAGTTTACAGTAGTTGGGAGCTATAAAAGAAAAACATCACAACGAAGGTTTCTTTATTTCAGGGTCAGCTCTGTGCCGGCGTTTCTTGACAAAAGCTGAATCTGCAGCTCACAGGATGGTGTTGGGCAATGGTGGCATGGAGATGGTTCACTTGCAGAGTGCTGGTGCTCAGGAGATGGCTCCTCGTGTGCAAATAGGCTTTGTCCTTCAGAAAAAATACACCCTGTGTCCTTCTAGGTGCATTCATCGCTCCTTGGCACAAGGGGCAGTCTGACAAGCCATAAATAATGTCACCTTTCAAGTGCTCTGCAGTGAATGCTCTGCAAGGTCTGAGCAGGAACAGGAGGCCAGAGTCCAGCAGTCCTTGAGAGAGGTGGGAAAAACACTTGTCAGGCTGTGACATTCTTAAACCAGGCTTATCTCCAGCTCTGCTCGTGGCCAGGACAGTCATTCCCAGGGATCCATCCCATGTGTTGGTCACTGCCACTGGCATCACTGGAGACTTCAGGGTGTCCTCAGGGGAAGGGACCTGGTGAGACCTTTCCAACCTGCACCTCCCACAGAATCACTCCCATGAGCAAGAGCAAGAGCATGGGTAGGTCATGCAGGTGTTTTAGATTTGCTGCTTCCTCTCATTTTTATTCACTTCCAGGGGAACTCATGAAACCTTTCAATTACACTAAAACCTACACAATTTTTGTGTTTGTTTGTTTAGGTTTTGTTGTTTTGGGGGGGATTTTTTTGTTTTGTGCTGCCTAAATAGTGATTCTCCAAGAAAGCTGGAGGGAAACTGTTTACAAGGACATGGAGTGATAGGACAGGTTTAGATTAGGGATTAGGAAGAAATTCTTGAGGGTGGTGAGGCCCTGGCACAGGAGGCCCAGAGAAGCTGTGGCTGCACCATCCCTGGAAGTGTCCAAGGCCAGGCTGGACAGGGCTTGGAGCAACCTGGGGTAGAGGAAGATGTCCCTGCCCATGGCAGGGGGTGGAACAAGATGGTTTTCAAGGTTCCTTCAAGCCAACCATTCTCTGATTCTATGATGACATCTTCCAAGTGCTCCTTGTTCTCCAGGCTTTGCTACCTTTACATAAAGGATGGAAAAACCAGTGACAGTTCCATTACCAGCTCTAAGTTGTGTGGCTCTCCAATCTTGTTCCAAATCTTGCTCCATGTAGCAGCCATAGGCTTGGGAGATCCATGAAGCAGAACAAAATATCCCCAGGCTATTCACAGTCCAAGCTGCCCAGGAGCTCTGTGGTGAGCATGGCACTCATCCTGTCCCCACACAAAGGAGCAGAAATAGCTGTTAACTCCAGTTCAGTGCTGTGCTAATGCTGGTGCACCAGGTCAGAGAGGAAAAACCCAGAGAACTGTAATTAACAACAACAAAAATAAATTACGCAAGAGCGTTTCTCTTAAAGTTTTTAATAGCAAACGTTAGAGAGAGCAGGTTTTTCAAGCCAAACAGGAAGGAAAACAAATAAACAACTGCAGTCAGTGAATTCACAGGCTTTTAGAACTCAGGTTATCAACCTGGGACCCACAGACAGGAACTGATGAAGCAGAAATCTTCAGGGAAACAGATGAAGTTTTCAAAGAGCACAAACACATAAAACCCTGAGATGTGCATTTATAAATAAGCCCAGGGAAGAGCTGGGCACACAGTTCCCAGGCTCAGGGTTTGAGCTGGAAGAAGAGTCTGAAGATTTGGCCCACACAAGTAAAATCTGTAAATGGTTGGGGAGGTATTTTGGGCATGAACAAATTTGGAGAAGTCAGACGACATAGTGAAAGTCGCTGCTGCTGGTGTGGGTGTGGCATCAGAAGGGAAGGGCAAAGAAAAGATGAAGGAAAACTGGAAGAAGCTCCATCCTCCCCAAAGGACAGTGACAGCTGTGGAAAAGCTCTGCACAGGATCACACACCATCCTCAGGGCTGAAGCACTGCCATGGAGTCACATCAGGAAACACAAGGCTCTTGGGGGATCTCAAGCTGTGGGCTGAGCTGCTCTTATTCCAAACATCTCTCAGCCTCCAGGAGGTTTGTATTTTCAGTGGCACAGCAATGGATAGGGTTAATGCCTACAGGAAAAGATTCAGTGGCCTCTTGGTGATGTGTAAATTAGCAAGTGGACAGTTGCCCCAGAGAGAAATGGCAAACAAATATTTATTAGTTGTTTCAAAGAACCACAGCCATAAAACTTTGCCGTTTGACTGCAGAAGTGTTTGTGTTTTTACTGAAACCAATGCTAAAGGTGATGGCTTTGTTTCTAACTGAGGTAACCTCTGTAACCCTGTGATTTACTGCCTTCAGGTAACAGAAAAAGCAACCTAGAATGTGTTTCAATGTACATTGCTCTTGCAGTGTGACAGGAAGATGCCAAGAATGATTTTGAATACCATTTTTACCTTATGAATGTGGATAAACACCTGATGGGGCAGCCTGAAGGAGGCTGAGCCAGGCTCTTCTCAGTGACACCCAGTGACAAAGCCAGAGGCAATACAGAAATACAGAGAATTCCATTTATATGTAAAAATAAAAGCTTTTTATGGAGTGAGGGTGTCTGAAACCTGGACCAGGTTGCCCAGAGAAGTTTTGGGGAGACCCTTCTCTGTGCATTTTCCAGACTATCTCACTGACTATTTAAACTCAAAAAATGTGTGTTTAGACACACACTTACATGGCAGGATATTTAGAAATATTTAGCTTCAGTAGAAACCACATGTAAAGTGAAGCACTGTCTAACAGGAGTGGAGTCATCAAAATCTAAGGATACATATAAATTATTGGGTAGGTACCTTAAACATATATATGTGGAGATATATAGAAATATATATGGAGATAGATAGATAGATAGATAGATAGATAGATAGATAGATAGATAGATAGATAGACAGATAGAAAACAGAGATCTATTTCCTAAATTACAGTAGCTTCTAATAAGGTTCATGCTTAACAATGAGCAGTTTGGCATTCAGTTCAATTCAATTCAATTCATTTCAATTCAATTCAAAGTTAATTTTTCCCTTGCATTTTTAAGATGTCACCAAGATGCGCTGGCCTTTGGTCAGGTTAATTTATAGAAAAAACTCTCTTTCTGAACCCACATATAGGTTTCTAGGTTGGAGCTTAGACAGAAAGGCTCTGTGAAGGGTAAGGAAATGATGAAGGCACCTGGGTGTGTGCCATAGCTGAAATCTCTGAGTTTGCCTCAGTGCATCATCAATAAGTGCTTGAACGGATGAATGGCCTTGGCAAATGCTCAGTGTCAGAGTGTGCATAAATTTGAGCTGAACTGCAAAAGTTATGGAGAGGCCAGAAATCCATTCCTGTCACCATGTTTTCTCATTAGCCCCCAGAGACCACCGTAACCACCCCTGATCTGAGGGCTGTGGTTTAATTTGGATTTATAGAAGATCATGGCATGTACACTTTGGTCCAGCCTTTGAAACAACGTGTGTTTCAGTGACCCCAGCATCCTGAGTCAGCTTGGTTAAGGAAATATGCACTGAGAGGTCATGGAGGAGGCCAGGCCCTCTGTAACTCTGTGGAGACTCCTCAGTGCTTCTGCAAAGCCATCCCAGGGCTCTGCCTTCCTACCCTTTCTCTCCTATCTCCATGGATAGCACAGTCACCCTGCAAATGGGTACTGCTCTTTAAAATAGGTGGTCTCTGAATGTTTGGTGGTCTCTGAATGTTTGGTTTGAGGACTGCAACAAAACTCAGGGAGAATATTCTGATGATCTCCAAACACAAAAGGAAGTTCAATGATAATTATTGTCTGCAAGAATTTTCCTGTTTTGCAGGGAAGCTGTTTTTTAGCTGTCTTCAGAGGGAAAGGATGTAGCAACTAATGTGTTTACAGTGGGGAAAATACATTCTTTTCAGTATATATGAGTGAATTGTGGCTAAAGTATTTCACTGCTCATTCTTGCTAACTCACCTTTCAGGGGACTCTGTGACAAACAAAAGCCATCCTCAGAGGAAGACCTCATTTCCCTGGGAAGAGAGGAATTAGCACAAATTAAAATTCTATTTGCCTAATTCACTTGGAATTCTAATTGAAATGCTTTTGCAATCTTAATTACACCACTTATTCCCCACTTATTGCGTAAGTTAAAAAGGAAAAGCTGCTGTATGACTTTCTTCAGGGACACCTAAGCCTGGGTGAGCTGTTCTTGGGGAGCTTTGAGTGTGTGGTCCCAGCCTCCTGGTCCCAGCCTCCTGGGGCCATGTATCCACTCTTCCTCCTTAGGACATGAGAATATTAACTTAGAGAAGCCCTCTATGCCCCACCAAAAGCCAAATCACGCTGGTGCCTTCAAGGAAGATTTTACAAAATGAGAGGCAAAAGAAAGGCAGGAAGAAAAATAACTCCAGGATGAATTTAGATGGGCTGTTCTTAATGATGAAAATTCCTTTATTAACCCCTCTCCAGCTTTGCTGCTGCTGTGGCAGGAAGGAGAAGGTTGTAAAGATAGTGAAAGGTGTTCCTGCCCATGGCAGTGGGATTTGGAAGTGGATGATCTTTAAGATCCCCTCCAACCCAGACTTTTCTATCATTCTATAAGGATGTACATCAAAGGGGTGAACTCCACAGTTTGTGCTAAAAGCTGTGACACATCAGAAAAATCCCCGTGGACTCAGCACAGTTATGCTGCTTTTACATCAAATAACTGGACTGTCACCCACAGAGCACTCTGCTCCCCAGGAGTGCCAAATCCAGAGATGAGTGATTCGGCCTGAAAGTCAGATCAGTTTTACAGGGTCTCTAATCCCCACAGATTACTCTGCTCCATGAAGACTACTGCTCCATTGGTGCAGGAGGTGGATTTTATAGCAGCACCACAATCCCTTCTCATCTGTTATCTTTGCCTGGAGAATCGGACTTTTGACATAAACCTGGAAGGTAGTTCAAAGCCTTGCTGCATAAACACACATCCATTTTTTGTACTTTAGGAATAGGTAATGTAAGAGTTGAAAGGTGAAGGTTATGGCAGTTCGTGTTTATTTCACCAAGAGCCAAGAGATGGGAAACATCTGGCACTTACACACCAAGCAAGTCTTAAAAACAAAGAGATCTAGACTTTAGTCCGGCTGAGCAAGCACTGGGATAAAAGCTAATGACAGGCTGCTTATTTAAAGGGATCATAATACAGAGCAGCCATGTAGGGAACCAGGGAGGATTCGGGAGGGGGAAAACAAGGGGAAAATTCAGCTCTGTGTTTCCAAGTTAAGGGTCAAAGCCTGACTTCAGTTACACTGCAGTGTCAGCCCTGACCTGCAGGCCTCATAGAGCATGTAGGGCCCTCCAGATTTCACTTGGTCCTGATTTCCAGCATGGACAAATATCCAAAGCAGTGCTCAGAAGTGCTGCTGGTGTGTTTCAAGCGTGACAATGTAGAAGTCCTCAGGACCAATGTTTTTTGTGAAGGTGAGAGGAGAGCTTAGCACAGAAGTGACTTGCAGTGAGGTGAGTTGGGTTAGTGTGAAACGCTCACCAGCAATTCTTGGGAATGATGGAGGTGCTCAAGCACATTGCTGTAGCTTCCCTGGAGCAGATCTTCACCTGCTTTGCATCTTCCTGCCGAGGTTTGTTCTGAAAAAGGTGTTTTGTAGAGTGGGGCTGTATCCTTTTGAAAAATGCCAGGCTGAACTTGTTCATTTAATGTGGCAGCTCCTCTTCAGAACACATCACCTCCCATCTCCCCTCTTCGTTGCTCAGTCCCCAGAGCAAATTGGCCCCTTCAGCAGTATCCATTTTGCAAGCAGAGATTTACCCAGAAAATGAAGAGTGAAGACTCTTTTGCCCCTTTTCCCGTTGATATTGTACAGGCCAAGCTCCCACACCAGCTCGGTCAGCATGGATGGGCTGCATGGTGATGTCCTGTCTTCCCAGCCTCCTGACTTTACCTAATGTCCTCTCCCCATCTGAGCTGTTATGTGAGACCTTCATTTCCCACCACAAAAAAAACAAAAACAAAAACAAAAACAAAAACAAAAACAGACAAAAAAAAACCCCCAAGAAACCAAAAAAACAAACAAACAAAAAAAATTATGTAAAAGGAAAAAAACAGTATTATTTGTAGTCCCTTAGCTGCTGTTCAGTGACCTTGGAACTAAGGAGAGCTCCACTTTTTGCTTTTGGCAAGGTAAGTTTCCAATCCCAACCACTCAACAACACCAAGAATTAATGTTTAACCTATCTCCAGAGTAATGGGGAAATGTGGACTCCTCCTTCTAAGATTTTATAGCTCACTACTGAAACCAGCATTGTCTGCATTGCAGCAAACATGCGTGAGAGTCCTCTGTAAGTTGGTTTTTCAAGAGAAGAGGCCTGTCACAGGCATACAAGTGGCTATCATAAAAACCCCTTGCTCCCAATAAGATGTGATAAGGAAACAATGGTTTCTGCCCTGGAAAGAGATTTCCAAGGGCAGCTACATGACAGGAGCTCAAGTGCTAATTCTTAGGGCTGTGGTTTGCAGCCAGCTGTAAGATTTGTGGTATCACATCACCAGTGCCATGTGCCAGATGAACAACACACTGCTAGAGCATAAAAAAGCTCCAATCAATGGCTCACATTTGTCAAAACAACAACAACAACCAAAAAAACCCTTTATAACAGCAGGTTTTTGGTGTATCAGTATTTTTTAACTTCATGTTGGACCAGCAATCTCCTGCCTTTCCACAGCAGGAGTGCAGCTAGCACAGGAGGATAAAGCTGGTATAAATTCCATATCATGTCCCTTGGCTAATTTGACAAAACACAATCATGTGTCCATGCCTGATCCACATTAGATTTATAGTCCTGGGTGAGCTGGCAGTGCACAGATCTGGTATTAATAATCCTGGAACCACAGCCTAAATCTATTAGCTGGAAGCAGTTATATGATTCTTAATCCTATTTTGTGTCAGAGCAGATGACTGCAACCAAGATGGAGCAGAAATTGGATGGTTTTGCATGGCTAAACTTGCCCTGAGCTGAGCTTTCAGAGAGTTCAAACCACTCCAGGTACTGATCTTAAAGCTGATGTTTTGGGGGTACTTTATGGGAACTGAACCTGGAAATCCAAGAGCCCGAAGCATGAAGCTTTGTCCTGTAAGAAATAAACTTCTTTATTTGAAAGATGTTTAAATCCCAAGCAAGAAATGTCATCTATGTTTGAGAACCCACTGCTGGAGCAGGATGAAAGCTTAACAGTTTAACATAATTTGGAAGCATGGTAAAGATTTGGAACCGTATTCCTTGAAAATTTAATGAGACTAGTACAGCAAGACTCCACCATAAAAACACAGCTCCCTTGCTTAGAATGATTTTCCCATTCTAAATAACTGAAAATCATAATCATACTGTTTCCTCAGCAATTAGACATTTTTTATATACTACGTTTCTTTAATAATACTAAAACTCTTTTTTTTATTATTTAAAAAAGCTGTCCCCTGACAAGCACATTATTAAATTACAGTTTATAGCTCTTGCAGTGGGGTAAATTATAGTTGTTTTATTAAAGTATTTTGAAGACTGGAGTTTTACCAACATCTTGCTCCTATAGTTGGCCAAACCCACGTATGCTGTGAGGTGCAAGTTGCCTCTCACAGGGTCCTGCACACCAGGAAGGAATTTAGGTTTGATTTTCCAGATAGTAGGATACCACAGGAAGCAAGTCTCATCAGACTGCGAACCTCTGGTGTTTACCCCCCATTATCTATGTTGGGGTGTTGCATTTTCTCTCTCACAAGCACTGAGAGGTGGTTAGATCCAAGGAGGAGCATGCTGGGGCCTGTTGGTGCCCTTATTATTTTATAAGTTTATTCTTTTTGTGTTGGTTTGTTTGCTTCTTCACAGAGGACCCTGTTTCTCCACAGGTGCTCCTCAAATGGAAGAGCTCCACAAGTTTACCCACTGAGGAGCTGATATAAAAGATTTGCAACATCCAGGCTGCATAAATATGCCACGAAAATGCAGACTCGTGCCACCAGTCCAAAGGGCAGGATCCAGGATCCACTTTTCCTGTGGGTTACCCTCCCTGGAATTATGCTGATGTCGCACCAACAGCAAAAATGGAAATCCGTATTCCAGGTGTTACGTGGGTCTCCTGCGTTTGCAGCCAGCAGTTTTTTCCCTTCCATGGGCCTGTGGAATTGATTCCTGTGTGCTCCTGCCACCGTGTTTTCTGATGGCTCTGTGGGAGCAGAGCTGCACACAGCCAAGCTCCGGGGGCTGGTCCCCCGGGAAGGTTTGTCCCTTGTCCCCCACTCCCAGCAGCTCCTGCGCGCGGTGTTTGGCACTGCAGCAGGAAATTAAGGGCTGTAGGAAAGCAACCTTTGGCCTTTAATTCACTTTTTAATAAAATCATTAAAAGAAACCCACTCGCTGCCAGACATTATGGGAAATTGCTTTAATGATACTTTGGAGCAGAACACGTTCTCTCAGCTGCATGCGTGGCTTGCTCCGTAGCTTTGTGTGTTTGCAGCATGAAAATGGTTTCAATTACAAAGCCAGGCTAGAGAATTTTATATGAACCAGGCCGTGATAACAGCCAGAGGCCAGACCCTGTCCATTGCACATCTTACACACAGACAACAGTCGTGAAGTTCTGCTAGAAAAGATCGATACGTTTGAGCCAAAGATGAGCACCCACAAAAGGACAAAGAAAGCAGAGGGATTTTGCGTTGTTCCAGTCTCTCCTGGGACCAAAATAGGTGCCATTACCTGCAAAAGTGATGGGCACACAACAAAGCAGACCTGCAGTTTGTGAGAACACAAACCCATCTAAAAGCATCAGGGTGTAGCTCCTAATCCCTCTGTTCTCTCGTTGATTTTAGAGTTCGACATTGCATTTTTGCACAGGGTCTTGGGAAGAAATTTTATGGCCTTATTGTCCTAGAGAAGGGACAAACTTTGCTTTATAATTCTAAATTCAAAACTTACCACTTGGGCAAGTATAAATCTAGTTAGGAAATTTTAGTAATTGAGCAAAGCCTATGGATAGGTAGATGGTTACTGAGGACACCTTAAAAATTGCGGGAGAGAACTGTGCTAAAACAAATCTATTGTTTAGTTACAGTAGTGAAATTTTAAGAGACTGAATAACTTCTGCCTAATACAAAATTTGCCCTCATGTACTTTGATTCTGTCTCTCCCATTGTATAAAAAAATTTTAATCAACAAACCTGGTAGTCAGTTTTCTACAATCAATAAATTCTACGTCCAAGCCACAGTAGCTTTTATGTCTGTACGTTGTAAAAGTAAATTTACATCATATGTCAAACATTAGACACAAAGAGAAAAACAAGGCTGATTTCTAGCCCTAAAAGATATATGTGTATCCATAAAATCAGCAAGCTGTGTCCTGAATACAGCTGGATGATCATACTCTGACCAAATGGCTTTTTGTCTCAGCCTGGAGATCTGTCAGGCTCAACTGTTTTCCAGAACTGCATCTGTTTCGGGAAGTTCTGGGGAAATGCAGGACAAGCCCCTGCTTTACTACCAGTCCTATGGGAACCAAATTTTCCTGCAGCCTGGGCTGTGGGGCAGCCTGGGTCGTGCCAGGTTCCCAGAGGCTCCAGGATGGCAAGAACTGAGCCCAAATTGGAGCTGTGCTTCTGCAGCAGAGAGCCAGGCCGCCTGGTGGAGTTTGGTCACCAGAAGGAAATGAAAAAGGAGGAAAAGCCCCAGCTGTGCTAATTAATCACAGGGTGAGTCCAGAGCACCAGCTTTTGTTGGGAAGAGCAGATCTGATCCTGGGAAAGGGGACTGAGCAGACATGGGGGAGCAGGGAAGCCTTTGCAAGAGGCGTCGATAAGAGCCCAGCACTGCTGGGCACTTTCCAGGGAAGGGAAATCCCAGCCAGAAGAAGTGCAGGGAAAGGACAACCAGAAACACCAGGGAATATGTGACCTTCTTACAAAATGAAACTCAAAACCTGTGCTACCTCTAGCCTACTAAATGACCTCTAAGATGAACACAATACCTGTCTATAAATATGTTGGAGGAGAGCGGCAGAAAGGAGGAAAATGCTGCTTTAATTTAAAGACCAAATGTGGCACAAGAAGGATGGAATTTAATCTCTGCCCATAATTACATAAACATGCAGGGAGTTCCACTGACTAAAAAGTGATCAGCCAGGTTTAACGGTCATGGTTTTACCCCAATGTGTTTGAGGGAGCAAAATCTTCTTGCAATTACCACAATTATTTCTTTTTTTTCTTTTTTTCCCCCAAGAATTAAGATACATTTCCACTCATCTTTCTAACTGCAGAAGTTCACACCTTTGTAGCTGGGGGTCACAGTAGAAAGACAAAAGGTGGAACCAGCAGAGAAGATTTGTTCCTGGGCTCTTTGTCAGTGGGAGCATCCTCTGTGAAAAAGTCTGCTGCTGGAGAACACGACATGAGTATTTGCAGAACATTTTCCACTGTTTTCCAATGACACGACATTACTTTATTTGGGTAAGCTCCTTACTTTGGCTAGTTGTGTCCCTGTTTTTTGGCTGGAAATCTCTGTGGATGAGTGGGAAAGGAATGCTACCTACTCCCACAAGTAGTGTTTTGAGCTGCAGTCTCTAACAAACTATACCTTTCTCATGGAAGGAGTTTATTAGAATATCCCTACTGAAAATTAATATGTCTCTGAAATGAGCTCTTTATCTAATAGCTCACCCACTTCCTGGGAAGGGATGAGGTGGAGGCAGTTGAATTTCAGGGTGGATCTGGTTAATATAAACTGCCACCTGGTGAATGCTAAAAAGTATTTTTGCCTTCACTAGGCGTGGTCTGGTTTACACTTAGGAGGAGAACAGTACCTCAGATACTCATGTTATACCATTAGGAGTTACAACACAAATATGAAATGAAATCACTGCATGACTTTCTTCCAGCCACACTGCACTGAGGTTATTTTAACACAGTGGTTCCTTCCAGAGTCCCCAGGCCAGAGCAAGCTGAAATCAGGCATTCCCAGTTCCTGCTAATCATCCCAGGTCACCTTTTCATCCCAGACAAGGAGAAGCCACCCTGCTTAACCTGTGCTGCCTGTTGGTAGCACAGAAATGACACTGCTTGCTTACAGAAGGATGCTGAGGGCAATGCACAAAGTGTCCAGATCCTGTGGGGATGAGTTCACAGCCGTGTCCAGAGGAGTTTGGGGATGCCAGGCTGCAGCAGCTCCTTTCAGACAGCTCGTGGCATCACAGACCTGCTCCCAAGCCTGTGGACACTGTGGGACTCCCACTGGCTTTTATCAGCTTTGGCTCACATCCTTGGCATCTGGTTCATGCCTCTTTATTTATAAGGTCATGCATATCAGGAGCAGCCTCCCAGGGAGAACAGGCCAGCTCATCTCCTTGCTCAAAGAAGCCATTAGCTGTGATTGTAATCTGTGATTTCATTGCTAGCCCCTCTTTGCCTTCACAGTTGGGCTCTCCAGGGAGGGAATTTTATTTCTTTGGCACAGCCCAAGCATTGTGCTGAGCAAATCTCTCCTTCCATTTATCTCATGCATACCTATATAATAAGCATGGATGTGATGAATAATAAGTACATAGGTGCTATGGGTCTCCTTTGTATTTCTTTGGCACTATTAATAGCTTTTAAAAGAGGGAATAACTCTCATTTGTGCCAGCTCTAAGCTGTCTTCATACAGTCCAAGCATTGTAAGGGAGTTTGATTTTAAACAGAACATTTCTGAATAATTAATCACTCCGATATAAGACACACATAACAATTCCAAATAACCTCTGCATGTGTTCTTAGTTGAAAGGGGCAAATGAAAGATGGGGGAAAAATATAGTCAAAACAAGGAGCTGAGATGCAGAATCCAGCCAGGAAAGCATGGATGAGGTTTTTTTCCCCCTCCTTAGTCAAACAATTCAGAACATATTTTCCCTATAAAGTAAATGGGTAGAATGTCCAAGTGTATCTCTGACAGTATCTCAGCTGCATGTGCAACTGTGGGGTGGAAGGATGGGGTGCTGGACAACATCATCTGCTCCAAACCACTGAGCAGGGTCCCAAAAGAGTGAGTGCCAAGCTCTTGGCACTGCAAACGTAGATGTACAACCTGTCAGGCTGCCCAGAGCCATCTGTGTGCATAAGCTGGTGCAGCCAGGCACTTGTTTCACTTTCAAAAACCCAAAAAATCACAAACACAGGCACTTTTTAGCTTTAGCATCTGCAGCAAGACAGGGTGGGATGGTCAAGGAACCTGCAGGAGGCAGGAAGTTTGGTGGCTGCTCTTTTTTTCAGTGGATGTTTCTCTGCACTCTAGAGTTTTTTTCAGTACCAGAGTGAACTGGTGTGTGGCACATCCTGCCAGAGGAGGATAAAGCCCATGAGGACACATCCTACAGAATAACTCACTGCTTTCTACTCACTGTCCAGGTCATGTTGCTGTCCCTCAAAGCCAGTCTTGCCCTGCCTCAATTTTCATTATCATGTGGAAACTGTGTTGTGGGATGGGCTCTGTATGGCAGTGAAGACAGGAACTGACCCTGAGTCTTTAAACACATCAGGAGCCCATAGGTTGTGTTATTTTTGCTGGATTCATCTTAAGAATGAGAGCTAATTTCTGCTTTTTCCAGTTATGTCATCTGTTTTCCCTTGTGCCCCCTCAAATCCAGCCAATTGCATCTTAAGTAAATGAACGTTGAAAGAGCTTTGTTTTGCAGCCATGTAACATAAAATTATGTGTAATATATGAAGTAAAAAACAAACAAACAACCAAAAACTGGAGCAGTTTGGGTGAACAACACATTTCTCCTCTGACTCATACAAAAAGGCTTTGTCAGAGCACTCCCAGCACCAACATCTACAAATGGCCTCAGCCTTTGAAATCCTGCTGCCGTGTATTTCTAAAACCTAGGTGCCTTCTGTGCCATGAGATGTGGAATGAAGTTTTGGAGGAAATTTCTCTCTGGCTCTTGCCAGGTGATGGTCTCATGGAGAGCAGAAGATCACAGAGATTTATCATAATACATCTGTCATGGCCAGAACAACCCTTTTGTTGGAACTCAGATCCAGTCTGGGCTCCCAACCAGCCATTGGATAGTGTGATTTGGATTCTCCTGTTCAGTTCTGCTCTCACTAAGCTGCACAGAGACATGAATAGCCCCAGCTATTGCTGAACCTGTCAGAGGAAACACACAAAGATCCCAAGACCCTGGAGCTTAGACAGCACTCCCTCAGATTTTAGTAGCAATTGTGGGGTTTTATATAACATTTTTTCCTTAATGGTTTGGGTTGGAAGGGACTTTAAATGTCATTTAGTTCCAACCCTCCTGCTGTGGGCAGGGATGCCACCAACTAGTAAAGTTTGCTAATTTTCTGTTTTTTGTTTTTGTTTTTTTTTTTTAATAGAGAACTCTTCATGATGACTTTAATGGGAGAGGTATATTGAGTGTCTGACTTTACAGCTTTCTTTTGGGATTTGGAAGGAATTTTTTCCACACTAGGAATCAGGAGTTTTAGTCAAATCAGCACCAAACCCCATCCAGCTCCTGCTGTCACAGGGATACCATGTCTGATCCATGCTTTGTGCATCCTCAGGGCCCTCTAGACCTTAACACCTTGGTCCCTGGTGCTGAGCAACTGGCAAGAAAAAACTTGTTTAATGCCACGACAGCAGGGCAGCTTCTTACCACACAGAAAATCACACAAGGTCTGTGTGGCAAGGTTGTAAATCAGCCCCCCTTACACAAGTGGACAAGTTCAAGTTGAAGTTATCGAGGGTGCTGGCTCAAGGGGCATCCTGTACGTCAGACCCAGGGCTGGATGACCCCTCTTTTCCTTTTGCCAAAGAGACAAATGGTGAGAACGTGTCAGGCTTTATCTCTGATCCACATTTTTAGCTGGGGACATAGGAAATTTTAAGCTGAAAATAATGTCTTGCACGGGGCGTGTTGCAACCTTTTCCTGACGAGGTCTTTATTTTTAAAAGCAGGGCAGTAAACAGAACAACACCCAAATGATGACAAGATTGAGGAACACAGATGATCTTAAGCATTTGTCATCAAAGAGACACTGAGCTGCTGGTCTCCAGAGGGCTGTTCATGAATGGCTTTCCTTGCAGCAGGACAGCACAGCACGCCTTGACCTGTGCCACCACCCTGGCTGAGATAAGCCCCTGCCAGATCTTTCATCCTTGTGCCACTCACAGCAGGTCCCTGGGGATGCCCTGCTGGAATATCAAAGCACTGATGGCATGCTACACTCATTCTCCCACCATGAGCCTCCCCAGCACCACGACTGTGACATCTTATGGAAACCAGCATTTTCTGTGGCAGCAAAATGGATCTGTGGCTGGGTTAGAGCAGCAATATGTGCTAGAATGCTGTAAATAGGATGCAGCCTGGTGGAAGAGGGAAATCTTCAGTCTTCATGCTCCCCTGGGCCAAGAAAGCTCCCTCACATTCAAAAAAATCACCCTAAAAATAATGAAAACTCCCAGTTCTTTATTTCAGAGCAGGCAGATTATGTAATGTTAGTGCGCACATCTCGAGCAGAGACACACTGCCCTTTCCCTTTGCTTTAGATAAACAACAGCTTTTCTTTTTCCTTTCTGGTGGAAATCAGAACTGTGAAACTGGCTGTGTTACTCAGAGCCTGAGTTACTAACAGCCTTCACAATCCTGTTCATTAGGAAGCAACCAAACAAACTTGACAGGACCGCCATGTACTCAGCCGCTTTTACTAAATTCTGTTTATGTTATTTTTAAAGTAGATTTGGCCTTCACAAGACTGCACCAGTTGTTAAGATGAAGGCAACAAAAGCTCTTGCTATTCACAGGAAAGGGACAGAAGAGGTCCTCCACCCATCCTTGAAAGCTCTCTGCTGCTCTTGTGGCTTTAGAGCCAAAAGTGCAGTCAGGTCTCGCATGCAGCCGTGTAAGTTCTGCAGAAATCACCAGAAACATGCCCAGAATATTGGCTGGTCCCAAGAAAGTGACTGGGAAGGTCAATCCCATTGACTCATTCCACAAAAAAAGGTTGACAGCCTTGTGGTGGTGACTGCCATCACACCCAGCCTGGGCTCGATTCATTTGAGCACTTCTTCTTCCTGCAGTGGGAATTTTACTGGTGGCTTTAGTGGTCCAGCCTTTATAGGGTAAAAAAAGACAGCCAGAAGCCTTACAGCCACCCAGCTTAAACCCTGTATCAACAGCAAACACAGAGGGTTCTGTTTGGTTTCCTATCTGCAACTGTACCTACCACAGCAGCTCATGACAGCCATGTGCCACGTCCCATCTCTGGGTTATCCTCCACAAAGCCACTGGGATTTCATCCAGAGAAATTCTGCAGTGTGGTGAGTGGTAGCAGTAGCATTCTGTAAAATGTTTCATTTCACACAATTAACTTCTCAGTGATTATGTGAGAGAATTCCCATTTGTCTACTGTGCAGCAAAGTAATTCATTTCCCCTGACAATATTGCATTTTCAAGCTGGAGCTCTCCCTTTTTTAAAGAAAAGCTTTCTGATCAACCAGGCCCGTGGTGAGGCAGCACTTATGGTTCCTTGGTTGGGAGAAACTTTGTGCCACGTGCAGATAAAAACGTGATCATTAACCCTAATTCCTCCACCAAACACCTCACCAGTCCTGCAAACAGCACTCCAATTCCAAGGAAGGAAAATATCAATGCAGAATTTATTGGTCACCAGGCAGCACATTGTGGCTGGAATTTTCCAGCGAGCTCAGTGTCTTTAGCAGTGGCCAAACATTTGAAAGAAGCTCTTCATAGTCCAAAATAAATGTCTACATTTTCAGAAGACAGGCAGTGATTAGGCACTGTCTGGGAAGAGATTCCATATTTTTAATCACTTCCAAGTTTTATTTTTGCACATGGATTTTGTCCTCCGGTCTGGCTGATCTGGAAGAGGCGTGTGGTGCTCTGTGTCTCAGAAGGGTCAGCCAAGCATGGGCGCCGCTGTGAGCTGGATACACTGCTCAGTGGCACTGGAAATTTGGAAATTGCTGCCCCTGGAAGCAGCTTCAGAGTGGTCTGGCCATATCCTCCATGTCTGGGCCAGTCCAAGAGTGATGAAGAGTTGGTGTAACCTTAAATCAGGAAGACTCACCAGCTTTGCGTTCTTGAGCGTAAGAGAAAAGCCTGGCAAATGCTCTCCCCAGAAAAGCACACACAGATCAGATCATGCTGCCTACTGCAGTGCAAGAGAAATGAGGAATCAAAGACACTGGGGACTTCAATTGTTCTTTTTAAGCCCTCTCCCAACAAACAGGGTGCCCATATTTTACAAGGCTACAACACAATAATCTGCCACCGCCGCTTTAACTACCAAGCAGTTGCAGAGTTGATCTATAAACTGATGTTGCCATTTAATGTGGTTTCCAGTGAGCTGTAAAATTTATAGCTGTAACTGACATCCCCCCTGCCCCTCTCTCTTTTATGTTCCCCTCAAAAAACAAGCTGCTCCACAGCTCCAAAAGGCAACACGCAGAAGATCAATGTGTAACCTGAAGTGAGCTAATTAGGATCATACTCACATACCGTGGATCTGCGGCCTTCTGGTCAATTAAGCAAAGATTAATGTCTGACACTGGGTAGATGACTACCACAAAAAGGCAGGCACAGAAATATTCAGATACGCTGCTGTTGCACAACCTGGATAGTGGCAAAGCTGCTGTGCAGAGCAGAGACCCTCTGTGATGTTTCTTCCGTGGTTTTCCCACTTTTCCATGGGAACTTCTCAGCCTCACCACTATTTCCATCCTAGCACGGTGCCGCTGGCACCGCTTCTGTGGCAGCTTCCCGGCGTGGGTGTTCCTCCCCTAAACCCTGCTGATAAGAGCAGCTCTAAGGTGAATTCCACCTCTGCTCAGCCAGCCTGGCCCTTCTCCCATCCTCTGTGTAGCAACTGATGGGATTTGAATGGGCTTCACATCAAGTCCACCACGTGGGGAGAACCTGGTCCCAAACGAACGTAATGTTGGAAAATCTTCTTGGGCGCTCACAAGCGCACGGACTGATTTAAGCTCACTGTTGTGAAGGCTTGGAATAAAAACTGAGGGCCTGATCCCAAAGCCCATTAGGCTTTGGAAAGGCTTCCTATGATGTCAGTGGATTTTGGAATAAGCTTTTGATGCTTTCTGGTAAGGGCTGATGGAAAAAAATCTCCAAGCTTAATTGGAGAGGGGGGGAAGTGGTTAGGAAAATGTTTTTAGATGAACACCTCTGTTGTGGGGGATGCATGTCCTTGCTTGAGCTCCACTGACGCTTTCTGCAGAAAACTCACACTAACTGCTGCTGGCTGTTTGTTTATAAGGTGTAATTTCTTCAGTGGGGGGGATGTATTAACTCCCTGGCCTCATGTAAGATCACATTTAATATTTTAATCTCCTCGGCAACTTCCTGATGGGAAGAAGCATCTTTTATCTGGATAGTGAGTCAAAACTTTGGCTTTCACATCATGGGTTAATGAGAGAAGTCAGGTGCCCTGAACCTCATGGTTGCAAGAGTTTTTTAATCACAGATTTTCTTTAAGTTGGCTTTATCTGGAGCCAATGAATGAGGGGTGATTTGGGGTAAGGCTGCTTTTTGATGGTTTTGTTAAGCTCATGTTGGTGGTGCTGTGTTTTTTTATTTAAGGACAGAGCAACACAAAAGCAGAGGGCCAGATTCTGATGTCATTTTTGCTAGGAAAACCAGGCATAAGCCAACGGGTAAGAAACCTGCTGCTGGGCAACCACAGCACAGTGCCATGTAATTATGGTCAGGCCCATAAAAACTGGTGGAGGTGGGAATGGAAGAGAGCTGCTATCTTAGGGAAAAAGAAATTAAGAGCTCTAATAATAGGGAAAAAAAGGAGGGATAAGGAACAAGGATCCAAATCCCTGGTTAGGGATGTTCAGAAGTGTTAGATTATTATTTTTTTCCCTTTAACTTGATGCCTAAGTTCACCAGTTAGCCTGTCTACTGGAATTCTCCCTACTCAACACAGTGAAATTATACCAGGATATTCACAGAACCATAAAATATCCTGAGTTGGAAGGGACTAACAAGGAGGATCACCAGCACATTGTTATACAAATGTGCAGAGACCCAAGGGCCTGGTGTTTCCTCACAGGGATAAATGGAGAAACACTGAGAAACTTGCAAACAATTTTGCAGAGCTGTCGGGCACTGATGGAGCACTGCTCCAGTGTGCAACAAACAGCCCAAAAAGCAGGAACAACAGAAGAAATAGCAACAGGAATTATCTCTGAGAATTTGCTCTGAACACTTTACAGCAGGGAGAGCTCAACTCTAGTTTTACAAAACAGCCTGGCAGCTGTGCTATTTATATGTTCAACACCAAGCTTTCATTAATTTTAACACATGCTAATGGACACCCTGTATTATTTTGGGAGGCTAAATGTGAGATTTGTTTAATTTCCTTAAATATCAAATATGGGTCAAGTAAAATAAACCGTGGATTGTATTTTTTTTTAAGGAAAAAAAAAAAACTGTCAGTGTAACAGAATTCAGACAGAGTAATGTCTGATCATATTTACAGCATTTACAGGTTTGGAAATCTCCAAAGAAATCTGAGGAAACCTAAAGGCTGCCTGAGTACATTGAGTGAAATTCTTCTTGGTAATGAATAAATACTCTGCAGGTCTTTACAAGAACACCTTTTTAACTGCATGTAAATATTCCACAATCTTTCAGAAAATCTCCCATTTAAAGGTGATTCTTAAAACAGTTTCTTTTCTTTTTTAATAGTATTTTTTTTTAAATGCCATTTGCAGATCCTGTAATTTCTCTCAGATTTCTTCCCTTTGCTAAAAACACCAGTGTTTCCAAACAGGCATACAAAGACTTTGGAAACAGTCCTTGTGTTGTTCAAAAGAAGTTCTCAAATAGGAACTGCATGGACCTAAATCAAATTGCAGCTACAAGCAAATTTATTTCTCACCTCATCTTGCTCCTTAGGATTTAGTGGAAAACTGGTATAAAGCGTGGCAGCAGAAAAAAAATACCTGCCACAAAAAATAAATCTGTCAGACTTGGGAAAATCCATTCATCAAAGGAGGGAAAAATACAATGAAATCACGGGAAGTTTATGGAATAAATCTGTAACTGATTTGGTTATAATATTTAATCTCCTTCTGCTACCTTGTAGCGCGAGGTTGTGTTCACTCTGCATAGCTTGAACATGACAATGGGTTTTTAGTACCAAATTTATAACTTCATCTGGATATTGCCAGCATGGTAGGACAAAGCCAGTGTTTTTTGAGTGCTTCTGATTCTGGCCAGAGGGACAGATGCTCAGAGAGGTGAACCAGACATTTTGACTGGTAACACAAGGCTTTGTAGAAGCACCATTGATTTACACCACTGAAGAGCCTGGCTCTAATCTGTACTGGAAAGGGCACCTTCAAAGCAAAACCTGCCCCTGGTTCCAGTTAAACAAAACCCTGTTCTGTCCTGAGAGCCAGGCTCTTGGATCACAGGTTTGCAGTAAACAAGAAAAAGTTCCAGGAGAAACGCCCTTTAGCACAATAAACCCCTTTCCCTCACACCCCAAGACAGCGATGCCGAGCTCGCCGACACCCCAGGCTTCAAAGGGAGCTGAGGGGTGGCTGTGAAGGAGCTGACCTTGCACAGGGGGTTCTTTATTGGCACAAAACTGTGCCCTCCTGCAGCCCAGCAGCCAGCTGGGTCAAACAGCTCCTGTTGGAGCCCAGAAACTGCAGGGAGCTTGAGAGCCCGTGAGAGGGCTGCAGCGCTCATCCAGAAATTTGACTTTCTTGAGTGACAGCTTGATGAACTCAGGCACGGGGAGTTGGCCCTTTGAAGAAGTAATTATGCTGCTAGTGGAGAAAAAAACAGCTCTGGATTGTGCTGTGCGTGTTTACACAATGCCAAAGGGACAGGCAGGCTCCTTGGGACGGGTGCCACAACAGGGACGACGCGTTTCAAAGAGTTATTTATTCACCGGAGATCCTGAGAGGATGTTTGTTGGATCATGCAGGAGAAGCTCCTGAAATCCAGGATGCCGTAAGTTCAAGTAGGAGCAGGCAGCAGATTTATCTCTCTGGGCTGCTGGGAGCTTGTCAAGTGCCATAATTAGCATTTGCTCTCATCCCACCCGTGACTCCTCCGTGGCGGTGACCTTTGGAACGGCGATTATTTATGTCACGGAAACAACATATCCTGGCATAGTCACCTTCCCCACTTTTTAGTTCACCAGTTTCTCAACGAGTTTTGCAAAAGCAAAGGGAATGGGAAGGAAAATGATCAGTGCTGAGCAAGCTAAGGAGTTTGTCTGGGTCCTCCTTCTTGATGAGGAAGAATGAGAGTGTCTGTGTAGAATCTGCACAGCAGCACCCACTGTGTTGCTGGGTAGCCTGGCCTTGTCCCCTGGGATGCTGATGGCTCCCATTGCTCCTCAGGACACCATTCAGAACAAAACCAGTAAAAAAGTGCATATGTGGCTATTTTTAGAACAAAGCATCCACCTTCTGCCTCCCTGTGCTTGTCCTGAGGTGGATGCCTCCCATTCTCCAACCGTTTGCCTGCAGCTGGCTCCTGGATCCCCCTTGTTTTGTCTGCTCCCTGATAAAGGCCTGCATTAGTGCACTGCATTGTTTTAATTCCAGCCACCAGCCAGATAAGGCTATCAGCATATCACAACTTTTGCTGGGGATAATCTGCTGGGGCTCTTGTGAAAGGAATGCTGTGCCACGCCAGGGGGGTGGTGCTGGGTGTACCCAAGGGATGCTCATCAGCCAGGGCCTTGCTGCACTACCTGAAGCAAATCTCTGTTTTTCCATTTGACACCATCAGTCTGCATGTTTTTGAGAGTAAAACTGACTTTTAATCCAGATTGACAGACACTAAGCACGGGCTGGACCGTGACTGAATCTCTGCTGGCTACTGTAATCTAAATCACATTGTAATGGACAATATGTTGTCTTATATCCAACTTGTAGGAAAGTATTTGTGTGTAGATAAATTGACATTTTGTTTAGTACATGCACTCTAATTTCCAATAAAACCTCCAATAAAGAATTACAAAGTGAATTTATTGCTTTGCTTCAAAGCAAGGACATGGTGCTGCTTTGAAAGGGTATTTGAAGTGTTAAATCCATTTCTATGATGCTTTAATACATTTTCTGTAAATTTCTTTTTTTTAAAGTTATTTTAATATTATTGTGCCACTTTGTTAAAAGGCCATAAAATATTTTAAGGAGCAATAAAAGTAAACACAAATGCTAGAAAGCCCATTCTTCTCCCTCCAGCCCACTGAGAGAGGAAGAGACAGAGGATTTAGGCATAACAAAATTCATGGCAGCTGTGTAAATAAAATAAAAGAGTGCACTGTTTTTCTGTTGATGATGATTCTTAACATCTTGCTATCAAGCAGGAGCCCAAGGCAAGCCATGGGAAGGAAGCAGAAACACTGAAGGAGGGCTTGGGAAGGAGGGCAGGCTTTGCATCCTTCCTGAAAATGGGAGCTGAAATAAAGGAACAACAGAGGAAGCTTTCCAAGGCAAAGCCTTCATCCAGCAGCCTTCACCTGCTGCAGGCATGAACCAGCTGAAGGATGTTATTACAACCAGCGTTAATACGGATGTGCTCCTTGCCAAGCCAGAGCAGGCTTTGGTAGGACTGACCCCCCTGGGACAACCTCCCTCCTCCTGCCTGGCTTTCGTTTGCTTTCTGCAAAGTTTGGCTCTGTGTGAGGTACCTGCTTATGGTTCACTAAAGTTTTAGAAAAGAGGGTTTGAGGAAGATGTAACTCGATAAACTAGATGGTCCTTCTCAGCCCACCCACGAATTTCACTTGGTGTGGGGAGAGGGAAGTCTGGTCTAGCTGCAAAACTCAAGTTAAGAAGGATGAAAATGGTCAAAGTCTTTCAAAAATCTGAATAATGACTGTTGATGTTAAGAATAGAGAGACAAAATCCCCTGCCAAAATGGGCTTATCTCAGGGAAATTGGATTCTCAATGTCGATTGTCTCTGCAGAAATTTACGACAGTTCTCATAAAAGAAAATAATAGATTTTGAGCCAACATCTCTCCTTCCTGTGAAATATTCCTGACAAAAGTGGTTCTTTTATTTCCCAGCCTGGGCCAGTGGTGGGAGCCCAGCACCTTCCCAGGCTGCATCTGACTGCAAGCGATGGCAGCTCCTGCCAACTCCCTGGCTCACAGAATCATGGAATCACAGAATCCTTTAGGCTGGACAAGACCTCCAAGATCATCGAGTCCAACCTTTGACTGATCTCCAGCTTGCCAACCACACCAGAGCACTGAGTGCCATGTCCAGGAGTTCCCTGAACACTTCCAGGGGTGGGGACTCCACCACAAGCCTGGGCAGCCCCTTCCAATGCCTGACCACCTTTTCAGTGAAGAAATTCTCCCTGATGTTCAACCTGAGCCTCCCCTGGGGCAGCTTGAGGCCATTTCCTCTTGTTCTGTCCCTTGTTCCCTGGGAGCAGAGCCTGACCCCCACCAGGCTCCACCCTCCTGCCATGGAGTTTTGGAGAGTGAAAAGGTCTCCCCTGAGCCTCCTTTTCCCCAGGCTAAACAACCCCACAGGCACCAAGGAGCTGACAGAGCCATGGCCAGATCTCAGCCCTCCTGCTTTTTAAAAAAATAATAGATCAGCCTGGGTTATTCTATTTAGAGCATCTTAAAATCTAAATTTGTAGCTAGTTCTCCAGGTACAACCTCAGGCCCTGGTTTACCTATCAGGATGAGCACAAAGCCCCGTAATACAGGTTAGGTTTAGCATTCACAAATAATTGCACAATAAAACCTCCCATTCTGCCATGTTGGAGTTTTTGGAGGCATCAAGAACATCATGGAGAGGCTGCTTATTTTGCAAGATGCTGCTACAAACCTTCCTTGCCTTGAAGAGTGTTTCACCAACGAGCTCTTACAATGCAGTGCTTCACAGGCGACAGCCACTGGGGTGATGGCAGCAGTGAAAAGAAATTAGCCTGCAAAAGCCAGGGTGTGAAAGGACAGTAAAATAAATGTGGGAGAAGTGAGGATTGGGAAAGCTTAGAGGGAAAATATTGTGACTAATGATCAAGTTGGTCCAACAGGTAATGAGCACTTCCTTCAGGAGCCAGAGATCTCTTGGCTTATGTTGGAAAGGTTGGGGACATCTGAGAAGGCACCATGCAGGGACTCTGCCACCCCGTTGCACCCCAAACTGTCCCACCCTGGGCAGGGCACCAGGCTCTGCTCTCCCTGCGGAGTCTGCTGCGGGCTCAAATCACAGCACAGACCCATGCATTCCATGAGCACAGCGCTCCACAATGTTTTTCTGGAAGTGACTTCATTTGGCCTGAGACCTTCAGGCAGGATTTGGTGGCATTTATTTATTTTTCCCCGTGTTTTCTTGTCCTAGACAACACGCATGCAGCTGCGAAGTGCTGATGACCCCCTCTGCTGAGTTTCTCCCGAGAGCCCCCTTTCCGTGGTCTCCATTGTGAGGATCTGGACTTTGCATTCCAGCCGTCGCGCTGACGGATGGGCTCCCGGCTCCTGGAGTCACTACGGTGAGCCTGGGGTGGGAATCGCAGCCAAGTGCACCGGCACAGCCCGCTGGCCACTGACTGATTTCCCTCGGCGACCTCTGCGTGGCTGCGGGCCAGGCGCGAGCCCGCGTCCCGCTGGAGCCCTGCTGGAGTCCCGCGCATCGCTCCGGGGCCTCCACTCGCGCTTTACTCGGTGCTCTCCGAGTCCTCACTCGGGTTTCCAGGAGGGAGAGGGTTTCGTTGTGCTCAGCGGGGATTTGGCCGCAGCTTTGCGGAAGGACGGGAATACCGAAAATCCTGACGTCCTCCAAGCCGCTCACGCCGGTGAGTCTGCGTGCGGAAAATTATTCGTCATTTCCTTGCAGACACAGTTTTCAAAGGAGAGATAGATCACTCTGGCAGCAGTGCAGCACTGTGATTTAAGGGTTTATTTATCTCCCAGTCCAGCTCTGCTGCTTAAGTACACGAATTTAGTCCTGTCCCTTCTTCCTCTCCTTTTTTGTTAAGCAGCAGCACAGCTCCGGTCTAATAAGGCTTGTTCATGGAACAAGATCCATGGACATGAATGAACCCTGGCTACCAAGGGAAATGAGGGTTTGCAGTGCTCAGAGCTTCATCCAGAGGGATGTAGTCGTTTGAAAACCTAGAGTGACTCCAAGAGCTAGAGGGATTTAGGGATGGGAATTCATCAAAATGTTACACTAGTGAGACACAGTCATGGTGTTGGGGTGTAGAGTTGTTGGAGGGGAACAGTGCTGTGGGAGAAACTTTCTGGGGTAAAGAAATAATGAAAATTATTCTCTTCTCCTATTAGGGGAATAAGTAGAGAACAGGAATATGAATAGGGTTTATTTGTAAGGTTTCAAACCAACCCTGGACCTTATCATCCATCCTGATAACGGGCATCCCTTGACACCCCTTATACCCAGCCAGCCCAGTGGTTTCAACCTCTAAACTGTGGGCACAAGCACACTTAAATTTCAATATAATTTCAGGATGTTCTGAGAAGTAACAGCTTTCTCTCGTTTTGCTCTTATTTTATAAAAGAGGCAGCACACTTCATTTTCTGTGTTTTATAAGCATCAAAATTACAAGGGGCCTGACCTTGTGAAGGCTTGAGGGCACTTGGCTTTGCTGGAGTTTGGCCCCAACATGTACACAGAGCCCAAAGTTTGCTTTGAATAGAAGTTGAAGTGCCTGTAAGTTCTGGCTGCAGGAAAACCATGGATGTAGTCAGACCTCTTGCAGGAGAAGTCAAATTACATCCTTGGAATGGGAACCAGACATTTTAGAGCTGAGACAGAAATTCATTAGAAATAAAGACAGAAGACCATGAAGTCCAGGACTGTGACTGGAAGAAGTTAAATAACCTCCAAAGCTTTGACAGGCCAGCAACCCCCTCCACCAAAACATTATAGATGTCTCTTCACAAAATAAAAATTGTGCATTTGAAGGCTTGAGAGAGGTCTGCCTTCAGGAATCCCTTTGTCCATTTGCCCAAAAGTCTCAGTATCAGTTACAGCCTGTGAAACACTCAAAGCTTTCTGGGGTCTCTTGGCCAGCAGATTCCCTCTCTCTGCTTCCAAGGATTATTCTTTCCCCATTAGAATACAAATTTTGGACAATTTCCCTCTCATCATGCACAAGCGTAACAGATGATCTCTCACTGAATTATTTTAGAAATGCATTTATGGAGTCTCTTGTCTGGGATATAGAAGCTCCATCTTTCCTACACTATATATTATCAAATACTATTTAACACGGTCCAAAGCATAGAAGACTGACTTTGCAAAAGAGAAGAGCCTTCCACCACTCACCCTAGACACTGTGAAGCATCTGCACTGGGCTTTTTATCTCTCTCAAGGACCTCTTGCACGTGGAGGACAGAAAGCTGCTACTGACACCAGCGGAGGGAGCTGCTACCAGAGCTCAGGTGACAACAGCTCACACATTTTGGTGACAAGAGATCCCATGTCTGCTTGGGATGTGTGGATCCCATGCACTGTTGTGATGCTGCCTGCTGGCCTGGTGACATCTTTGGAAAAGGGATGGCTTTCAGCAAAATGATGTGATAGAAGAGACGGGCCCTGGATACGTGTGTGCTCACCCTCTGCTCTCTCAGCTTGGCCGTGTCCTGGCTCCTTGTTGGGAACTGACCTGAGCACAGGCTCTCTCCCCCATTTCCTTGGGGAAGAAGGGGCCCGTGGGACATTTCATGGGGTCCCTTGGCACAGAGAACCTTCAGACACAGGCTAGGGACCTCACCACGCTGAATCATCGCTGTCGCCTGTGTCATCGGTTGTGCTGGAATCAGATACGGGAAAGTTGTTACGAGGATTTATTTACAAAGAAAACACAAAAGAAATCACAACCCCAGTGCTGTACAATGGGTAGCATGGAAAAAACACTGCCCTGAGCCAACTGAATATTTGAGCTGATATTTAGTGTTCTCTTTGTTTTTAAAATTGTGCATGTTCAGGCGTCTGGCCCTGGCCACTGAACATCTTGGGCAATTCAGCCCCCAGCACTGCTCAGGACATTCTTTTGGGTTTACAAGGAATCTTTATTGAAGCAGTACACAACGATAAGCATTAATAGAAAGGGCATTCCTCTCCCATAGCTTTAAAGAGAAGCCATTAATTCCCTTTGCAGAAATGTGTGCAATGTGAATTCCTGGAAGGGTGCGGCTGGAGGGAGAAAGGACTGAGAGATGAAAACCTGGGGGAATGGTGTCAAAAATAAAATGTAATCTGTACATTGCACTATGCAGATTTAGAGAAATATTGTGCCTTGGGGGAAAAAAAGAGCTGGTCAGCCACGAATAGTGTCCAACTCCATCACCCTGTCCTCAGCTAATGTTCCATGTGCTGCTGCCACAGTCAGCCTGTTCTCTCCCCACTTCTTGTCCCCTGTGCTGTCCCAGCTCTGTGCCCGTGGGTCTCATCCCTGTCTGTCAGCTCCTGCCCTCTGCTCTTGGATGGATTGAGGCTGACCATAACCACGGTGGGCAGAGAGCAAGTGGAGAACAGGGAGATGCTGGCAAACTTGGTGTGGTGGGAATGGGAGCATTGTCCCTGCAGCCATTTGCTGCTTTTGAAAGCAGAACCACTTCTGCAGGTCGTGCTATGAGTGCTGGTCCTGAAGTGCTGATGTGCTGCCATGCATAGGGTTAATCCCAGGCTGTGGATGGTGGGATGGGTGCTCCAAGACTCCCTGCCACCACCCTGTGACAGCCACTCCATGGGGCAGGAAGGGAAGAGAGGAGCAGGAGATGTGAGCAATCAGAAAGGCAATTAACCACTGCCCCAGACAAGAGTAAAATATTCCATCTGCCTTTGTTTTAATGGCATTGATCTAAAGCAGAGACACAACGATTTGCAGAAGTTTATGGTCTGCGTTTGCTGGTGGGAATGGCTCTGTGTCCTCAAGAGTGGGAGTGCTCCATGTTGGTGCAGTTTATCTTCTGGTGAGCTAAGGACTTCAAGGAGATTGTCTTAACGAGGGGTTAGCAAACTTCACAGTTGTCTGCGATATTTTATTGGAGGCTGGGGAGCCTCTGCTCAAACATCTGTTCAGGAGAATAAACAAACAGCCCTGCCACGTCAGTTATAGCTGAGCCACGGGTTTTGGGAAGGAGGTGATCGATGGGCTTCAATTACAGGCCCAGCCTGGCTCCTGGGGTGTGTCTTATAAGGCAACTGAGAGGATGAGGAGCGTGCAGAGCCTCCCTGAGATGGAGTCCTGACCCTCTCCATTGCATTCATTCTTTAATATCGCATCCCAGAGGGGAGATGTGGTTGGTGGTGGTTGTTTTTCAGAATAAACATTCTGGGTCGGGAGCAATGATTAATACAGCAGAGATCTGGGAAAATATACCTCTGTAAACAACAATGTTTTATAGCTGTGAAAGGAACTGTGTGTAGCTCTGCCTGTATGTGAGCGGAGCCTCCTCACAGAAACAAATCAACAGGGAATTCCCTCACTTGGAGGAAAATATTCAGTAGACTTCGTTTGGACAATAAATTTCACATAACCCATATTTCCCTAGAATGAAGAGACAGAATATGGACTGTGGTAGGAAATTAAATGCAAGAGGAATCAAAGCAGGAGGCAGTGAGATTTCCTATGTGGAAGACTTAATGAAATACATTAGGAAACCTTAACTTTGCTATCAGTCACAGAAGAGAGAGTTTAAAACATAGATCCTGCCTGTCACAAATTTCCAATGTGATATTGTTGTAAGAATGTTGGACAAATATATCTACACCTGTCTATCTCTCTCTCTATATATATCTGTATCTCCACAGAAATACAGACATTTGACACTGAAAAAATGCATGTCATACAAAAGAAACAGTGAAACACGCAGGGTGCAAAGGCACTGGTGATGTTATCTCTTATCCAAGTGCCAGCCCTGCCAGCAGCTGGGAACACGAGCTCCGTGGGGCTTTGAGGCCAACAGAAGAAGCCCATATGGGTAACCTAATAGCACAGTATGGGCAGGAATGATTTTGACTTTACAAAGGGCAATTTCATGGTCATCTCCCTTGGAGAGCTGGTGGGAGGTGGAAGCTGAACTGCTATTTATGTGTTTGAAAACCTCTCCTGTAATATTTAGACAGAATGGTGACTGGCTTTTACAAAAACACCCCAAAACAGGTACCTGTATTTCTCTTTGCGAGGGTGACTTTGCTCACTGCCCTAGAGAAACCAGCCATGCAAAGTCCTTTTTTATTGTAGTTATCCTCTCTTTCAATAGATTTCATAACACGCAGGAATCGTATTTATTTACAGAATCAAAGAATATCCTGTGTTAGAAGGGACCCACAAGAATCATCAAGTCCAAGTCTGAAACGAATGCCCCATATAAGGATCAAACTCATGACTTTGGTGCTATTACCACCATGCTATTAACCAACTTATTCTAGGTACATTGTTTTGCAAATAAAACAAGGTTCTTCCTTTAAAAAGACTTTCAGAGAGAAAAATGTTGGGGTTTTTCGTAAGGAAAAACAAGGCTTGTGATGTGGCATCATTTCCTCCAGGAAATATGGGGGCTGAGTCCTTCTTCTGGTTGCCTCTGGTGCCAGGGGTCTCCAGCAGCTTCCCACTGCATGAATTTCCACAGTGCTCAGAGACAGGAAGGTCTGTAAGCCCAGGGAAGGAGAAGGAAAAGGTGATTATCATCCTTGCTGGGTGAATGTCAACCCCACGGTTTTAAATGACTGTCTCAAATATTTATAAAAATTTAACAATTGGCTTAATAACAGGAAGTTGGGAGCTGGCAAATTACCATTCTTACAATCAGAACAGGAGGCTGAGAGAAGGAGTTATGTTTTGGCAGTGACAGCTAATTTCCACGTCTCATTAAAGCGATGTGGTTTAATCATTTATGTTTAAGGCTGTTTTTCTTTGAAAGGATAATAGAGTAGATGGCTCCTTTTATTAGACATTAATCCATTTTGTCTGAGTCATTTGTATTGATGAAGGAAGGTGGGTAAACACAGTGCCAGACTTGTGTCCCTCTGATATCTGTTACTGGAAAAGACATGGAACACGTCACTTCCATGGTGTGAGTCTGGGCTTAGCTCTGAATCAGCACAGGGGCTCTCCCAGGAGCAGTTTTATGTCTCTATATTGGTTTGTTTTTTTTTTTTTTTTTCCCAGAAGAGGCTCAATGTTTTGATGTGGGTGAGACTGAAAAGGCACCAAAAGGATAAATATGGGCTCATGTTTTCAGGGTGCAGGCAGGTACCTGACCACGGCACCTGCTCCAGTCTCCAGCCCCCATCCCATCTGTGCAGAGCGATGTTTTGTCACCAGTAACATAAACAATAATGTCAGTCATAGAATCACAGAATCCTGGAGTGGTTTGAGTTCGAAGGGGCCTTAAAGAACATCTCATTCCACCCCTTGCCATGGGCAGGGACACCTTCCACTATCCCAGGGTGCTCCAAGCCCTGTCCAACCTGGCCTTGGACACTTCCAGGGATGGGGCAGCCACAGCTGCTCTGGACAACCTGTCCAGGGCCTCACCACCAGCCCAATCTTTTCCTATATGTCAGGCAGTTAAAGGGTATTTCAGGTCTACAGAGTCCTTTCTGCTTTCCTTGGTAAAGTCCCTGCCTATTAGGGCAAAAGAACAGATCATGTAGAAAGAAAACATATAATAAATCAGATTTCTTAGTGACCTTTCCCAACAGCAATCCTCATCAGTGGAACTCTCTTCTTCCTACCTGGTGCAACCCTCCCAAGCAGGGGACTGAGAGATGTGGTAGGCAGGCTCAAAAGCTCTGCACATCTCCCAGGGTGTTTTGCAAAGCCAGCTCAAAGGTCTGTGCAGAGACACAACAGTGATAACACAGAAACAAGAGTCACCCACAGTCCGGGCTACCAAAGGTGTGGTCATTATGAGTCCACAGCAACATTTGCACACACTTCTGGAGCACAGCCTTTGAAGGGAGAAGGCTGTATTTTGACTGAATTCTGGCTGAATTTTGATTGGATTTTGACTGAAGGCTTCGCGGTGTGTTTCTCTGCCATGGCCCCAGAATCAATGGTTTGGCCAGAAACCTCTTGCTGCAAAACAGCAGGACTTAAGGCAGTGCAAACTGCACAGTAGAAAGCTAACAAAAAAACCACCAGAAAAATGGGTATAATATTCATCCAAATAGAGACTTTATCCCTTGAATTATATTTAAAGATAAGTAAAAACCAAACATGTGTCTTCATCACTTCTATAATGTCATCCGACGCAAAAAAAGTTTGGGCTGAGCAATTTAGGAGCAAGGAGAAAATCCTGAAGAATCAGATTTCTCCAGTTTTATGTATGAGCTAAAGAGCCTAGAACAGAAGGGAGCCTGGTCTCTGAGGTCCAGCACCTTTAGCTAGATGACAGATTGGCTGTCTGTACAATGCCGTAAAATATCCTGCCTACTTTATCTTGGGTGGAGCAATAAAGGAAGGAAAGTCACAATAGCTCTCCTCCCTTTATCAAAATAGTCTGTGCCTATCTAAGAATCAAGGATAAATTAATCACAGGGCTCCTCTGGGATTTGGGCTGCTGCTAGAAGCCAGCGGGTGACATGGTGAATGTGCATGTTTGAATATCATCCAAGCATTTAACACCCTCCAATTTGGACAATGTGTCTGTGCAGCATCGCTCCAATCAGATCATGTGTAGCCCCATCAAATATGTAAACACTGCATTCCTTTTTTTTTTCTTTTTTGAAAGCCTCTCCTTCCTCTCATATCTGTTTTTTACAGCTCTCACCTCCTCCACCACTCTTCTCCCATGGAAGATCCAGCAGCTCCCAGCCCTGCAGCCCCCCAGAGCCCCCAGTGCAGGCAGCGATTATTCGGGGTTATTTGCAGCTGATACCATCTGACCCTAATTCACTATGAAGTTGTAACTTGTGTTCGGTCAAAGGTTAGACTTGATGATCTTGGAGGTCTTTTCCAGCCTTAATGATTCCATGATTTTATGAACTTGCCTGTTGCCTTCTCCAAGAATCCAGGGAAAAGAATGGAGGTGACAAGTCCTGCATTTGAACTGGGACATGCACACAAGGGTGTTCTTATTTAAGGGGGACAGCATCTCCAGAAGGAGAGAGAGAGAAAAAAAAAGACAACAAAGCACATTTTCTCATGATTTATGCAACTGATACGAAATATTTGTTATACATTTCCTTTGGGATGTATTTTGGTTCCAAACCTGTGATACCAGCTGATAATGAGTTACACATTTATTTTGAAACAGCGCAGACCGACGCTAATTGGAAGCACGTTCTGTTTGACTAAGCAGGTACAAAATCCCTGAAATATTCACTGCCCTTTCACAGGCTTCTGCAATGGTATTAATCAAAGCACTTTTTCTAAGCTAAGAAAAAATGAACGCAAAAGTGATCAGGTATGATACAGGGTAAAGCAACAATCAACCAGGACCAGCCAGGCAGATCTTTCTTTTCTAGGACTGTTATGTTTTCATAAAAAAAAAAATCAAAAAGCTTTCAACAGGGAATAGTAAATTTTTCATTGCCAGATGAAAACTTCTGTTGATTTCAGGAAATGTCAGGTTCTTTCCTCCACAGAAAGCAGGTCTTATTTTTGGGAAAAAAAAAAATTAAAAAGAAAGAAAAAAGGATGATTTACATTATAAGCCTGGCTGGAAATTTGTGACTATTTCTTATACATGCTCTTTCTGGGTTCTTTAACAATCATGTTGCATCCACATTAACTCATGCTGTGCCCAATGAGATGCAGAAATGGAGACATGAACAAGTTTTGGCAGCTACTGCTACAAATCCAGAGCAGCTGAATGCCTGAAAATGCTGGTTTTCATCATCACCATCATCATCACCACCACCATCATCATCATCATCATCATCATCATCATCATTAATTACCCTGCACAATCACACAAAGGAGGCTGAGACTACAAACTGCAACATGTGAGGAGCCTATTCTATCTCTTGGGACAGGATTTAATATTATCTAAAGCAAGTCTGTGGTCACAGTCATTATGCAGAAAAATAATTAACATTCATGGCCAGAAAAGTGACACAGAACCGACCCTTGGGGTGGCACAGTAAGTGTAGAAAACTGTGACAGCACTGTGCTAAAAGGATACTCAGCCCTTGAAGTTTTAAAGCCTTGAGAATCAAGGGGTTTTTTGAGAAAGCAGAGGGATCTGCCTTTTATCACTCTGCTATTTATATAGATAAATGGACAAAAATTATATACATGAGTGTGGAGGATGTAGGAAGCTTTTCCATGGTGAAAATGGATTCACAGAGCTACTAGATAAACATTACTGCAGGCAGCAAGATCTGCACTGAAAATCAGCTTGCTATGATGAAGGAGAGGAAATGGGCAGAATAAGACTTTTGCTGGCAGATCTTCCAGTCACATTCCTGACACCCCAAGATGTTCATGTCCATTGAAGTCACCCATCCCTGTCACAGAAGTGTGGCTTTTGTGGTGGCATTCCATGTGGGGAATCATCTGCTCATATCAAAGCTACAGCTGGGTTTTTCCTATTGCCACATCTTGCCAAATACTTGAGGAGAAAAGTAAAAAGGATGCTCTCAAACAGATTTATCTTAATTTTTCAGGTGTTAGACAATGTTTCCTTCTCCAAATATATATGAAAAAAATGTGGTGGTTTCTTTTCTTTGCTCTTGCAGGAAAAGAGTTCAGCAAAGTTGCACTCCAGCAGGAAACTTTCCTACCTGTCTAAGTTGCAAAAAGGGCCTTTCCCCTCTACTGTGAGGAGAATTTAACAAACCAGTGAAACCTTTAACCACACAGGTTGGAGGAAGAAGCCAGCAAAGAGGGATTTAAGGGGGAACCAGGGCAGAATTTGCTGGCACAAACACACATGCAGGGT
Source organism: Promerops cafer (assembly GCA_013398275.1). Lineage (NCBI taxonomy): Eukaryota > Metazoa > Chordata > Aves > Passeriformes > Nectariniidae > Promerops > Promerops cafer. Next base: position 859,677 of record VZSE01002451.1, on the reverse strand, counting down.
TATTAAGTAAACAGGGGGAAAAACTATGCAGAGGCATAATTAGGTCCTGCATAAATCTATGGCCAGGGATCCACTGGCTGTAAAAAATCCAGGTTGCTTGGTACTGCTGGGCTGGCTCCCAGCCTTGGAGAAACACAGAGTGATCTCCAGCGAGGGAAATTTCCACGAAACACAGTTGTGAGGACATCCTGCACTGGCTCCACCACATTTCTTTTCCAAGAAAAGCAGCCAGCAGCCCAAACCGAGCGCCAAACAACGTAGACCTCAGAAACGTAAATAAAAACAAGCAGGAGGAAGAGGCCTTGGGAAGTTTGGGGAAAGCAGGGAGAGGAGCAGCCCAGTGGAAGGCACCACGGGACTTGAAGAAGTCCAGTCTGCTATTTGTTCCCTGCACCAGAGTAAATGCAATGAAACTGTCCCTAGGAGCAAGGTATTTGGCTGTCACACCAATGCTCCTGTTTGCCAGGATGGGAGGGTTCATGTGGACTTCATCACCAGAAAGCAAACTGGGAGATTTTGACCATGATGGTGGAAGTCCTTCCCGAAGAAACTAGGCACTGTGCACTCCCAGTCCCTTGGGTGGTGGATGCAAGCCCATGGGATAAAAAGTGTCTATTTCCAGACACCACATCAGGACACTCCAAACCAAGGGACCTCTTGATGTCACACCCGTGGCAGTGAAGGCACAACTGGACGTGCAGCTGACATCAGAGCAGAACAGCCGCCAAGAAAAGCAGCACAGGCTCAAGTACTGTGCCTTTAAATAATAACTTCTTCTCTACCAGATGATTTTAATAAGCCCAGGCACATGTGTTGTAACCCCTTGATGCAGTACAATATGAATAACCAAATAAAAGATCTCTCCAGATTTTAAGATTTACTGTTTGCAATGGGAAGAGGCCAACCAGATGACATCATTATATTTCAAATGTGAAATACTGCCAAGTTTGGTAATTCTAAACTAGAGAAATTGATCCTCTATGTTTTTGCAGAAAAACGATTTTTGGATTTGGGGGTGATGTTTTCTCTTGTTATTTATGTAACTATAACATTCATGTTGAGCAAACTTGAATTTGACTTAAAACTAGAGCCACAGTACCTTATCTTACAGATTATTTATTTTCAGCTATCTGCTTAGCTGGAAATAATTGAGTTTGACAATTTATGGGTTAAAGAGTCAATGGATTGGATGTGGATAATGTGTTGGAGAATTCACAAAGAGCCAGTTTCTAGCTCAGGCAAAACCATACTTGGCTTAGGTGGGAGTCTGCCTGATGAGGATGTCAGGATCTTGGTCCCTGTCTGGAAGATGCTGCTTTGTTTGCCTCTAAGGAACTAAAATCCATACATACTTAGCAAAAACACCCTTTTCATCGAAGACATCTAGATTTCTAGGGAGACAAAGCCATGATAATACTATATTACATTTACATGCCATCTTTCTTCAGGGACTCTGCATCTTCTCATGTCTCATGGCTATTTCAAACACCCCCTTATTTGAGGTCCCCTGAATGCTCTTCATCCACTGCAGAGCTGCACACATGGAGCCCCCACAAGGTTAAGCCACTTGCCCAAGACTGCAAAGTGATTCACAGGCAGAGCTGAAACAGAAAACCACAAAGCTCTTTTCCCACACCCCTGCACACCACTTCTTTTAGACTGTTTGTTGATGATGTGAATAATAACAGTTGCAAAGTTTCGTACTGCAGACAACTCCAGTGACTGGTTCTCTTTTTTTTTCTTTTAAATCAAATACTTAAAATCTTCTCTTTTCCATTATTTCTCTTTTCTTAAAATCTTTCTCTTTTTGCAGCAAGGGATTCTGAAATTTCATGCCACAGCAATGCTTGCAGACAAATCCATACCCTGAGGGCCAGGAAAATATTCTATTTTTACGGCACACATAAGTATATTTATTAAAGCAGCCATATATACATGGAATTATGTTGGGTCTGTTTTCTTCAGAGAGGAAGCTCCAAGTGAACAGGTCCTACTTAAACCTCAGTGCTGCGACTGCTGTGGTGCATTACATGCCATGCCTGACCCTTAAATACCAATCCTCCATCCTGGCTGCCAATCCAGGAGCTGGCACCAGGAGGTGGGACACGCTCATCCCAAAATCCTTCAGACCTCCAGCAGTGCTGCACGGATGGTTTTCCTTGTTGGCATCCATTGCCAAGGGGTGGAAAATGGTTTCCCTGCGGTGGAAAATGGTTACCTCAGCACCGAGGATGGGTTGGTCTGAGGTGACCTTCTTTGGCAGGACCCTGAGCTCCATCCCATCAGGACAGCGGGGTGAGTTCCTGGTGGACGTGGCGCTGGGAAGAGTGCCTGGAGCGTGCCCGCAGCTTGGAAGCAGCAGCAGCAGCAGCAGCAGCAGAGGACCAGAGGCCAGAATAAGCACAGGAACTGAGAAGCTCCAAAGGGAAGTTTTTGGGGCCAAGAGCTGGTTGGGAACGGCACTTGGCTCTTCGGAGCAGAGGAGCCTTTCCGGCTCTCGGATGCCTGGTGCGCGGAGGGAAGCGGGAATTCACAGCCTCACATGGAAGAAAGGCCCGCACCACCCCGGCTCCCATTCCAGGGAGGCATTCCTCCTCCCCCCAGCCAAACTGGGAAAGAAAGGAGGAGTGTGGAGGGAAAACAAGAAGTGCTAAGCCCAGAATTTTGGCGAGCTGCTTCAGCCAAAAAAAAGAAAGTTAGAAAGCGTCTCTGGTTACAGCAAAAACCACGGCTGGAACCGTGGGCGAGTTCAAACCCGGGAAGGTTTTTGCAAGAGCAGTTCTGGGGGGGTTTGGGGTGGTGCTGTTCACACACCTCAGGGACCAGGGCCTGGGAAGGAGCTGGGCCAGTTCTAGTCACAGTGGCTGCTATGGAGACATCCAGGGAATCTTGTGTGGTTCTGCTTTACTCTCTTAGATCCTCCCTATCTCAGAATTCTTCTTTCAATCTTAGAAACCTTCTGATTTGGCAGAAGCACATGAGCAGGCCCAAAGATCTTACTGTTGTCAAAACCATTCTTAGGGGATGAAGTTCAGGAATTGCCAGCTCTTGGGCATGGAAAGAAACACAAATATTTGCTGCTTTTTTTTTTTGAACACGGATTTTTTCCTGCCCAGATACATGGATGTGTTCCACAGATCTCATAGCAGATGGAGATTTGGGATAGGAGAAGCAGAAAAATACCTGCTGCTGCACTCCTTGTGCACTCCCAGGTCTTCTGCTAGTTAAATTGTTAGTGGATATGGGAATCTGGCAAGTTCACCCACTGCCACATGCTTTAACCAGAGAGTGTGAAGGCAATCAGGTACTTCACAGCACTCAGAATCCACTGCTGGCTTGGCAGCAAGGTCCCCAGGAGGCAAAAGAGAGAGGAATACAGAAAATCCTGAATTCACACATCCAAATGAACTGGAACACAACCCCAGAAAGTAGAAACTAAAGAATTAAAACACAACATTTAGTAAAAGTTCTAAAAAAAAAAGGCATTAAGAGACATCAGGGACGCATTCTGCCCCACAGGTTTATTTTTAAGTGGATGTGTGGAGGAAGGAGGCCAGGTTTGCTGACATGGAATACCACACTGGGAAAGGTCCTCCCAGTGAGGGGAAGGTGAAGGAGCCACAGCAAAGCCCTCAGAGAAATCATTGTCCCTTTCCAACAGCAGGGCTTTTATTTGTCCTCCTTCTACCCAGATATGGATCCCGGTGCACTCCATGAAAACCAAGGTGCTGCCTTCAAGTGCTGCCCAAACCAAAACACAGCAGGAAAGATGAAGGAAGGAAAGGCTGGACAACCCTGCATCCCAAGCCAAAGTCCTCATGACCTAAATTCTGTCTGTGTCACAAAGGGAGGGTAAATCTTAGGATAAATGAGTCAGGGACCACCGTGGGAGGGTGTTTACAGCCAGGAGGATGCTCCCATTTACCACTGCATTTTTGTTTATGACAACTTTCAGATTAATTTTATTTTGCAAATAATCATGGCTGGTTGCCCAGCTTTTAACTTAGGTCGGGTGGTGTTTTGCATTTCAGCAGGAGCCTTGCATTTCGTGGTGTCCAACTAAAACATGTAATGTGGTCAGAAATGTGTTTTCCCTGTTTTAAGAGGAGCAGCAGAAGGAAACTTGGAGGAGCTTCTGTTCCCTTTTTTCCCCTGCTCTATTGGATGACTTTAAAAATGAAAGAGAATCAGTTTCTGTGTGAATTTATCCCTTTGGACTATTTTTGAAACACAATATTTAGAGCTGTGGAAAGAATGGATTTTTTTTTTTTTATTTGGCTGACAAACCAGACAAATAAAGAAAAAAGTTCATTTCAGATTGACTAATCTGCTTTGTATGACTGCAAATTAATGATTCTGTTTCATTTTCACATTTGGATTGTTATTTTCTTAGCCTTTGGGAAAGAGTTGGGGTTGTTTATTCAGGAGGAAAAAAATCTCCAAATAAAACAGGGGAAAAAATCTATTTAAGCAAGGCAAATGTAATACATAAAAGTTATTCCACTTCCACCCTGATTTGCAGGTGGAACTATCTGGAAGTTGCCTGACTAATTTATCATCTCAAAAAAATATTTTAGCAAATTTTCTCCTCAGACAAAACTCCAGTAAATTTCCAGTAATGAGAAGATGGATGTGGTGTTGTTTTCCAGATAAATGTCCCATTTTAGGATTAATAGGATAACACAAAACAATATTTCACTGTTTCCTTAACCAGCGATGTCAAAATATTGAAACCACACATTCAGGGCTGGGTAGTGAACCTCCAGCAAAATCTCACCAGCTTGAAACAAAAACACAGCCAGAGTGCAAAACCTTTCTGCAATTCAATTTCCTTTTTGGGGCACTCACAAATCAGTCACAGATGCAGCCACGTCTCCTCATCTTTCAGGTGTGGAGCTGTGTGTGACTGCAGTGGACATTCATAGCCCACCTTGACTACAAAGAACCCCAACACCTGAGGCTCAGCAGGATCATCTGCTTCTCTTTTTGCTCTTCCTGCTGTTGACCAAGCTGGACAACAAAAATAAGAAAAATAAGGAGAAAAAGAAGGAAAATAAGGGGGGAATGGTATAGAACCTCATGGAAATGAAATAATGGTATGCACTCAACTCCAGCTTGCCAAAGAAGGATTTCTTGGAGGTCCCTGACCCAAGCCATGTCCCAGATGCCTCTTACTTTTCCCTCAAGACATCACAGCCCAGGCTGGAATATTCTATACCCTCCCCATTAAGGTGCTTAGGAGAAAGAATGAGCCCTCTGGACATTTTTAAGCCATTAGAATAGGATTTGGGGAAGCAGGGCAGGCTTTTTATGAAGCCACCCCCACCACCAGGGGACTGCATTTGAGGGATGAAAACACCAGAAACACTTCTCCAAATTGTCTCCATTCCAGCACCCAGATCCCTGTCAAAGCACCAATATTCTGGAACATCATCTGCTCGCGTGAGGTTCGAGTTAAATCTTTCCAACACGTTCTTCCTGTCAGCAGTTGCACACAGCCAGAAATGAATATCTAGAGAGTGCACAAGAAGAAGCTAACCACAATTGGTGTTAATTTGGAGGTGTTAGGTTTTAGGGTCCATGAGATTAAACTCCCCTAAATGGACCTCACTTGTGGCACCAAGTCAAATGCAGCACTTTGTGTGAGGTGTGTGAACTTGAGGAATTTGACCCAAGAGTCACAGAGACACTAAGACACACAAAAACCCACATAAATGGCTAAAATAATTTTTAAAATCCCTCCTCTTTTTCCATATTATTTCAGTGAGTATTTTGGATTACATTCAGCTAATGCTTGGAAAGGTTTTTGGATGTTTTACTGTCTTAACCATATGTCAGTACTTCAGTCCTTCTCTGTTATATTCAGGTTGTCTACAAACCAGTAAAATGTCCAATCAAGTGTGTCCAGAAAGGGACAAACCCAGCAGTATGTGACCAACACAGTCCCTTTTAACTCCTTTCTTTATTTTAACTTCCTGGTGTGCTAATACAATGACTGTCCATGGATATGGAGTCTTTATTTTAGGGAAGTCTTGGAATGGATTGAAAACACAGTCCTCATCTTCTCCCTGAGAAAACATTTATGCTTATTTTATGGCTGGGTAGTTGTTCAAATGCCCATGCAATGCATCCAAGGGGGGATGGTGTGTGGGAAGAGCAAGCCCAGCTGCTTGAGGAAACTCACGAGCAGCTGTGCAAATTGTTATGGAGTGGGCAGGGTGGGGTGGCAGAAATGCACAGCCCTCACCTCCCCCAGAGGGGCTTTTCAGTTTGGAAAAGAAGAAGAGGCTCCCCTCAATTTTTATTTCTTGTCCTCCTGGAGGATCCTGGCACAGCTTTCTTTCTCTTTACCTCTCCTATTCAATTTACAATAAATTAATACAGCTACTACTATTATTGAAACGACGTTTGAGCAGCCCAGGGAGGCTATTTAAGAGGAGCTGGCGACATCCTGAGTCTCACACAACCTTTTACCCTCACATCTGTGCGTTTTCATCAGCCGAACGGGAGTGAGTGGAAAGAGTCACACAATTACAGGTTTTATGTATGAAACGACCCACGTTAGTGAGTCCTGTGCCAATTAGCTGAGGCACAGCAGAGTGGTTCCAGCTCATCCACACACCACACGGCACTTCACCCTCTCAGCCCTTCCCCTTTAATCAGGGCTTGTGATTTGGCCGCAGAGTTTGGTCACAATCTGTAAACAGAACACGTTGCAATGTGAAAATCTGGCTGCCATCTTCCCACGTGATTTTGGGGGCACAACGTTTCTCTCTTAAGCAAGGGGATGAGGCGAAACTTTTCTGGCAGGTTGTGAATATCTAAACACCTTTTTGTTTAGATGTGATGTCCCTTTGAACCCAGCAGCACCATGCCGGGGAGGCCTGAGCCCACGTACCTTGGGATTGATGGCAAAGAATTCCAGAGTCAATGTATTGCATCCAAGTTTTAACCAAAACACATCCAGGCTGCTTTGCTACTCCCCATGGAGCAGTCGGCATCTGCTTCGCAAAGGCTCCCACGCAGTTCCCTCTCTCTCAGAAATGTGCAATTAAAAAAATAGTAATTCCCTCACTAAAAAAAAATAATATTGATGGATCTGCTACACTTCCATAGGATCTCTGTCCCTGAATTGCCCCCTCATTGCTACTGCTCATCTGACACTTCCTTGTGCACTTGTGAAGCACCTTAACTTGTCACTGCCTGTCCTCAGACACACCATCTCTGAGGATGACACCACCAGGATGCTCCCCCTTGGCTGCTGCAAAGAGCTGGAGAGGGCTCAGCTGCTTCCTGCACAGTGACCACTCCATCAGCAGAAAGTGTGATGTGAGACATATTCCAGAGCAACTGCTCTGCCCTGGGAGACAGCAGAACATCCTCCAAGCCTGCAAAGCTCAACGCAATCCATCTGCTCCCTTTGACATCCCTGTGCTGCCTTTTGCAAGACACATTCCCCAGCATCTCTGTACTTGCCAAATTCTCTGACTCATGTTCTTCCCAGGTACAGCAGAGTTGTGAATTCCCCTCAGACATTACAGTGGTTCTCGTGTTTTGATGGTCTCCTGCTTCAGTAGCCTTAGCAGGGTTTGACAAATGGAGTTACCGGTGTGAGGAGGAAAACAGATGTTTTGCTTTGTTCTCCAGCAAACAATGATGTTATTTCTACAGAATGGCCTGACAAGAAAGCACAATCCTTTGAAATCTCAGAGCACTAACCTGCAGCTCTAGCAGTGTGTGGCTTTCCCTTTAACCCAGTATGAGCCAGAAAAATAAATACGTAAAGGAAACACAGGTAAAACTGGCAGATGTGATGAATGAGATCTTTGTCAATGGATCCACTTCCCTGCTCCTTAACAATACACAAGGAAGACTTGCACGTGGTGAGAGGTTCATGGTGTGCTTCTTAAATCCGTGGGGAGAATCAGGTGAATTTAGGGTGCAGTGGCTACTGCATAGGAAGTGGTTGAGGTCCTTTAGGTTCCTGTTTCCCTTTACTGACTCCTTTACTGAAGGACTGTCAGCTCAGATTTTTACATCAGCACACACTGGGTCAGGTGAGACACACAGTTTAAGGTTGAGGGGCAGGCTGTGCTCTGGGAAGAGCTTTCTGCCTCATCACTACAAATTTTGCTGGAAGAAATTGCTCCCCCCTTTCTTAAACCACAGAAAATGATACCATGGCAGAGTGGCATCTCTTCCTGATGACTGAGGCGATAGCATAAAATATGGCAAAAAGAACAAAGTCTGAGATTTAATACAAATGAAATAGAGCAGTAAATCCTGCTCTTTTTTGTGTGCAGCTATGACTTGTGTGTGTGATTACACAGGTGACAGAAGATGTATTGGTCCCTGACTGCAAAACTGATGTAATGCATGAATCTGTAACAAAAGGTAAAATTTATGACACCAAAGTAGGACGAAGCCTCTCATTGTCTCAGGTGTCATTTTACCTGCTGTAAGTAAGTTCCTTTGTTCCACTCCTGCAGTTCTTCAATGCCTTTCACTCCAAATGGGTCTAAACCTGAGAAATTTAAGGTGGAATCATGGCCTTCTAATCCAGTTGCAAGGTTCTATTTAATTGTTTCTTGTAGGCCCAACTGGTGATGGTTTCTTGATTCCAGCATCTTTGTTTCAGCATGGAACAAAGTTAAATTTCATTTGCTATCAGAACAGTTGCTGAAGATCACTCATGGACATCAGGTGATGATGAGAGAAGGGACTTTTCTGTCTCGGGAAGGTGAAGGGATGCCATGGTGCAGCAGCTAAGTTGTGATATCTCCAATAAAATGCCTGAGCTCTCTTTGCCCTGTTGATTTTCCCCTGCAAACAGAGAGGGGAAAAGGCCTTTCTTTGCAATTTGTCTCATGTTTCTTTTCCATCCGAGGAACGGATATGAAAATAGAAGGCTTGCCACCAAGAATGGATGTACATTTAGGCTGTCTCAAATAATCACTCATCTCAGGTTACTGAAAGAATACAGATAGTTGAGCTTTGCTGTTTGAAAAGGGTCACATTTTCAAACAAAGTTGCTTCCAATCCTCCTCTTAACCAGCTGCTGATTTCTGTGCTTACAAACACAGACAAGGTTTCTCAGATAAACCAAGCAACTGAGTTATATTCCCAGGCAGGGAAGATGTTGTTATTGAATTATGTCTTGCCAAACAGTGTCCAGTCTTGCAGTCTCTGGGCTAAATGAACAAGGATTTCCATGGAAAATGACCTAGGTTCCTTCTCTTCCTGAGCTTGCTGTAGAGCTGTCCATTGGAAGATGTACTGCTGGGAAAACACTACAAAAAAGGTTCCCAGGAATACTCATTTTAATGCCTTATTGAATGCACTGTAACTGGTCCTACGTTCTTTTAAAGTTTCTGTTTCCAGTAATGAACACATTTACTGACAAGAACAATTATAGAAGCAACAAATTAATGGAAAGATATTTTTGTAAGGCAAGTGTTTATATTGGAAACTTGGCACCAAGTAGCATGTTCCTTTGATGGAATGAAGTTGTATTAAGCTCTTTGGTAAATCTAGTGGCTCATGAAAACAAAACTAAAACCTCAGGTGGCATTTCCATATTGATAAGAAAAGTTAGCAGGTGAACAATTATTTGTGAAGAAAATTTTGCACTGATTTAGAAGGGCGATGATGTTCTTTGATTATTCCAGATAAGGAAAAAAAGAAAAAAGGATTATTCAGTGGATGAATGATTTGATTGACACTGTTTGGATCTGATGAAGAGACTTTTGGGGGCAGGAGCAGAGTGTGTTGTGCCTATCTGGAACACTACCACAGTAGTAATGGTGAATTCAAAGATGAACATTCAACATCAGAAAACATAAAGAAATTTCAGCTTCTGCTGTATAAGGACTCCGACATTAGTCAGAGTGTCTCCACTGATTCAGATGGAAATGGGATTGTTTATGGTCATTATGACTGATCATGTGAATAGGGGAAAGGAAGATCCCACAGACCAACCAAAAAAAGCCCTTGGTTCAATCCAATTACCACCATCAGCAAAAAGAATAAAAACTAAAACTTAACACCTTGGAAAGGGCAATCCAGACAATTTTGTTAATGTGGATACAGTGATGACTTCTCAAAACAAAACAAAACAAAACCCAAACTGTATAATTAAATTTGATCAGGGCAAAAGTATTTTAAAATCTGCCCCATCTATGCAGTGTAATTAAAAATCTGGCCAAAAAGCCACTTAAACCAGCTTGGTTGTTATATCAGTAATTACTGAGCTCAACTGGTTAACCCCTAGTCCTGCAAGAGTAAAAAGAGAGGCACCTACTTGAATTGATAGGAAAAATCTCAATTAAAGGTTTTCTGATTTAAGTTTTCTTTTGCAGGGCCAGTCAGATCTCTGCATTAAATCAATGATAGGAAATGGGGAAAAGGGGGGAAAAAAAAAAAAAAAGCCAATACTTTTTGCTGTTAAAAATGCCATAGCAACTTAGCTGGGCAGAGGGGAATTATCCACAGGGAAAATTGTCTGGTCACCAGTGGTGAGACAAGAAATGTGGCAATGAGTAACAGGGGATGGATGTTCCTGACTTGTTTTCAGATGATGTTGAACTCCGTGGGCAGCACATCAGGCTGATCAGCCACAGAGATGGTCCAGATCTAAATCCCAAACCCCACCTAAACCCCAGCACAGGCCTTGGCTCTGCTGAAGAGCTGGTCAGGGAGTGCAGTGGTGGAGAGGAAGGGTAAGGAAATATTCACGAGGGCAACTGAAGCTTTCCCCCTTTTCCTACGTGAAAGCTGCTTCTCCTCAGACACAACAAAAGTGGAGAGAGGCTAAGTCTACTAATTTCAGAGGGCACGTGGCCAGAAATTCCAATGAATGCCTAACACCACCTTGTCAGTTCCACTTCATACTTACAGTCAACAATTTTTCATGAAACATGTTGAGAGTTTTCAAGTGCTTCATTTTTTGCTGTGGAGAGGAAAACAATCTTTCTGTGTAACAGGCTGGCTTTTCAAACACTTTGGCCTGATCTGAAAACATGCCAGTATTTTCTCTCTCAGCAGATAAGGACATACTTTTGTTCAGTCTTTATCTTCCATCTTACCCCTGACCTGGTGGCACATGAAGTTGGGTGTAGAAAAATGTGAGGCCATAAGGGAAATTAAAACCCCTTTTGTGTCAACCCAAAGGTATTACATGCCCACCTTTTATTTTCTGAGACTGACAAGTGAAGGTGCAGTTGCTTTTCTGCTGTTGTCTGCCCAGAATCTCCCCCTCCCTGCATTCCTGAGCAATACAAACCTCACAAAACTGGTTTTCCAGTCATTTTTTGTGATGCAAAGCTGGAACTGCCCGGTAACTCCTAGGGACTGTACATAAAGCCTTTAACCTTTTTACCTCCTCCTGATGTTTTTCAATTGCCTTAGAGTGACCTTAAAATATAAGAGGAAAAGGGCACAATCTTGAGGAAGACCTCATGCATGATTACACTGTTTTCTCCGAAGGGAATCGACACAAATTCTCTGCATCATTTATGCACTACTTAATTTCCTCAGACTTCCCTGGGATTACCTGAGACTGGAGCCATAAGTCTTTCACTTCCCCCTTTTCACTTCTCCCTCACTAAAGTATTTATTTCTCCAGAGTTTGGGACATGGTGGCTGTGGCATCTTCAGAAGTGGAGTCAATTTCCCACGAAGAGCCCACCAGCTATCAGGCTGATGTGAATGGCTACATTTCTTTTCAATATTTGGATAAACTCCCATTCAACTTACTTTTTTAGAATTTTTACAATGTAGTTACTTGGAAAACAGAATGTTGTATCTTACCAGCAACATCTGAAAATAGAGATTGAGCAATAAGTGCATTACAGGACTCGATTTCAAAAGAATGCATGCAGCAATTATTACAGGCTGCATTAAATTACAAAAATTGAGAAAAGCTGTGACCTAGATATTTCTTCTCTTCAAATATTTTTCGTTTCAAGACTCTACTTCTTTTTTTTTTTTCCCCAGCCTCCATTTTGTAATGAAAGAAGTATTATTTTGTTGGTGAGGTTTTTATCTTTGCAAACCCATTATGCTGTATTAACAGGTTGCAGGGGATAGTTAAACACAACAGAGGCATATGTGGTCCCAGCAGAGCAGAGAAACAGATTTTGAAACAAAGATACCCTGTAAACCATTGGGAGTTATACAAAACAGACAGGGGAGCTATTTAAGTGAGGAAACCTGATCTGGATCCAGAGCTGGAATTGAAAGGCTGGAAAGCTCAAAGAGCAAAATTTGAGTATGAAATGTTATCTGTGCAGGAGGGGATTAGCTATGAGTTGAATTATATTCAAGCACACTCTATGCTAAGGAAAAGTTCTGATACACATCTTTTTCATAGCAAAAGCAGTCACTTCTCAGAGATTCAGAACTCTAAAAGCAATATCATACACTTCAAATAAAAGAATTGCTCCATATATTCAGAAGCAAATAGATTTTTGGGTGCAATTCCGTGCTTTAGAAAGGGAGAAAATACTCAGACAAAATTGAACATTGTTTCACAATAGTGTGCAAAACTGAATGAAAAACACCGAACACAAGGACATTGTAACTGGAATAATTACTCTGGATCCGTACTGGCTGGGAAATTATGTGGTGAGTCATTTTTTTTTTTTTTAATCTGTTCCCAAATACTGTTTAGCAACATAGGCCTAAATTCATCTGTAGATTAATCACTCCAGGATAATGACTGCTGACTTAAAAATTTCAGTAAATTGCAATTTACTGAAGCGTTACTCATGTCTACAACAGAGTCGAGTACTCACTGTCTGTACACAAACTGCTTTGCCTGAGCTGGTTTATCAGAAATCATTAATAATTCTCTTACAATTTCTCCTGCATCCTGTTGAAACAGTTTTGCCGATGCTTAATTGCATCATCTCAGTTCAAAAGCAGATTTCTCTGGGATTTTATTGCCTCTTTGAAGCATTAACTGGTGGAAACACTACTCCTTGCACCACACCTAGCAAGGTCAGGGTCCAGCAGAAATGTTGCTGTGTATTTGGGATGAAAACACTCAGCTGGGGGCTCTGAGAGAGGCTTCAAGCCTTGCACTCCTTTCCCAGAGCCATGAGTGTCCTTGGCTGCTCCCTCTGTGGCTCAGGGATCCCAAGCTGCAGCTCCTGTGCTCCATGGGCACAGCAGGAATGTATGGAGCTTCCTCTGCAGACAAGAGGAGCAGGTAGAAGAGCTAATCCCTGAAAATTTAATCCCTAAATTGGATGCACCAATTTCCTTCCAGCCTACCCCCAGCTGAGGAAGCCCTTATCAGTGACAGCAAGAGAAACTGGTGGCAAAAAGCGGATTACTGCAAGAAAAATTTGTGATTTCCACAGAAACCCAGCCATTAAAAACAGTTGTCTTTACTAGAAATCTTGGGTAAGAGGAGAAAGATGCCAAAGGACCAACAATGTTCCAGGAGGAAGCATTATCCTTGTGCCACCAGGATTACCTTAAAGCTGAGCTACATGTGACTGTGACCTGCCTGTGGCAAGTGGCAATCTGTGGTGATTTGCACTGGGAGGAAAGAAAAATCATCCTACAGAGTTGATTTCTGGAGATCAGAAGATCCCTGCGCCCACAGCTCCCCCAGAGCTCAGCAGCTGCAGGTAGGAAATATTTTCCTACCTCCTGAAAAATGGCTTTACCCACTCAAAATAGATTTTCAGTATAAATATGTCCTACATGAACCAAAAGCACTTAGGCTTGAAAGAGCCATTCACGTCTATTAAGTCAGACAAATGATTGAAATTTAACATTAAAAGTGCAACTCCACACCTTGTACCATTTATCGACAGGAAATTAGGAACAATTAGATCTCTGTAAAACAAGGCAAAACCATGATTGCTGAAGGTCAGGCTTCAGGAAAACTCTGCAGAAAGCTCCACAGCAGAAATTCTTCAAAGATATGTTCCTTTACACTTATACTGTGCATATGGTTTCAGCAACAATCAGGTAACATGGACAAAACCAGATTCCCCCACCAGCTGCAATAAATTCAACCCTTTTTCTCCCCCAGCCTCCTGCTATAAACAAGCAGAAATGTTGCACAGAGCAGACACTCTTCTGCTCTTTTATGGGCGTTGCTGTGCTCTGGAGTGGAAAGAGGACTGGCAAAGATTCCTTGCAAGTACCGAAATGAAAGCAAGAGAATTAATTTTATGCAGCTCGCTCTGTGTATTTCTGGAGTTTTAATGCTTTCCCATTCTGAGAGCTCACAATGAAACACCTTGTGTAAATATTGCAAGCTCCTACCTGGAATTCTCACAATGAGCTGTCAGCAGATAAACTTTCACCCGTAACTTTCTGTAAATGGATAAAGTTGAGAACACACACACACACTCAGAGTCAGATCTCGTGACTTCTTTTCCTTCAAATTGACTAAAATCCTGATTCCTGGTAAGTTTGTATATGCTAGGTTAGAAATGAGGAACCACTTTGCAAAATGTTACGTCCAACTCAGCCAAATTTTGTGTAAAGCTTCATTAGGGTTCTGAGGGTTTAAAGTTTTTGGACACACACACACAGACATAAAATACATTAGATAGATAGATAGATAGATAGATAGATAGATAGATAGATAGATAGATAGATAATTTTTCTCCTAGCTTCCAGTTCTGGCTAGCACTAGAGCCAACCACGCCAAAACACAGCAAAGAGGATTATTCTCCTGATACTCCCAGCTGTGGCCAGAAGAAACTGTGCCTGAAATGGCGTGAGAAAATTTCAAGACAAATTAGCTTTGGCTGGTTCCGCTACAAACGTTTGGATGCTTATTTAAAGTCAAGTGACCCCAAACTGCAAAGCACTGGATGTTCGCTCGCCACTAATTTCTAATAGTCACTCTGAGACCAGGGGGAAGAGCCAAGAAAGGGCTATGGGCTCCTTGCTTGCACAGAGGATTGAAGAGATGGAGGAAATGGAAAGTCTCTGGGGTCTGTAGGCCGTGTTGGCTGGAGAAGTTGTTTTTCCTTGGTGTTCTGCAGGAGTTTTGATGTTTGAACAACACCAGAGTGATGGCAGACATCAGGGTGACATCATGTCCTTGCAGACAAGCCAACATCTTTTGCTGTGGTCTGGTCCTTCATCTCCTACAGGATAGACAGGACAATCCCACTCTCTTTCCTCTGCCACCCCCTCGTCCCCAAGATGCTTTTTCTGCTGCATGTTGAGCCACCCCCATGCAGCCTTGAGCAAGGCTGAAGTGCTAGAGAAAAATATTGTGCGACTTCCTTGGAAAATCTTGGGTTTGAGGCTGGGGACAATGAGAGGTATAAGGAGAATAAGAAGAACTTGGATTTTGGGAAGTCAGGGAACCTTTTTGTCACTGGTCCCTCAGATGAGTGCAGCTGAGATGAGTATGTGCTTTTACAAGCAATTATTTTAAAGTGTGCCCAGAGGACGCAATAGTCAGGCTTTATTGGATATGTAATACACACTGTGACAGTATATGGTGGCCAAAATTACAATTCTGGGACCTTGCAGCCTGCAGCTGTTCAGTAAAACAAAGGAAATTCCAGCAAAAGAAAAAAGGGAGGTGGGTTAACTCACTTTTAAGCCAAATCCAAAACATAGATTATATGACTTCCCTCATTTCAGGGCTTTTCTGTGCCTCTGGGGGCAGCTGGAGGAAATAGGAAAGAGCATCTTCCCTAGAGCTTTTCCAAATGATGGGAGGGGGGCACAGGCACACCTCATCTTTGCACATCTCATGCCTGGGAGGGGCACTGGCACCAGAGGGGCCACAGCTGATGGTGGCCCTTGCTCTGGTCAGGACTGTGATGTCCCCATGGGTTCCTCAGAGCAGCTCCCCAGGACCACCCACGCCATGGTTCAGTCCCAATCCCAGTGCTCACTCACGTGTCATTGGCCAAGGGGACAGGGGAGAGAAGCACCCAGCAGATCAAACATCTGCCCAGCTGATGCAAAGGAGAGCATCTTGTGGGAGAGGCTGGAGCTAGTCCTGAAGCAGCCCAGAGGGGCACAGGGCCTTGGGAACAGAGACAGCCAAGGACACAGACTGTGGGACATCTGTCCCACCACAGCAACCACACGTCAGGCTTTCTCTTTCTTGGTGCTTATTATGGCCCTAACCTGGTTAGTGAGAGACAGATTGTTCTGCACTCTAAATCACGTCCCATGAATAACTTCTGTTTGTTTGTTTGTTTGTCGTTCTGGTTTGGGGAAACTTTGCTGCTGTGTTCCAGAAATCAGGCTACAAGTTTGCCTTCCAGAACAGAGTGTGCAGATGCTGGCAGGACAACCACAAGACAAACTGGGATCTGAACAACCACTCCTGCAACCAGAACAACCAATACAATTGCAGAGGTACAAAAGCAGATTATGTGAGTCAGATCTCAGATAAGGCATGCAAGGCCTGAGAAGAGCAGTAGAGCATAGAAAGGGGCTGGTTAAGCATTTCTTAGTGCTCTGGGCAGGGGCAGCAGGTTCTTTGTGATTTACATGATACGCAGAGTGACCAGAGCCTCAAGAAGCCATCCCACAGCTCTAATGGCAAAAGCGTGGCACAGATCAGATGGAGTCTGTGCTTTATTTCATCACAGCAGTTTTGCTGGGAGTGTACTTCCAGATGGCAGGAGTTGCTCAGCTGCTGGGCTTCAGCTATTCCTTACGTCAAGGCCCTTCCTGGAAATGCAAATAAATGTGCAGAAGTTTCTGAGCCACTGCCCACACCAGCCCCACATCACACACCCCAGAGGATCCACAGAACTGAAGGTGATGGCACTGGTTTGGGAACAGCTGCTGCAGTGCATGGATCCAATGTGTTTATGGGAGGTAGCGGATGTGGAAAGGGGATTTGGGGCCCAGGTGAGTTGGTCTATCCCTGGGATCACACACCCATGATCCAGGCAGCATCCTGGAGGCATCGGGGAGGACACGTTGGGATGCAGCACTGAGGCCTCACCCAGAGATAGGCTCAGCTCTCTGCAGTCCAGAAAGTCACCTAAGGACTAACCAAAGCAAAGGCTTTTCAGCCCTGTTAACTCAGATCCTGGATGCAGAGTGAGGAAGTGTGAAGTAATATATTAAATCAAAAACTCCATGAACTCCAGTTGAACAAAAACATCACCGCTAAGCACCATCCGAGTTTAACACAAACCCCCCTGGCTCCGAGCTTTGGGCAATCTTGTCAACACTTGATCTCCTCTGACATCAGAGCTGGCTTCTGTCTGTAGATCATGTTGTCTAGACTCGGTGTTTATGTGAGGCTTACCCGCACTGGCACCGTGGGCTCGGCGGCCTCTCCGCGAGCGCGCGCGTTCGCTCCCGGCAGCTTTGTTTGCGCGGCTCCCAAAAACAAACGCGGGCTTCAGGGTGAGCAGCGCTCCGTGGGACACTGAATGCGTTTGGTACAGTTTGCCCACGAAGCAAAGGATATGAACTCGTTTTTCAGACACCTACAAAGGGCCCTAATCAATCTCAGATCATCAGACAAGAGCGATTGTTCAGGTGAGCTCGATTTCTGCTGTTTTCCACCATTGGAACAATTACTCAAACCTCAGTCGTGTTCAATACGCAAAGTGGCAGCAAAACCCAACCTCAAAAAATTTTCAGGACAGCTTTTTCTGTGTATAATGCATCAGCCTAAGGCCAGCAAGGGTCAGTGAAGAGCTGCAGAGCTCAGTAGGCTTTGAATAAGAGCTGTAATGATGTTGGTAAAAGAGGCATTTCACAGCTCATGATGGATGCAGGGAGTTATTCCATCCAGGAATCATCAGTTTATGTTCAGCTTCTAAAAATCCTCAGGAAAATGCATTTTTTTTAATGGGAGGATACACAGAGTCATGGATCTGAAAGCCAGAATGAGCTTTTACAACCACCCAGCTGCCCTCCTGCAAAAACGCTGTGGTATTTCCAAAGGTAATAGAGACGTGCATGTCTGAGTCACAGTGTCCTCTAGACAAACATCTGTCCTCTAGACCAACATCTGTCCTTCATTCGAAGTGCCTGAAGACTTCAGCTGAACTTCTTCCTCCATCATTACGTTTTGTTTGTCCTTGGCACGAAGAACAAAAGATTCATCATAACTATAAACCCAATATTTGGTCAACGTGGCTATCCAGGTCTTGCAAGGAGTAAACAACGTGAACATTTGGGGTAAGAGCAGAACTCAGCCAGGGAGCAGAGGAGTTCATGGGAAACAGCACTCTTTGCTTTCACCCCAAACCTCCCAAACTTTGCATTTTGTTCGGTGTAGTTAATATTTAATCACTCCAATCAAGTTTATTATCAAGGTTTTGGGTATTCCTTGCTTCTAAGTGTCCCTTCCTGCTCGTGTTCCCATGACACACACACTGGCCACAGCTTGGCTGTTCATTTCTTGGAAAAAAGACTGCACAGGAATACTGGGATGAAATTTTGTCCAGTCAGAAAGAAACAGCCCAGAGAACAGAGGCACTAGTCACAAAATGCTTCAATTTACTTAGTAAAGAAATTGTCCTCGCTGGGGTTGAGCTTTCTGAAATTTGCACCAAATGCTTGAAGAGGTAGGGTTTGCAGCAGATCCCCATTTGGATTGTTCCTGGGCTGCTCTGTAGGGCTTTTATTGATTTTCTCAGACTCATTTGTCCCTCTGGCCATCAGATGTACATGACCTCCGTGGCTGATGGCAGATCTGCAGCAAGACAGCTGGAATGGCACACTTGAGGTATGCACATATTCATGGCTGCAGAAAAAGCAGCTCCCGAGCCAACCTAATGAGAACAAGAGACAGCTGAGCTGATAGGGACTCCTGTGTGGATGTCAATTTTCAGCCAATAGTGAAGTGTCAGGACACAATTGTTTGGCAAGTCCTTTGCCCTTTATGTGTCCAATGCCTTTGTACAACAGAGGGCTCTGGATCTCACAGGGTGCATTCCTTGCTGCTTTTCATTCACTCAAAAAAAAACCCCAAAAAAAACCACCCCATCAACTGCCAAACCTTCCAAAATTAGAAGTGAATCACGGGTCATTTCTATTGCAAAATCTCAGTGATAAGGCCTGATAGCTGAAATCTTCCCTTTCACATTCAGTCCCATCTTATGAGCTGTGGTGTGATGTTCCCCTCACAGAGATGGAGTAAGAAGAGATGACTCACACCTTTTCCCAGTTGTTGTGCAGACAGCCCTTCCTATGTAACACTGTGATATATATCTGATGATGCTGATAAGAGGTTCAAGCATGTTTTAGCTCCTTGTGTAATTTCCAGCCTGCGTTCTGGAAATAAAACAACCAGAAAATCTCAGCTTGTTACATCAGTCTTAAAATGAAGCATATTGTGGGCATCAGTCGGAAAAGTGCAGGCCAAGTTTATGAGAAGTATGAACTTAGAAACCTATAAAGGAAATTTAATGTCAAAATTAATGTGCAGTCTCTGGAGAAAACCTTGCTGGTGTCAAGATATGCAGAATAACTGAATAAATTTGCTCAGATCCTCACACAATCTTACCTCTAATTAGAGTTGCCTGAGGCAGAATCTGTTGGTGCAGGGATGGAAATATCAGACAGGGGACAGGCTGCTGGCCCTCACACTGCTTGGGAGCTCACAGACTGCTTTTCCATGGCTCTACAGCATTTAATTCACAGGCATTAGGATCCAAAATAAGGCTGGAAAAGCTTTTCTGCAGAGTCAGGTTGGAGGCAGGTAGAGTTGAGGAGTGATTTTGCAATGGAAATCTGACAACTGCTGTACAAGAAACCCCCTTCTGTTCAGCTGACCACTGATTTCAGGGAGCTTAGGAGAAATGAGGCATGGATTTAAAGTGAAAGAGGGTAGATTTAGATGGGATATTAGGAAAAAATTCTTCCCTGTGAGGGTGGTGAGGCCTTGGCTCAGGCTGCCCAGAGAAGCTGTGGCTGCCCCATCCCTGAAAGGGTCCAAGGCCAGGTGGGATGGAGCTTGGAGCAACCTGGGCTAGTGAGAGGTGTCCCTGCCCAGGCAGGGGGTGGAATGAAATTCAAATTGATGATGGCCCCTTCAAACCCAAACTGTTCTATATTCTGTGATTCTATGACCAATTAAGCGTTATGATTCCAGGAACAGTAATTCCCACGTTATTTATTTCAGGCTAGTTAAGCTTCCCAGAAAGCCCCCAAGGAGCCCTGACAGGCTTTCCTAGCCGTGGTGAGCAGTCACCTTGCCTGCACATTAAGTCATTGTCTGTCATTCCCACCTTACCACTGCAACGTGCTTTTCCAGGAACCTCCCACGGAGAGTTTTCAGGCAGATAAGGATTCGTTTTTCTTGAGCAGGAGCCATGGTGCTCCTACAATAGCAGTCATCACCACCATCTCCTGTGCCAATGAAGGCCACAAGCTAACTATAGGATGCCTGAGGAGCTATTTCCTCCTATTCTTTCACTTTCCACCAGCTGTTGTTGTTATTATTTAACTTACTATTAGTTTCAAGTATGATGCAGCATCAAGCAGTTGTTCTTATTAAGGAAAAATAATTGACTGTCTGGCCCACACTTGGATGAAAGCTCATTTCTCTCTGGGGAGTTTTCAGCATTAGTCCATCTCCAGCAAAAAAAAAGCTGTGATTTTAGCATCCTCCAAAACACGGGACTACAGTAAAAGTGGAAATGGGGTAGTGAAGGAAAGTTCTGAATTAAAGTCCTTCATATGGACAGTTAGCAGGATGGTCACTTCTGTGTACAAAAAAATTCTAGTAAAATAAACACACCCTGCAAACTTCCTGGGCTCTAAATCATCCTGCTAAATTTGATTATCACTTAAGTGATTTAGAAAGCAAGATGTTCTCTGCGTTATGAGAGTTTATTCACAATGTCAGCTAAAACTGATAGACACTGCAGTAATTCAAACCAGAGGGTGGGGGGGAAAAAAAGGAGTTATGAAAACTTGGCTTAGGCTGGAGACCAGAGAAGAAATTGAAGGAAGAGCAGCATTTTTGAGGGAAGGGCGAATTGAAGGAATGAAGTTTTGAAATTCCTGTCTTTCCTGCCTCCCCAGTAAGCAGGAGAATCTAACGTTCCCTGGCTTCAGGGGGAACAAAGCAGAGCTTGAAGCTTTCAGCTCAGCTGCTCCCACTGGCCGTGGCTCCCCGGCTGCCCATCCCGAGCCCCAGCTCTTGTGTACACACAAACCAGCCTGTGGCTTGCTCCAGGCCTGAACCTGGTGAAAGAAAGGCTCTCCAGAGGGCTGCACCATGCTGGCACTCAGCACTGAGCCCCCGGGATGCCAGGAATCACAAGGCTGGAGCGCTGAGCAGAGGAGGGTGTCCAGCCCTGCTCCTGGGAAAGGCGGGCGGCTGCTGCTCCGCTCCAGCTCTCACGGGCTCTGAGTTAAACCACCTGTGGGTCCCTGCAGCTCTGTCCCTGATGCAATCCCTGCTCCAAAAGATGCACACCCTCTGCCTACGGAGCGGGGCTGAATTATGAACGGGAATGAATTTTCCAAGCTGGTGCTGACATCCCGGCCGGGAAGATGACACAGCCTGGCAGCAGCCACCGCCACAAAGAGGTGGCAGGAGGAGATGGCACCTCTCCTGCACAGGAACTGCTGAGCCACACAGCTCTGCACCAAATGCCTCAGGAGACTTCCAGAGAGCCTCCAATAATTGACAGCGTGAAGTTAGCCGTATGTCAAACATTTCACGGCAGATATCCAAACTGTAAATGAGTGTCTGTTAGAATTTCACTTGGAAAAGAAAAACAATAGAGGAAGATTTATTCTGTATTAATGCTTTAGCATACTTCCTTACCTATCTCCCCATCCAAGAACTTTTTCAGTTCAGTATCCCATCTGGGCTCAGCACCATCCCTGTTATATCCCATTTGCCTCTCCTTAGGTTCCAATAAATTTTGAAACAAATCAGCAAAAGTGGGAGAGGCTCTCAGCATTTTATGTAGCTGGAATAAAAGTGGGAACAGAGGCATCCACTGTGTGATTTCCTTCCATCCTGGTGAAAAAATCAGAGCATGAGAGCAGACTTAGAGACATGCCTGCCGTGCAGGAGGCAGAGGAATGTTTGTGAAAGCCTGGGCAGCCCTGAGCCTGTGCCTTGCTGCCCTAAGATTACCAACAGCAGCTCCAATCCACAACAACAAACTCAAGCCACAGCACGGAAATTATAAAAAATCTGGATATTAGCTAATAAACTTGGGAGAGAGAAAAGAATTTCAAGTGCAGTCCCAGGAAGGCTATGAACTGGGGACCCTATGTATGGGTTATCTGGGGGTCTTAAACCTGCAAGAAGGGAGATTTACACTGATCCAGAACAAGATATGTGGACCCACCGTGTCCAGACTCAGCGATTTAAACACCTCAGATGTAAACTCTCTGGGAGTTTGTGTCTTGGTCAAGAAAACATTTCGTTCTTTTGTAGTGTTTCTTCCAAATTTTCTGTCTGAGACGGGGAAATGGGCAACCTGGTTAATCTGCCATCAGAAATGTCTTTAGTAAGGTGCTCTGGAGGAGCCTGGCAGTGAGCATGGGTGGGTACACAGCTGCCAGCCCAGGACATGCCCAGGTGTCAGGGGTTACCTGCCAGCCCTGGCACCAGCCCAGCCCTGACATCACGTCCTGAATGTCCTCCAGAACGTGAACTGCAGGAAGCAAAGGCTGGCACTGCCAAACTCAGCTTTTTGTTGTAAAGGTCTGACTCCTTTTCCCTGCAGTTCTTAAGTGTGGCCCTTTGAGCATAATTGAATGAGACAGAAGCAAAAATTGAGAGGTTTCTGCTTTGGAAAGAGATGTGACGCTCGTTTATTGTTAACCACAAAACACAGGCCCCTTTTCTTTCTTCTTTTTCCTTTTTCTTGGTGTCAGCTTCACAGTTTTTGTTACTTCAAAATAACTTGGGGTTTAACACAGCCTTAGACCCCAAAATGTTCTCATCAGCATGTTGGGATGCCCTTTTTGCAGGGATTGGAGCCACCAAGCATCCTGACAGTTTGGCTGCCACCAGAGCAGGACCAGACAAGCAAAACCTCATTTTTACCTGCACCAAACACCTCATTTATTCCACTTTTTATAACCCCTTTCCACCTCCCACACCATGCTGCTTTCCAGAGGCTGCAGCAGAATTCCCCCGTTTTCCAGAACATTTCTCTGCAGATGAAACTTTGTCACCTGCATGAGAACTGAGATTTGAAGGGCACATTGTCAATAATTACCTACTTCATGCAATTTTGTGATTATAAGTTTGTAATGATGGTCTTTTGTCACCTCCTGCACAACCCAAAATCATTCTTATCCTGAATTTTTCCCTACCCAGTGGTGCCTCTGAGTCCTGCTGAGCACCTAGAAGAAAACAACCCAATTTTGGCTTCTAGTGATGGAGAATCCTACATGTCCCATCCATAACTCAAATCTTCAGGAGGTATCTTATAGTTATCTACTTCCACTATTAAAATTTTTAACTGTGTTTCCAGCCTAGATTTGTCTGGATGTTGTATCTTGTTAGATCTCCTTTTGATATGCAAAGGAGGATCCCATTCCTAAATCAGTTTTCTTCAGATTTCAAGTTGATTGGCCAAACACTGTTTTAAAGTAAAATTTAAGAATGTTGGGTGGCCAGTGATGACAACAGGGGCAAAAAATGGGACATTTCCATATTAGTGCTTTGTCCTCAGCAGTGTCCATTCCAAAGTCAAATAGTGATGCTGGAGCAGGATAAAAATTGTGCAAATGTGTGAGCCAGCATTCATCTACTCTTCTGATTTAGAGTCACCATTTCCTGAACTCTGAAAGCATCATAAAGTAAAACATTTCTTGGATGTTCTCTGACACAAGCAAATCTTTCTCAAAGTCAGTGGGAGACTTTCCACTTCCATTAGTGGGCATTTTGTCAAGTTCTGACTTTTTTTTTGTAAGTGAAGCTCCAAATCCTACAATAATTTGAAGTTTATTGCCTATGGAAGAGAAAAGCAGCCAAAAAAACCTCCCAAATAAATGTATGGAAAAGAAACAGCAAAACAAGGTTTCCCCAAACAGCATTCACTGGTAACAATACAGCTTTGTGGCTGCTGTCATTTTTTTATGTATTTCCAAGGAAAAACTAAAGGATATATATGATTTGTCCACATTTCTGCCAAGAAGACAGTTCCCAGAGTACACATTTAATGACAGCATCACAGGAAGACAATTTTTCCCATCTTTTCAAGCTCCCAGTCCACTGCAGAAAGAACATCAGCAGGAAGAAATCCCACACAGAAGGGGCAGGGGTAAGGACACGCCTGATGGAAGTGAAACAATTCTTTGGAGCTGAGCTGGTTTGAAAGGGCTCTGGTGAGCAGCTCGTCATCTACTGGAGATTGCCCAAATCCAAGGTCTCACTGGAGCTCATCAAAACAGGCTGTCCATGGATTCAGCTGACAGGACAGTGCCAAAATCTGCCCCAGAGGAATTTCTCAGACCTGCTGAGACCATGAGGGTTTTTCTCTGTGGTTGGTTGGTTGGTTGGTTGGTTGGTTGGTTGGTTGGTTGGTTTGTTTTCTCCCCCCCAAGTCGGAAATGGAGAATTTTATTTCTGTAGAAGGAGAATTTGCAGAAGGACAGGTTACCTGGGCTCTTGGCCATCAAGCTAAGCCAGGCTCAGGCTGCTCCACTCAGTGGAAGGTGGCAGTGATTCCTGGCCAGTGGGAGATTAAAGGTGATTTGAAGTGAGACAAGGACCACCCCTCACGCAGCATTTCCAGCTAAAGTGAAGTAGAAATGTCTGCTATAAACAAAGTAATACATGTAAACCTCCCTTGGACTTAAAACCAGGCTTGAAAAAAGTACTGGTGGGAGGAGAAACACCAACAAATCAAACGTGGCAGAGGATAAAAGGTGGATTTTGGAGAGGCCTGGACAAGAGGGCTCCTGTGGAAGGGCAGACAGAGCACAGCCATCCATGAGCTCACAGGAACTTTCTCCCCAGCAAGGGAGGATTTAAAGAGCCAAACAAGTCCATGAAATTCACACAGGGCCTTCAGGGATGGAAGAAATATTACCTGAAGAGACGAATTCCCCAATCAAGACCACAAAAGCCCTTAAAATTATCACACGAGCTGGTTCAGACACTCTGGCAGGACTTCTGCAGAGCAGCAGGAGCCTCGGTGTGGGGATCTGATAAATCACAAGCCACTGCTGTGCTGCTGATGCATGGAAAAGAGATCCATCAGGGACCAGTCAGAATCTGTCCAGGACAGATTTGTGCTGAGACATGACTATCTGACTGAGACTGGACCTTGGCATTGACCTCTGCAGGGTGTTGGAGAGAGAAAACCTGCCAGGAATTGTGCTCCTGATGGAGATTTCCTGGGGGGAAATTGGAGAAATCATTCTGCTGACCTGGTGGAGCCCTGTTGCTCCTTCATGGGCTTCCTCAGGAGTTGCTGTTTCTGCCCTGCTTTTGGTTAAGCACTGCAGAAGTGCTTCCTAACTCGTGGCAAAGAGCTTTAAACTGAGTGATCACCACTGACTCTCACCCTAGGTGACACCGTGGCTTGCAAGATCAGAAAGGATGTAGAGCCAGAGGAGTCAGAGTTTGAAGGGCTCAGTGACTGCTGTGATCAAGGGCGTTGGAATTTCTATTAGGAAACACAAAAAAAATGCTGTCAAATCTACCACCCTGCTAAAGAGAAAGGTCTCCTCCCTGTCCCACGTGGATATCTCAACGTGGCAGAATCGAGGGAGTCTTATCAAGTGTGCAAAAAGGGTGCAAAAGCAACAGGGGAGCATCTTGGAGGCTGGGGAGAGGAGAGGTAAAATAAGATCTGTCAAAATTAACCCAGATGGAAGTTTGGAAGTTCCTCGATGAGGAAAACAGCCTCAGATGTTTTCCAGCCACAAACATGAAGAGGGAAAAAAGTGTTGTGGTGCAGTGAAAATGGAGCAGGAATCAGAGAACTGAGGGTTGCTCCAAGCCTGTCACCCTCCCCAGGCTCAGCAAAGGGCTGCTGCAGAGCCTGGGGTGGAAAATGAGGAGAGGAAAGGATGGAGCTGAGAGGGAGTCACAGCCACAGCATCACCTGGGGAAGTCCAGAGGGATGGGGAAACCTCCCTGCTGGGGTTTGATAAGCTTTTGAGAAACTGCACCTCAGGAGTGTGGATTTGTAACCCCTCAAGGTGCAATAACTGCATTTAGGGAATGGATCAAGGAGAAAAGGACAGCTAAGGCACTGTCAGGTCACTGAATCTGAACTGACAGCAAGGCAAGCCTTCAAAAGCACTTTTTCAAGAAATATTAAGACACTATGAATCAGGCTTTGCTTCCATTCCTGTTTCTTCCAAGAAGTGGGTCCCAGCTCTTTTCTGGCAGGACATGAGTCATTCTGTCCACCCTCAGTGAAAGCCTGTCCTGTCTGGGTGGAAAGAAGAAAGCCCCTGGCACACAGAGGTTTCCTTCCTGGGCATCCTCTGGGTAACACACTTTGAGCCTGAGCTGCCATTCATTTTTGGCAAATGACTAATAATGACTTGCAAAATTCACTACTATGTTTTTCATCACAGCTGCTCTGGGAATATGTTTTTGGCACTCAAAGCACTGCTACCATCATGACAAAACCAATTATGCTAGTTAAAAAAAAAAAACAGGCCAAAAAGATATAAGGTTATTGTCGGGGTAAATGCAGGGGAATTATTGAGATGAGTTGTCTACAAAATAGCTTAAGAGAGTTGATTTCTTATTATGACATCATGAGTTAGGCCGGCTCAATTATGATGAGTGATAATCATGACAAAAGGTGCTCTAGCTATGGCCTTGGGAGATGAAAATTGAGGGGAGGAATTAGAAGGGGGTTGAAGGGAAAAAAACAGAAGAAATAAAATGAAGTCATCTTCAGTATCTATTAAGCCAATAGAAATTGGTTTAAATTACAGTGTGTGAGTGGAGTAGCATGAAAAGTAACTCCACAAAAGCAGGACAAGGATTATTTTATGGTGTGCATCTGTATAAACTCAGGCACCCTGAGGGAGGATTAGGATTTAAAGGGGTCCTGGCAGTGCAAAGAACCCAGAAAAAGTGAATCTGTCCCAGGCAGAGGGACATTTTGGATTGGGACTGCATCCTCGAGTCTTACCCTCATCACATAGCACTTTCCAGAGATCAACCTAACATCACCATAAAACTGAAGGATTTTTATGCCTCCTTAAGTGCTCAGAATCACATAGCCCTGGATGTCAGAAATCTGTCCTTTTTCCCCTGAATTTCCTTATTGTAAAGCTATACCTGGACTTTAGGTGACCTGATGCTCTCCTCAGGATGCTGCAGAACTGTGATATCCTCACCACCTCCCTTTTGCTTGGATAACCAATCCAGCATCTCCCAGTTCCTTCACATCACTTGGCCCTTCCTCCCCCTGGGGCTCTGCGGGCTGCTGAGCATAATCCAGGTGGGAAACCTGACCCCTGGAGGCTCCCTCTGCCCTGGAATTAGGGGGCAGCTGGGTGCTGAGAAACCACCTCTGAGAAAAGGGCTGAAAAACAAATAAAACCCCCGCGAGAGCCAAGGAAAACTGGAAGTAATGAGATGATTTGTGTAAACTTTAAATTGAGCAAGTTCCATGCAGGAGGCTCGGGTTACGTTTTGCGGGCAGGGAGAGGCAAACTCTGGCACAACAGCGGCGGCACCAAGGCAGCAGGGACACGGTTCTGTCCTCTGTGCCACCCTCCACACCACGGAAAAGGCAGGCAAATGGATCCTTTCAGGTTTGCTCTATGCTAAAATGAAGGGGGGAAAGCACCAGAAAATCTGAGTTTTGCCTGTCAATCCCGGGCTGTTGGGAACAAGCGAGCGTTTGTGACGGGCGCAGCAGCACAAGCAGGCCAGGAGCAGCCTGCCTGCTCTTGGCAAAGCCTCCAGTCTGGGAGCTCCAGTTTTACCTGGGGATTGCACACGAAAGGAAAACACATTTCTGGGTCTTGCAGGACATTTTTTGCCCGAATATAGGTGGAGGGCTAAGGCACAGCTCCCCTGCAGACCACCCACCACCTCCTCACAGCCAGTGTTTGTTCTCCCACTGGTGTCTTTGGGACACCCCGGCGTGGCCAGGGACCAAGAGCAATTTGGAAGCTAGAAAAACATAAACAGCTGCAGATTTAGAAAACAAGAGAGAGAGATTTTTGTGATAGAGCTGTCGCTCCAAAGAGTGAGACATAACTATAAAGTCAAAATGGAAAACCTGTCTGGCTCAGGAGCATGGAAAATGTACTGAGGGCACGAGTTATGCAATGTGGCAAGATGTTTATCACTTCTGGGGGTTTTTTCTCTCCCCCCCCCTTTTTTTTTTTTTCCCTGAAATTGAAGATGAGAGTTAGAAAACAGGCTGCTGGGGGTGAGAGAGAAGACAGGGACACTTCACTTCTTGGGCTGACATTTAAAAAGCGTGACACAGCAATGAAGACACTGGGGAAAATTTTAAAGGATCCTCTGGTTTTCTCTTCTCCAACTACTTTCAAGGAGGATTCAGATGAGCCAGTGGTGACAGAAAAGGGGATAGACCCTCTCCCACCCAACAGCTCCTCCATATCAGCAGCTCCTCGATACCAACACTGACAGAGTCAGGGCTCAGCTCAGGAACAGAGTCTGTGCCACACTTGGTGTCATAGGAAGCCTCTCTTGTCTCCACACTCAGCAGCACCTCAGAAATGCCTTTCCTAGGAGTTTAAAACCAAACCCAAATGCTGCTGCCTGTCCAAATCCAGAGGAGATGACAGCCAAGGGGTTCGGGAAGGAAAGTCGGGAAAAGTTCACAAGAAACGCTTGTGGGTGGTAGAGTGATGTAACCCTCTAGGTAGCTCCCAGCATTCTGAGGTCAGCCATCCATTAATTTTCCATTAAAAACCTGGCAATCTACACCTGAGCATTGCAACATCCAATTTCTGTGTGCCAGAGAGGGTGTGTAGCCATGGGCTGCCCCTGCACCCTGCTCCCCTGGGTGCACAGGAGCTGCTCGGGATGGCTCTCCGCTCCTTCCTGGGAGAAATGAGTCAACACTCGGGCCAGAGACACATTCCAGTGTCCAGGAAAACAACTGAAACCTTGAGTGGTCTTGCAACATCCAGCCACTCAACAGAGTGAGGCAATCGCTCACATGAGTTGGTCGTCAGCTCATTTCAGCCACACTGCAGTGCCCAGGAGCAGCCAGGACCAGAGTTTGCCCCTCCTTGGTTTTCGGGTGCTGGGTGACCACCAGTGACCTCTCCCAGTCCACCTGCCCGGGGTGGGCAGTGAGCTGTGTGCTGGGCACCCCTAAAATGCAGAAAGAGCCCTCTCTGGCTGCTGTGTGGGCAGAGAGAGGCAGTGCAATCTGGCCTTTGCAGGGATGCAAAACTGCTGCCCAGGGAGGAGGAACCACCTCCTCATCCTCCATCACATGTGCACCAAAACAGCAGCAACAGATTTGCATTTCTGACACTTCAACAGTTACATTGGGTTTGGCTGGGTTTTTTCCTTTCTCTTGCAAGCCTGAAAAATGTTTATGGTCTAAGGAAAATATATTTTTAAAAAATCCAACAAAACCTAGCAAAAGTGAATATAATTTTTCCATGTCAAGGAGGGGGGTTTTAAAAAAACCTTAAGGCAAAGCTTTTGTAGTTACAGCAGTACATTTATATTGCAGAAAAAGTGGTGAAAAACAAACATTTCAGAGGTAAAAGCAGCTCAGCCCTAGCAGGTGTTTTATGATGTTAACAGAGCCAAGTGAGGAAAACATCCCTCCATTAGAGATGCAATTATCTGTTTGAACTGAAAACACAGACTTTGGATAAAAAACAATGAAACGCTTGACTTCCAAAATATTTAACTTATTTTGAGCATTTGACCAGTAGGAGGGAGCAAAGCAGGGACAAAACCACTCGTGTGGTGCTTCCAAATGTACATATACTATTCACGCTCTTCATAGCTGAGTGGTTAACAACAAAGACAATCACATTCTTGCTACAGCTGATTAAACAGTTGATCCCACGGACCCCAGGCTTCTCAGACACGGTTGTTTGCTGCAAGCAGAACCAGCAAAACAAAAACAAGGCTGAAGAAGAGATGTTCATCTGCCATGGCTCAGCTTCAGGACAGCAACCCCAGCCAGAGTCCTGCATAAATATGAAACATGTCCTGTTTACACTAAAATTAATGCAATTTAGCCAGAACTTTACAGGGTCGGGAAGGTGGAGGTGTGGTTGAATTTTGTAGCTGAGCTAGGATCTGAGCTGTGCCTCTCCTGCTATCATCAAAGAGCTGAAGTTGCCAAGTCCTGTGCACAGGACTCCTGGATCCCTGCTTTGTTTATGGGTTAATGTCCCAGTGTTCAATCCATGTTTTCTTGGCTGTACACAGAGTGTCCCACCAGCCCAGCTGGGCAACTTTAGAGGATGTCTTAAGCACACAAACAGCTCTCCATTTGGACGAGCTTTGATTCCCATTGAGCATGTTAATAAACACATCACCCAAGAGTCCATTCCCCACCTCCAGCTGCTCCCATTGGGCTTCCTGAATTATGTTACATGGAATATCTGACTTGTGGAGAAACACGTCCCGTTGAACTTAAATGATCTGTACTTTCAGCAGGCATACACTCATTCCTAGTTACATACCACAAATTCCTCCCAAAATTTTTTTACATCCAGCTTTGTTTTGTGTTTTTGGAAGCAGTGAATGTTGTCTCCTTAATGTGCCTTTGTGAGAAACAATTGCATTTGTATTGGCAATACTTTTTTCTAAGATATTACTAAATCTCCAGTCGTCTCCCTGTGGAATGACAAGTTGGATAAATAAGAAAGCTGGCTTCTCACCACTTTTTTGCAAAAGAGGAAAAAAATGTACTTTACTATGTGGCATAAGAGACAGTATTTCCACATAGCAGAAACCCACTCTCTGGAAAAAAAAAAATCCTGCAAGCCTTTCACATTTTAGCCCAAGCAGAGTATTTGCTCCGAAGCAAAAATGCTCAAAATGTTCTAGACCTGAGTCCACTTTTGACATTCAATATTCATTAATTACTTTTGCCCCTGTATCATTTTTATTACAGCAAATCTGAGACCTGAACGCAGCTGACATTTTTTTTGTATCTCCCCAGTGGTGTAAGGACTATAAAAAAACCACATTTCCCATATGGATAAAGGAGCTGCAGTAAACCGAAAAGTTTACAAAATGAAAAAAACAGGAGAAGCAGTGAGGGAGAGCTGTGGCCACCACAGAGCTGGAAACTTGGAGCACAAGACCTGGAACAACATCCCCTTGCAGGAAGCATGTGGAATTTGGAGAAGACCTCCACAAGCACAAGCCTAATATCCCTAATATATCTCATGTTTTATATATATAAATATTTATTTATTTATTTATTTATTTATTTGAGATCAATGTTTTAACCTTGGAAGAAATGCCATGCTTCATTTCTTGGTGTGTTTGGTGAGGGAACTTCAGCAGGGGTGAAGGGGTTTGTTCTTGACCCTGTACTCGCTAAACTGAGATCAAGTTGGTCCTTCCAAGGCTTGGCCTTAACCCTGAGGGGAGAGACTGTTCTACAAGTCATAGTCACCCACCACCCAGGGCCATGATCTGCAGGGTCTGGTGTCCTGGGGTTTGTCATTACTGGAGTTTTTCCATAGTTAAATGCCTCTGAAGCTGCAACTCCATTTTATATTTAGTTAATGGAAACCAACTGGAAATATTCCCGTTGACTCCCAAGGGCCATGCCTCAAAACATAATGTATTAATGGAATTAACCACCCTGTTAAATCACCAGAAGCCATGGAGAGACTCATTCCTCACCCCTAAGCCCCTGTCCAGATGACACAACTTCTCTGTGAGGGAGGAGCAGGAGGAGTTAATCCGGGGACTAAAGTCTGGGCTGCTGAAACGCAAATTTCACACTCCCTCCAAACAAACACCTCTGGATGTGGGAAAAGGGAAAATCAGAGCATGGTCCCCAGGGTCGGACCAGAATGAACCTGCGACAGCCCTATAGCACCCAAACCCTTCCCCACCTATCCCAGAGAGTTCTGGCTACATAGGTATTAAGGAATGTGCAGGCAAGAAGAGGCTGCCACAGCTCATTAGAGGGCAAGGATGAGAAAAAAAAAAATAGAATCAGAGCGTCATTTAGTTTGGAAAAGACCTTTGAGATCATTGAGTCCAACTGTTAGCCCAGCGCTGCCAAGTCCACCCCTAACCCGTGTCCCCAAGTGCCACATCCACACGTCTTTAAAATGAGCTTACTCTGGAAAAGTTGGATTTTGCTGCCTGGGATACATCTCCATACACTCAGCCCAGCTGAGAGCTAGAGAGCCCTGCAGCTCTTGGAACCTTCTACTGCAACTTTCCATCCAAAATCTCCACGTGGACTCACTTGTAAATGGCAAGAGATTAGAGAACTTCCCGTCGTCATCACTTATCCACCAAAAGTTTGGAAAAATCTTACTTTCCGCAGGAAAAAAAAAGGAAAGGGATCGGATCTTGAGGGAGGGGGAAAATAAAATGTTTATGGTGTGCATTACCTAAAAAAAATAATTCATATGATGAATCTTTATCTTAAAAGCCCTGGACTAAAAACAAATAAATGAATCATTGAAATTATTGTGGAAAGAGGCATGTTTCATGTTATTTATGTGTTTAATGTTCCTTTTAGGGTTAGGTTTTTTCCTTCCTATAAAGAAAGGCAGTTTTCTTAGCATTGCTGTGAATACCAATGTCAAACTCTATTTTAACGGTGTTCAGTGATGCATGAACATCCCAAAGGCAGAATTTCAAAAACACTAAAATCATTTGTTAAAGAGCAACTAGACAAATTGAGCAGTTCTCTTTCCCCGCAAGCTTTAGAAAGACAGATCAAAATACGGTTCCACATGGAGAGTGCCTGAGGAATATTTTCATTGACTTTACCTGAACTTTGGATCAGACCCACAAATGTATTTTTCTGTTGGCTATCGGTCTTTGTGAACAAAATTATTGATAAGATTATAAGAAACCAAAGCAATTATTAAATGGACAGGGGTTTTCCAACCAGACAATGTGGCACGTTCTCCAGAGACCTTGAAGTTGCCACTTGAGGTGGGGGATGCCTTTTGCAGCAACAGAGCAGCAGTGATGGGACACCAGGAGCTCCTCAACAAAGGCAGAAGGTCTCCTGCCTTTTTATTTTTTTTTAGGAAAGGAAGAAGTGAAGGGAAGCCTGCTATGAAAACAAAAGGAACTGTCTCAAGTCCAGCCGTGTCTTTTGAGAACATCAGGTTTCCTTTCACCAAGACAGCAACTCCATCTTTGCTGGTTCCTTCAAGGTTACCTGATCCAGTTGTTCCAAGTATATCCCTCTTCTGATGTGATATTTCTGGCCTCATCCTTGTGTATTAGCTATCAAAACAGGAATTTTCTTCCTCAATTCATATCTTCTCACCTCTTTTCTCTTTTTATTTCTCTTCCTTTTCACTCCATGTGACATACCAAGAGTACAGCACCATTTATATCCGTGCCCCACCTGACCTCCAGCCCAGCAAGGGACTCACACATAGGCCTAACTTTGGGCACACAGTTAGCACACGTGATTTAATGGGTGCATTTCCTGAGTTTAAAATTACATATATTTTACAGCAGTGCTGGTTCAGGGGGTATATTCCTGTATTTACATTGTAGCTGCAAATTCTTCATAATTACGTTGCCCCTCCTGCTCTCTTTGGATATTTCCATCTTTCCTCTGTGTCAGGAGAAGTCTTTCTTTTCACAGTTTGTTCACCAGTTTATGATAACACAATCTCCACGGTGTTTCCCTTGGAAGCAGGCCTTGGACTGAAATGATTTAATGATCAGATCATTAATTGATTACAGTTTGGGGTTGTGTGCACTTGGTGTCCTGTGTAATATGAACCCACCAAAGCTGAAGAAGTCCTTCCTTTCCTAGGACAAGGACTCCAAATTTCTAAGCACTGAAGAACACACTCATTTCCCTCTGCTGCCATGATTCACCTGAGATGTTCCTCCAAGGAATACCTACAGGGAGCTAGCAGGATTTTCCCTCAGCCAGTCACCACAGGCTATGTCTTTCCCACAGAGTTATTAGAATTCTTAATTCTTTTACTACTTCTTCTTGGTTATGCTTCTTTTTTTTTTTTTTTGGTTGGGTTTTTGGTTTTGGTTTTTTTTTTTTTTTTGAAGCAACAGCAGGTTTTCAAAAACACATTTAATAAAAAAAAAGGAAAAATCAGTGGTAAAAGTGCTTTAGGAAGTGGAGGTGATGGCTTACTGATTCTTTTCCATGTATCAGGGAGACATGCGGTTCTAAAGAAAATCAAAATACAGATTAAAAAAAAAAGCTTCAAGAAAATCGTAAAAAGAAAATAAATGAAATAAAATAAAAATCCCAGTCTCCCCAATAAGGTAAATGAGGGAAGTGAATGCCACCTGGACTGCAGCAGGTATTAGCCTGCTTGGATTTTCCACAAGAGGAAAAGAAATTCACTTTTCTCCCCTCCTGTGTCCCCACTTTCCATCCATCTTAATTTGGTCACATTATTTGGTCAGCCATCTGCCGGGCTCCAAGTCAAATAACCTTCCTGCTTCTGCAGGATACAGCAGATCCAAGCCAGGGAATACAGAGTGTGGATCTGAGCCCTCCTGGCACCCAGCAGGGATAAACCCGAGTTTAAGCCTCGCTCAGTTCAGGTTCATAAGTCCCCCCCTTTAAATATCTGCTGAAATGCTTTGAGTAGCTGAAATTAGCCTTGTAAATACCCTGCTGCCGTGCCCAAAAAAAGCCATGGAACCTTGATTCCCACTGAAATATTGAAGCATTTTGTTATTTTCTTATGCTGCTGCTGCTGCCTTTCGAAGAGCAGGTGGCCTTAAGCACGGATTAGTTAAACAAACACATGGAAAGGAAGAGTTATTCTGGCAGAGGGGGGGAATGGAAGCCAATATTTCTTCTCACTGAGGTCCAAAGTGTGTGCCTGTGAACCCGCAGGCAAAGTGTGCACAGGAATTTGTCACTGTTTTGTGTGTGACATGGTGACAGGGATTTACCAGCTCGAGGGGAAAGCAAAAACAAAACCCCATCCAGAGGCAATGTCTGGCTAAAAGACCAGAACAAATTCTGTCTTTCCCTCAGGAANAAATAAAATAAAATAAAATCACAGGCATCTGGCAAGCAACAACGACTGAAGATACAAAGTCATTGTCAGGTGGGAGGCAGATGCAAAATAGTCACTTTTTGATGAGACTAAATGGAAGAAATAGCTATTTTTGAGGGGGTGAGGGGAGAATTAGTGCCCAAACATTAGGATCCACTGCCTAAAGCATGAGTTAGCAAGTGCTAAGGGCTAAGGATTTGAATTTCTTTTAAAGGACCAAAGGATTTCATGCAGTTTCTTGGGTCTTTTTGGAGGGAAAGGGAGGGTGGGAATGGAAAGGAAACAGGGGAAAAGGGGAGAAATAGGTAGTAAAAACATCATGAGAAATATCACAGTAGCGAGGAGAGAAGGCAGCTGAAAAAGTCAAGGATAACTGAAGAAGCACATGAAGCATGACCTTGAAATGAGACTGATGAAGTGAGTTTTTTGGGTTGAGTGCTGGCTGGAAAAGGGGAGTTGGACCACTGCCAAGGAAACTGCCTCCTGCTATTTAATTCCTAATGAGTCCAGGGAACAAGGATTTTGCCCAGGCTTTGAAATAAACAGGATTGTGTTAAAGAAATACTTGAGACCATCATTAATATCTACTTCTAGTGAAAAAAAAACCCTGAGACCCCACATCTTGGCTAATCATTTGGGTCCAAAAGGTAACATCAGATGAATTTCATTGCTATTCATTATTTTGTAGGGCCAAATAATATTATGTGTTCACTTCGTGCCTGTATTGAAGGTCTTCAGAAGAGAAGGGTCATTTCTAATAAATTATTATATTAATTAATTCTCTAGGACTTCAGCATTGTAGCTTCTTATTTTCCTTCCTTCCTGTGCCAATTTTTCCATCCCTATAATCGTCCTTCCTGTTTATGCAGTTCCATATGCATGGTGGCTACTAAAAGTCAGCTGTTAAAACTGTTTACTGTAAATATTTACACTGTGGCTATTAGTGAAATCTGTATCTCTGAATGGATGATGGATGGCAGAGGGGTCTAATCCGAGAGACACTGTGGGATAAACAGGGGAGAGTCATGTGTGCAGTCCGGGAATGCTCTTCCCACTCCCTGGAAGGCAGAAAGGAGAGTCATGTGCTTGGGATATTTGCTCTGAAAAACGCTGAGAAGCACAAGGTTATTTGCTGATGTCCGTGATCCAGTCTGGATCCCCTTTTCTCCAGGGCATCCTGGGGTCTGGGCTGACATTGGGCATCCTGGATGAGCCATGGAATCCATCACCTTCTGGAAAGGATGGATCCTAAGTGTGTCTCTGTTCTTCACATCCTTTGTGTCCTTTTAGAAGCAACTGGTGTGGCAAAGCAGATTTTTCTCTTGAGAAAGAGGCACTGCAGAAATAACGAAATGCCCTCCAAACAGTGAATTATTTGGGAAGAGCAGAAATAAGCAGGCATTTGATGTCAGTTAAATATTTGTTGGAGTAACAGTTTGGGCCTTGTTAACAGGAGTTTTTCCACACGGTGCTGTCACATCACGCTTCAAAGAGGAGTCACCTACACAGCTCTTCCAGCCAAGCCTGAC
This sequence comes from Promerops cafer, assembly GCA_013398275.1. Classification (NCBI taxonomy): domain Eukaryota; kingdom Metazoa; phylum Chordata; class Aves; order Passeriformes; family Nectariniidae; genus Promerops; species Promerops cafer. The sequence continues at coordinate 823,057 of VZSE01002451.1, read as the reverse complement.
ACCCTAATGGCACAAAAGGAGAGAGTTGGAAAGGTGGCATTCCCTGGAAACCTCCAAATAGACAAGTCAATATATCTCAGCACAGAGACCGGCCCCATCCCACGCCTCTAATCAGAGTTGTGGGAATTATTTATAAACCAGGATAGCACGTAATCCTAAAGCACGTGCTTGAGCTCCTTGTCTAAGCCCCAGCATGTGTTTAGATGCTGTTTTGCAGGGCTGGGCTGTCCTGATGACCCAGCTGATGCACGTCATGGAGCCTGTCCTAGGGGGAAATAACTTGGCAGTTTGCTCTGGATTTAAGATAGGACTTGAGAGCACACGGGAAACACTGCATGGCTTGAGCCTGCACGACGTGAGGGTTTGGGAAATGTTCCACGTGTTACTAAACCCATTCGAGATTCTGAACTCTGCCTCCTTTGTTTTCGTTTTAATTCCTAGAAAAATGGAAAATCTACGGGGAGATGACCAGGCTAAAAATGCTGATGAGTCCCTATTCTTGGGGATTCATCCTAGAGAACATCATTTTCCCTGATCAACAGCAGGCTGGGGAATAAAGACAGGTATGGGGCTCCTCTGAGGGCTGAGAAGCAGAGGAGCCTGGCGAAAAGGAAATAGAAAAAAAAAAGAAAAAAAAAAAAAAAGAAAGAAGGGGGGAAAAAGGGGGGAAAGGACCTTCCTTGAAGGGAGGAGGAGCCACATTTTGGTGCTGTTCACATCCTGACCTGTACCTGATGTACAGCAATGTTCCCCTTCCACGTACACACCAGCACACCTGCAACTGCAACTGCAAAAATGTCACTTTTGGTGAAAACGCTCTTCTCTGCCAGCTGCAAATCCATAAACCTGTGTTTTCCTCCATCCATAAACCTCCATTTTCCTCCCTGCTGCCCAGGTGCCCCTCTGATCAAAGGGAAAGCAGCTTCTTTTTTCAATGCACCCTTTCATTTGGCAGAAGCGCCTTCCTTCCCACACCAGAATTCATCTCTGCACAGGTATTTTTCCATTTGTAGCTCAACCTTCTTTGTGGGAAAGTTTATTTTGCTCAGCCCAATTAGCCACTGCTGCAAATGGTCTCTTGATGGCAGCCAGGGTGGGATTTGTCATTCCCAGGTGGGAAGGTTTGCTCCATGTGGCACCTGCCGAGCTCCACACAGCCTTCTGCTGCACTTCACAGGAGGTGAATGGAGCTGATGGTACCATCTTTGATTTCCCTCTGCAAGGTATTTTATTTCTGCTGGCACTCCCAGAGCTCAGGCTTGGATGTGTTTATGACACAGCTTGATGTTCATGTGAGTTTTCCATGCCCTAGCACTGCATTCTCACCTCTCCTTCCGCCACGTTCTTCCACTCTGATCTACTACTTGTATTTATCTTTTCTCCACCTTTTGGCTTTATGGCACGCACAGAGCAACAGACAGAAGGATCAGAGCAGAAAACTGTCTTCTGCTTGGCAGAGAGCACAAAAGTGGGCTCAAAACCCCACAGGCACACGAGGTTTTATCATCCACCTCTTACCTGCCCTCCCCAGCTGCTGCTGGAGCATCACAGCGGGGAAGGGGAAGCTCCCTTTTCCCTCTGCCCTGAAACAACTAATTAAACCGAAAGCCATTAACTTCAACTCAGCAGACCCAAAGCCTGTGTCGGGAAGTGTTTTCAGATCACCCTGACCCCGGGCTGCAGCTATGAAGGCAAGAGCTGCTGGGCTCCCGGCGTTTCCCCAAAGCCACTCCGCTCATCCTGGAATGTGACGGGGAATCCAAGGACAGCTTCCCGCAGCCTCTTAACTCCTTGTGTCTCAGCCCCTCCCCGCAAACAAAAGCAGCAGCGGCTCACAATGAGCGCCATTGAAGAGATAACCACCTCCACTCCCGGTTATTGACTTTAGAGTGGCATTTCCTCCATCAAGAATGAGCCCCACAACAAGGTATTTGTACCTGGCTGCAAGACAAACTGGCTTTTTACCGGTGCCTGCTGCACATACCGCACCGAGGTGTTGGGAGGATTAATTACTTAGCTCACGCAGAGGACTTTGAAGATAAAATGTGCCAAGTAATTACTATGTGTTTTACCGATTTGGGCATGCATGGACATTTTTTTTTTTCATAATGGTTTGTTGATTTTGTTGACTGGCAGTCCAGGACAAAGCTGCATTTCTTGCGAGGTTTCTTTTTAAAATATTATTTTTAATAGGATTTTTAATTGCAGTATTTACTTTAGTCACCTATTAAATAGCTAATTACTTGTGATCCTGTTTAGATTTGTGTTTAGCACAGACAACAATTACATCTTTTCTCCCACAGCCCACAGTTACTGCATTACATGCCGGGCTTGATCTATTTTTTTCCCCAGTAAACAGGACCTTTTGACTGTAATAACTTATTTTCGGCTTCTCTTCCATAAGGTGGAATGGATCTCAGTAAAGGCTCTCTGCTTTACCCACAACAAAGGAACCAGGGCCAAAAGCTGTTGTATAAACACGGGAGATTGATCCTTTGTGTCTTAAAAGGTGTAAATGGGACATCAGTGTAAACAGGAGAAACAACGGGGTAGGGAAAGAAAATGTTTGCGAAGTTTGGTGTTGGGCTGATTGTGAAAAGGTGCGGTGATGCCATCTTGGGAGGTCACCAGGTTTTCCTTTCAGGAGAATGAGCGGGGAGACTGGTGGCTCTCACCCATCAGAGCTTTATGAAAAGCGCTGATAGGAGCAGCAGCAGGAAGGTCGCAGAGGACCCTTCAACCAGGGCGACCCAAAAAGCTCTCTGAGAGCCTCCCTGGAGGAGAGGAGCCCAGCCAGCAACCCCTGCACCTTGTATTTAAACTACCATTACCACTTCCACAAACTCCCAATAAAAGAAAAAGGCTTCCTTAGGTACAGTTTGGCAGAATACATTTGGCAGATTATTTCTATTCTACTTCCTCACCACTTCGGGCCAGCACTAAACCCCTCTGCAGCACTCAGGAATTTGAGAAAAGGTCAAGCCTCGTCAGAAACAGCCACCAACAACAACCAGACAGGAAAGGTCTCCTTTCTTGTACGCCTTAACCTCCTTTTGCTGCTGCAGGAGGATTTCTAAGCTCAGCATCTTAGATAAGATTATTGTTTTTGCCTGTCCTTAGTCCCAGCCTCTGACAGGACACCCAGCCCTGCAGGCTGGACTGACCACCTTCCCAGGAGCAGAAGGTGAACCTGAGATCTCTTTTGGACAAGATGACCTGTCCTGTGTGTGTGGAGCCTCTGCCCAGCTCTTCTCTCCAGTCTGAGCAGGCAAAGCCTCCCTCTGCCCCAGGAGGTGCTTTTTTGCAGCACATCTCCTTCGAGTTACAATCCAAAATAGTGTTAGCAGATGGAAACTCTGGATTTGCCTCCCTGTGATGCCATCCAGAGGCCAGACAGCTCCAAGGGGGGATCCTGCCACAGGCACAAAGGGAGTTGGTGCCTTACTGCCTCTCCACTGGGGTCTGAGGGGCTCATTCAGCCCTGCTTCTGTATTTACTTTTCACAGGTTTTATGGCAGAGGCTGTGCATTGCAACAACCCTTTTTTTTTTTTTTTCTTTTTCTTTTTTCCCCCAGGAATTCACAGCAGGTGCAGGATTGTGGAGGATACTTGCAGGAATAAGCCAGGCTCCAGGGGAAAAAACCTCCAGCCCTGCCTATCCTGCTGTCTCCAGCTGAGGTCAAGGCAATCCAGCTAATTACTGGATACCTTAAAAGTCTTTACAAGCAGAGGAGCCCCTCCAGGAATCCTGCAGCCAGGTTTAGCAGTGCCACGCATCCCAAAGCTTTCAGGGCAGGCAAGCTTCAGGGATATCATGTTTTTCCAGGCACAGTACTGAAAGCAATAGGAAAACAACTGTCTCATTGTTTAGAGCATCCCTAAATATTGCCAGTAAAGAGCTGGTCAACTTTCCACAGTCTGCGGCTTTTGAGATTTTTCCACCAGGGTGATTTATTTCATCAAAACAGCTCTTGGGCCACCAGCTGTTAAAGCACTTGTGGAAAGGGCCAACTCCATTCTCATTCCTCACTGCAGGTTTCCCTTAATAGAATCAAACTGGATAATAAGTGCTAATACTGTGATACAGTTCTCTGTACTTTGACCTTCAATTCTCCTCCATCTCCCAAGGGGGTGGACACAGGGGGAATGCTGCAGTATTTCCTCCAGTGCATGGACAGGCAGGATTAACCCATACAGACAATCCTCATCCCTGTGTTTGGGGAACACTTTGAGGTCTAGGCTCTGTTGTATCAAATACTGTGCAAAATCCTATCCAGTATCTCTGATCCCAAGCTGTTTGAGGTCTGTTAATATCCAAACAGTGCTTGGTCCCAGAGCCTGTTCTCTAGAATGACCTTTTGCTGCTGCATGCAGCCAGATCAGACAGTCACAGCTGTTCTTTTTAAATAAAAAGATAAGATATGGCACAATTTTCTAAGTTTGGTAACTGCACTGCCAGCTTGAGCACACAATAAGAAAGAAAATATCACTGTGATTAATTAATATCACTGAGGGCGAGGGTTTTATTTTGTTGGGTTTTTTTCCCAGAAAGACTATCTAGAAAAATCAGATTGGTGTAAACATCACAAGTGTATTTTGGTCAGGTTCATTTGGCAGGTCGGGTTCCAGTGAAATTGTTCTTTTAGCTGCTCTCATTGCCATGTAACCCAAGCTGTAGTTTTAGACACATGAGCCACGTGTGCTTCTCTAGGACATGCACAGAGCTCTGACAAAACCAACTCACCCAGGCTGTGTGGAGCAGAGCAAGGTGGTCCAGCAATGGGATCTGGGATGGAAAGAGGTGACTGGTTCCTCCTGGTCCTAATCCCAGCAAAAGCATGAGTTGTTGCCCAAGAAGTTGGACCTGAATTACTTCTCAAGTAGAAACGGGCATCCTTAGACTTCAGGGTTGAGGTTTCCGGGTTAAGGCTCCAGGCTGTGGAGCAGGGTGAGTTTACAACCATTGTAAGGCATTCCCACACTTCCTCCTCCCAGGTCAGGGACAGCAGGAGTGGCAGCACTGACCTCCCGCATGGCTCAGCCTGCACTTCCAGAGGAGTTCTGGCAGCCAAGGGGAGGAAGGAAGGAATGCAGACTCTTCCAGTCACCAAGTTAATGGGTTTCAATGCATAATTAGTGTCATTCTTGAAAACCCACGTCTTGTCACCACTCTAAATGTGTTTAGCTTCTGTTTCCTCATTATTTTAGGATCTCATTTTTCCGCTAGATTAAGGAGATGCTTTTGTTTTCCCCCCCAAAAAAACCCTCTCCCATGTGGGTGTTCATAGATGATTAAGAGATGATTGGAAACCTCTTGGCCTGCTCTTTGCATTAAACATTTGCCTGAGGAAGGACAAATATCCACTCTGCAATTTGGAAGTTTGACAAAATCTGACATATTGAGCAGAGACTAACAAATCCCTGATTTGTATCTCATCCTGGGTACCACAATTCTTTGGGACTACTTATGCAGAGCGATCATGAAATGAATTAAAGACTAATTTTCCTATATTGCCATAGAAATTTTGGGGGATTTCAGGCTGCCCTGAAAAGCCCAGAGTCAAACACCCCAAGGGAGCTAGTTTAGGAGATTAGTCAGGGAGAGCAGGGCTGCTCCCTAATGGAAAAGCCAGGAAAACCATGCAGCAGCCCAGGAACAGGGCAAAAGGCAGGCAATCCAGCAGCTCAGGCTGGGCTGAGCTCAAGTGGGGACCTCCTGCTATCATTATTAGGGAAAAACAGGTGCCTTGAGATGTGAAGTCAACTTTGAGTCAGTTGGTGGAGAGGAACTATCTCCTCCCTTCACTTTCTCTGTCCCTATCAGAGAAAACCCATTTCAACTGATGTAGTGAGAAAACATGACTTGACATCTCTGACTCTAATCAAAACACATGATTGTTTTTAACACCACTGGCATGTCAGGGTACACATCCTCCTGCAGCCACGATCGTTTCCAAACTCCCTGTGCCTGCAGCCACTTCCACCCCAGCCAGAATGTGCAGCAGCACATGAGCCCTCAGGCACACCACAGCTGGGCAAGCTGAGGAAAAGGGCTCAACTCCACAAATACAGAGATCTAGAGTTACACACTACGTGTTTCTTATCCTATTTTATTTTTTATTTGATTTTTATTTGCAAGCCAGCACAAATGCAGTGTTCTGCAGAGGGACACACTCTCTTTCCCCTGCCTTGAGACAGACAGAAAGACTTAGGAAATGCCACAGAAATAAACTCCTCACAGAAAATGCAAGAATTGAGCAGTTCAGCTTTCAAGAGTCAGATAATGGCAAACAGAAGGTTGAACTTTTCCCCTCGTGTGCATATGCATCATGATTCATTGCATACTCCTCTTATGCTATTCCTCAGCTATTGCAGCATGCCATAATTTGTCTCCAGAGGCAAACAGTAGTTTGCAGAGCTGCATACTTGTCTCTGCGCGGCGGGGCAAGGCTGAGTTCACAGCACATGCCCGAGGCACTGCACACCACGGCAAGCGTGCTGGCGTCAGGGAGAAGCACAAGAGCAGGGCTGCTCCCTAAAGGAAAAGCCAGGAAAACCAAGCAGCAGCACAGGAACAGGGCAAAGGGCAGGCAAGCCTGTGATGCAGCTCAGGCTGGGCTGAGCTCAAGTGGGGACCATCAAAAGTCCAAGGTGAGGCAGGTCAGGGAATGGGTCAGGTTGGAAGGGACCACAGTGGGGCATCTGGTCCTACCTCTCTGCTCAAGCAGGGCCATCCCAGAGCACACAGCACAGGATTGTGTCCAGACAGTTCTGGAATATCTCCTGTGAGGGAGACTCCACACCCTCTCTGGGTGATCTGTTCCAGTGCTCTGTCACTGCACAACAAAGAAGCTTTTCCTCATATTCAGGTGCAACTTGCTGTGCATGAATTTCTGCCCCTTGCTCTTGTCCTATTGCTCAGCACCACGGGGCAGAGCCTGGGCCATCCTCCTGGCACCCTCCCTTCAGGTACTGATAGAAATTGGTAAGATCAAGGTCTGTTAGTGNTGTTCAGGTGGAACTTCCTGTGCATCCATTTCTGCCCATTTCCTCTTGTCCTATTGCTCAGCACCACGGGGCAGAGCCTGGGCCATCCTCCTGGCACCCTCCCTTCAGGTACTGATAGAAATTGGTACGATCAAGGTCTGTTAGTGCCCTCAGGGCCCCCAGCTGGGTCATGGATGTCCCTGAGATGAGGCTGCCCTAAAACAATTCCCTGAGGTACAAGGGAGGTGGCATTACAACGGTGGCTGAATTACACTGGATCAAGTGGCCTGCCCATGGCTAAGCCAAAAGTTGCCACACACACCCAACCGTGCAGGATTTGGTCTTGTGAGGTGAGAAGTAGTGGCAGGTTTGAGTCACTTCTGGCAGCAACACGAGTGGAGCTCCTCATCCCCAAAGCACAGCTCAGAAAAAAGCTCTGCTAGAAAAGGAGCCTGAAATCATGGCTTTGTGTCCGTGTATCCACATCACTGCTTCTCCACAGCCAGTTTGGACCAGTGGAGTCTGGCAGGCTGGTATTGCAAATACCTCTGAAAAACATCCCTGAGCTGCCTTCTGGAAGGAGTCTAAGCCCAGTGCTGGTGCTGCTGAAGTCAGCATAACCCTGAGCTCAGGCAAGAGCGCTGCCCGGGGAGCCTGCCTGCACGCTGCAGGCTGAGTAATCAGCTATTGCCATGCAGATGAGCCCTTGGAGATGAGCAGCAACCAGCACTGGGACCCGGAGTTCTGGGAAGCTCAGACCTCTGCCTTCCCAAACATCTCACCGCGGGAGTGATGCCGCTCGAACCTTGCGAGTCATAAAAAGTAATGGGAAACAGATGCTGCTGTACCTTAGATTACAATCTGTGTTTAGATTTCCAAGATAATTTTTATCTCTGATACTTTGGCTAGTGTAAGGCTGATATGATAAATGGATTTTCTGTGGAGTCTGAGAAGAGCGCGCCTGCTTCAGAACGCAACCTGATCCGGAGTTGTCTCCGGCGGGGAGACAGAGAGAAGAAACAGAGCTGGCCTGGACGAGGGTCGGGATGGAGGATGTGTTACATGTAGGAGGTCAAACAACCCTGGAGTGGTGCTGGAGAGGGAGGAGTCACATCTCCCCTCCCACCTTCCCTGAGCAGGGTGGGAAGGACCATCCCACAGGGCTCCTTGGAGGACAGGAGCCTTCCCTCCATCCCTCCGAGCAGCAGCGCAGCCCCCCCCAGCCCATGTGTCAGAATCTTCAAATCCTAAAGGGGGTGAGCTCAAACACCCAGTACACTGGTTTAAATCACCCACTAATGGACAGAAGAGGGTACCACATTCCAACAATCCGTATTTCCACTGGTCCATAGCACCAGGATGGGGTAGAGACCTCCCTGTGCATCCTCATCCTCCTCAGCTCAGCTGAACCCTGTTTTCTGAAACCAATTTTCTCTGTAAGTCATCTTCCAATATCCCCTGTCCCCATCACCTCTCCTGAGGCCAGACACAGTTTACTGTCATGCTGTGGCTTCTTTTTCACTCTCCCCTTGAAGCAATGGCCACAAGCAGTCCATACAGCCTTGTCTTGGTCTGCAACCAATAGGGCCAATGGCAAATGCACATGGCAAAAAACAAAATTATGGGGGTCAAGAGTAAGAGAGATTTTATTTTTCGAGAGTATTTATTCATTATTATTTTCCAGCCTGAAAACTCTTGGCAGAGTAAAACTCATCAGTTCCTTCTAGCATTGTAAGCGGAGATTATGTAATATTTACAGTGATATTAATGCAATCAATCAGCGTCAGCAAGTGGAGATGTGGGAGCCAGCTATACACACGAGAGAAAAGTGGGGAAAAGGGAAGCACAAAGGGGTCCCTGTGATGGCCAGGGAAAGATGCCAAATAATTTCACTGCTTTCCAAACTAATATGTTACAAAATAACACAATCAGCTTTGGCCCAGTTCATTAAAAATAATTGACTTGACTGCTCAGTGACTTCCCGGCAGACTGGAGATGCCCATGAGCACCCAGGCGTTCCCATAAACACCTTTCCTCCTCCCATTTGAAGGGAAAGACTTTGCCCAGCCCTGCTCCAGCTCAGTTCCAAATGATGTCAAAGAAGCCCTTGTTGGACCTTGGGCTAGTGGGAATGGTGAAAGAGTCATGGATCAGGAGCCCTCACTGAACAGAAGGGCTTGGCCACCTCTCCCTCCGCTCCCAACAAAGTGCCAGTGCCTGAAAGAGGCCGTTCTCCCCAAGGCATGGGCCTTGCAGCATCAGCCAAGGGACTTTGCAACACTGAAAATCCCACAGACAGCAACTTTTGATGCTTTGTTTTATTTTCCTTTTCTTCTCAGGTGGAAATACTGAGAGGGAATTGTTGCCAGAACATGATTTCTGCGTCGCCATTGGAGAAATTTTTGGCAGCGGGGAAGAGGTGTTTTTTTGTTGTACAAGGGTGGCACGTGGGACCTGTGGATGATTTGAGAAAGGCTTCAAACCCAACCCAGCCAGCTCCCAGGAAGGCTGCAAAGGGCTCAGCAGTTGGCTTCCAAGGAGCTGTGAATGTGCTGAAGAACGGCAGCTGGGAATGTGCTCTGGTCCCTGTCTCCCAGGGTGGAAACACTGCAGGCATTTCTAAACCATGTCTTGGAATAAGCCTTTCCTAAATAGTTGCTACTGATGTTTGGACCCCAGCCTACAGTTTGGCAGAGGCCAGTCTTGGGATTCAGGTCTTAATGTGGAGTGCCTCAAGTTCTGATGATGCTGGAATGAGGGATCCCTGCTGCTCTGGCTGGTGGGCCTCTCTCACTGGGGAAATAGGCAAATCAGTTTAGAAGAAAGTCAGGTCACATCCTCATCAACCCATGAATCCTTCCTTCACAAGAGGCAGGAAGGGATGAATTATCTTCTTTTCCTAATTTTAAAATGTTATGTTACTGTTGAGATACTGGGTCGGATGGTTCTCACATCCCAGTAGAAGATCTGATCTCTGACTTCTGCTGGACCATGGAAGAGTTTCATAGCCAAATTCAGAAATGCAGGTTTGCTCTGGAGGGGTCACTGCCTGTTGATGTGTTTGCTGAACTGAAAAATTTCAGCTTACAGAATTTACCCTGGCCTGCTACCTAAAGGACAAAACCTGCATTTCTTTAGAAATGTGTCACTTGAGAAACAGAGGAAAGGACCCTAATAAAATTAAGAAAAACAGAAGTGATAGAAAGGCCTGAAACTTTACAGCATTTTCTTCAGAGGACTTTTTAGACCAAGAATTAATTAAATTAATTTAATTCAGGAGTAAGAAATTCCAGTTATGCTTCATTTGGGGAGAGGACAGTCTTTATATTTTAAAACCCAAGAAGTGCAGTAAAAGAACAGGCGAGATACCATTTTCCCCATGTTCCTGCTTGTTATGTTACCCCAAACCCAGAGGCACGCTCAGGCCAAAGTCAAAACAGACATACTCAGGGCAGGCTTCTTTTTCTGACCTCCTGCCAGGAGCCACCTGAGGAAATTCCAGAAAGGTTTTCTGACACCCACCTTGGTTGAAAGGGAAGGGACAGCTGAGTGGCAGAGCACTGCTGAGTTCCTGACCCCAGTGCAGAGGGAGAAGATGACTCCTGGCACGGTGGTTTTGAGAAGAGCGATTGGCCTGGCTGTGATTGAGAAATGCCTGTTCTCCAGAGGAGGATCAGCACGTGGGCAGCAGTGAATTTTTCAAAAGCAACCCTCCCCTCCAGCTTGTTTGGCAGTAAGAGCCACTTGTCTCTGAACAGGCACTCACAGCATGTGATCATTCTGGGCTCCTTCCCATTTAGGAGCATGACTCTTGGGGAAAGCTTGACATCAGATTATGCCCTTCTCAGAGAGTACAAAACTCTGTTTCAGGCCAAGTTTTGTGCATTTCTGACTCCTGAGCCATGCTCTCACTTCTTCTCTGTCCCAATGAGTCTATTTTGGGCTGAATTCCTAGTGACATGAGCAAAAATTCCTAGAAAAAGACCCTTGTGCGCAGATGGAAGAGCAAATTCTTTTCACCACAACCACAAACCACTTCCATAAACTCCAACCTTTTGCTCCAGCTTTAGGTTTCCTTGCAGAGACTTGGAAGCTTTCTGGGCAAAGTTTAGTGCTATTGGGGAGAAAGGGCCCCTTTTTTATTGCTGCAGAAACCTGTTCCTTGCACCATGGAGGCGCTGACCAGATGCCCTAGAAACCTTTGTCACTGGGAGCAAAGGAAAAAGAACATTTGTCCCAGAGAACTTTAATCATGTAAGCAACTAAATTAGGTGGCTGGTCTGCCTTTGATCTCTTTATAATCTCTGCAGAGATATTTATTTGAGTATAGAGCAGGAATTAACCTCCTGTGCAGGGAAGAGCCTTACAGAGTAACCTTTGTCTCTTCCCTGTGTAGAGGAGCTGTTGAGCAGTTTAGCCAGGCAGCTAAACTGACTTAGAGACTTAAAGACTTAGACAGCTTAAATAGACACCTGGAGGTGTCATCACCTTCTGGAGGTGAATACTTTTCTGGTACTCTATCCTCTGTGCCTCCACGGAGTGGGAAATGCTTCATTTGTGCTTCAAAATCTGGACAACACCTTTCCCAACCCCAAACTGACCAAGAATTCATAGTGGACAGAAGGGTGACCTGAAATGTTCGCTCCAGGAGAGCAGCAGTTGCTTTCCCTGGCCTGTGGTGATATTCACAGCTTTCTCTGTATGTCACACTGAGGCAACAATTATGCAATGCCCTGACTGTACATTTATCCACACTTCTGGTGCTTTAGCAATCTGGCTTCTCAGCTAGAGGCTGGAGCCAAAGCATATTAAGAAATGAGCCTGTGTTTTGAGCACATGCTATCAGCAAAGTCTCATTTTTTTGTTGCCACTTAGTATTTCTTAACAGGAGGGGAATGCACATGGGGCTGTCTTGAGGCAGGAATGATGCAGGGCAAAGCCCTGCAGGGCCTTACACCTTCAGGCCACTCGCTGCCACTGGTCTACAGTGCAGAGGTGTCCAATTCTGACCCACCCCAGTTTGGACTAATGGAAAGAATCATCAACAACAAAAACACTGCAAGGACCCAAGGTGCTGCCAAATCACCCACCACCTTGTTGCAGGCAAATATGGAATAAAAGGGACTGAGCTGCACATGACCTCAGGATGAAAGATGGATTGGGGAGAGCTGTCCACCCCAGTCCTGGAGAGCCATGGGCTTGGCCAGCAGTCCCTGACTAAATGATGAGTCCATCCTGTTTGTTACAGACACAGAGCAGCCTTGGCCGCTGCTCTTGTCTCTATTTCTATTTGTGCAGATAATACACATTTTTAAAGGAGATCTTAATTGCCGCACTAGATTTATTAGCAGGGATAGTATCCATCCTTTCCTTCCACCCCCTCCCCGCTCCAGCTCAATTAATCATTTTTACGAGAGGGCAAGTTGAGGACCACACCTCCTCTGCTTCCCAGGGACAGCACCGTGGACATCAGCTTCACCATCACCCAAAAATCAAACAGGATGGGTTCACAGAAAGCTGGTAAATGACTGAATGTGAGCACAGGGAGGCCAATTGCATTATTTTCACCCTGAGCAACTCAGGATGCCAGTACCATTACATCTATTTCTGCAGCAGAACAAAGAGCTTTTGGGGTAGAATCCAAATCACATCCTCCTATCAAACCCTGCCGAGGCAGGATGCTGGAATGGCTGATCCTGCAGCTCGGAGCTATATAGAGCTGCAGGGACAGCAGCCCTTGGCTGGTGCCAGGCTCCAAGCTAAAGTGAGTTTTACAGGGGGGAGGTTACAGGCCCCTAACGGGATGTAAACTGTGTTTCTGGGCGCAGCAGAAAGCGTGTGGCTGGTGTCTGTGCAGACCCTGGCAATCTGCATCTTTCGCTGTAAGCATTGGTGGTGCCAAGCAATTACGATGTTTATAGGAACTGATGGCCTACATCTGTTTAAAATACTTCCCAGTGTTTAGACTGACAGGACAGAAAACATTCTGCAAGGAATAAGCAGAAATTGGATGGTTTTATATATATATATATATGTTTTTGGTTGGGTTGTTTTTTTTTTTTTTTTAACTCACATTAAATTGATTAACTACTCAAATTCATTAGCACTGTAAGCACTGTAGAGTGAGCACAAGCCATAAACCTGCCTTCCTGCATGCTAGAGAATTAACAAAATGTAAGAAAACTCTTCCAGAAGGTGAAGCTTGTTTGGAGCTAGACTAAAGCAAGAATGTGGTCTCATATCCCAGCAGCTTTATAGCCTTCCTGCTTGATCTTAAGCAAGACAAAGCTTTCTCTCCATTGAGAAATCAGCCAGGATGGCTGATCCCAGTCACTCCAACAGAGATAACAGCCATTCTCACTCCAGTGTAGCTGTTTACAGATGGAGCAGAAGAGCAAGCTGAGCTCCCACCACCTGCTTGCAGAGGGTAACTAGATCTGTTGCACTGCACAGAGAAGCCTGACCAAAGCCCTTGGCCTTATCTCATCTGCCTGTGGTGGCTCCTTATCTCCACCCCAACACTGCCCTTTATTGCTTCCAGGCTTTGACTCCTTCCTGGAGGTTCTGCAGGGTCAGTGGTCCTTCTTCACACCAACACCCTGCTGGAACCATGGGATGCTCCTGCTTTGATTCAGGCAGCTTTGGCCATGAGTAAAATGTCCAGATGGTTTAGGGATGAAAGAAGCTGAGATTCCACAGGTTGTGACCATGACAGCAAAGAGAGCAGAGCTGCAGTCCCACAGCTCTCAGACACAAGGGCTCTTCAGAGACCTCAACAAGCCACTGCAAACTAGAGCCACATCCAGAAACCCAAGGATTGCTCCAGAAATGGCCAAACCCCAGGAGCCCATGGCCAAGCCCAAGAGCTTTGGCAAAGCACCTTCCCTCTGCTGCAGCAGCTCTCTAAGCAGAGTGTACAACACATCAATACCCAAATTTTCCTGCACATACCCAGGGGCTTGTTTGTACAGCCAACCTTATCTTCCTCTTCCTTGAGCATGGGCTGCTGTGCTGCTGTGCTTTGCCACCTGGCTACTGAGAGAAGCCTTCCCTCATCAGCAGTTTGGAATCTTGCCATAAATCTCCCTGTAGGGCTCACTCCTGGGTGACAATGTCCCAGAACAAAGAGCCTCATTCACCAGTTGAGCCTTTGGAGTTCATTTTCCGTTTTTTAATGTCAGTCCTAGAGGCGGGGTGCAAGTTTTATGTGCAAAGCACAGGGAGACTCCAAAAGGGACACCCTGTTCTGGAATTAGTTATAACCAAGTCCCCTCGGGCATGGCTGCTGCTCAGCAAGTGGGAAGGTCTCTCCTCTCTTGGTTATACTGAAAACAAATGTATGGCAGAAAAAAAATCCATCTCTGGAGCTCTCCCTTAGTTCACTGCCAGGATTGTCATGGTATCTAGCTCAGTAAAAGACAGTTTCCATTCTCCTTTTCCTCCCACCCAATCCCTTGTATTTTTAAGGCCACTTATGTCACACACACACACACACACATGCAAAACTCCAGCATGGAAGGCAGCCACATCAAGCACAACATCACAAAAAAAAAAAAAAAAAAAAAAAAAAACCAAAAAAAAAAAAAAAAAAAACCAACCCCCCTNAAACAAAAAAAAAAAAACCAGCCACCGTCTCTTCCAAGCCCTTCTTCCTTCTGCGCTGTAAATTAGTACACAAATTATGCAAATGAGAAGCACGTGCAGAGGGGAAGTTGCTCTCCCTGGCACTGGCTGGGGAGGGACTGCATCTCCCATCAGGAAGTTCTCCGGGGCTCTGGGATGGGGTTAGGACTGTGCTTTGCACGGATGGTTCATCCTGCACACCTCAAGGACCCACAGGGCTTGTCTTTGCTCCCCCTGGAGCATCCTGTCCCCTCAGCAATGACATCCCTGTGCGTTGCTCCAGCACTGCTGCCTCTGCCCCAGTCCCTGAGCAGAGCTGTGTAAAACACGCAGACGTTTTCATCACTAAACTTATGGCTGCCCTGAGGGCATGTGCATAAGTTTACCCAGTGCTCTTTAAATCAGTCCCAGAACAACCTTTTCCAGCCACTGCCAAACAAAAGCTTTTCCAGCAGAACTCCATTTTCCTTTTCTCTGTAAGAAACCCTTTTTTTTTTTTTTTTGGGCTAGCTCAGCTGTTACACTTGGGCACTGGCTGGTGGAAACACACACAAATACCTGCAAGCTCACTGAAATTAATGGAAAAAAACCCTGCTGTTAAATTCAAAGAGAGTGGAACAAAATTTTACAGTATTTTTTTTTTTTCCAGGAAGGCAAAAAAAAAAAAAGAAAGAAATCAAAAAAGGGAGGAAAAGATCTGTTGAACCCCAACCTTAGCCCACATTGAAGCAAATCTTGATGGCTCTCATATTCCCTGTGGAGGACATGTACATGCTACAGTGTGAGAGCTGTAAGGATGCAATCTGCTCTAGGCTAAGGCTCCCAAATTGCTCCTCCCGTGTCCAAAGTGGCCTGTTATTCCTGCACTGCTGCTGCAGAGGTGTAAACATGGTGCTGGTCCCAGGAAGAGCCTGGTTTTGATGCCAAAGCAAGCTTAGGGGGGGTGGGCACAACACCCACCACGCAAACTCTCGAGGGGTGGGGTGCTTTCAGACTTTTATTCTCCCACCAAAATAGTTCAGCCACTGACGTCTCTGAGTGGGCTTTACAGGGTGAGGCTGTGCTCTGTTTCCATCTGGCAGGATGATGGCCAGGGAAGGCAGTGTCCCACGCCCAGTTTGCATCCATTATCACCAGCCCAGAGGACAGCCCAGGCTCCCAGGGAATGACAACTCTTGTGTTCCCCTGTTTGAGACCCTCTTGCTCCATCCTCCCTCTCTGATCCTCCCACCCACAACTGCAGCTTCACACCAGGCAAGTGACTCAGAAATGCCAATGCCACGTGAGAAGGGGTGTCCCTGACAGGGAAGTGAGTGCCAGGAAGGGACAAACACTTTATGGCTGTTTTATGATGCTGACATCAGCCAGAGGTTGTTCTATGCACGGGGGTGGATAGGGGAATTTTAGACAGAGCCAACCTCACAGCTCTGCTGACACCTCTCAGAGTGGCCACACAACCACTCCCAGGTATCTGACATGATCCCACATGCTGCACCCTCCAAAGTTTCCCTTGGTACTGATGCCTTGAGAAGGCTGACCTAGAACAGAGGCTAGACAGTTAAAGAATAAAGTAGGGATTTATGAGAAGGATATCCTCAATGGATACACCTTGGGCAGTACAAGAGCTCAGCCAGGACCACACCCAAGATGAACCAAAATGGTCACAAAATGGACAATGGTCATGAGGTCTCTCACTTTTATAAGTTCTGGTCCATTAGCATATTGGAGTTAATTGACCAATTACAGCTGTAGATTATGAAGTCCCATCCTCCTTGTTTTTCTCTCTTCAGTCCACATTGTTTATGCTCTTGGGCCTGAGGTTTGGATCACTTGTCCTCGGTCCCCAGCTAGAGAAGGAATTGTCTGGCTACTCTGTGAAGAGAGCTGCCATCCCCTAATATGAAGCTCAGAACTACACACTAAAGCAGCACAGAATCTGAAAAATGTAAAAGCTAAAACCTGAGGCATCAATATCAGCTGGCACTGAGGAAATCTAAGGCTCGTGAGGTCGCCCACCATGACGGTGCACCAGAGCAAGGCCAAGCCTGTCCATTCCACAGGGACAATCCTGGGGACACCTCTGGCCGGTGCTGAAGGACCTCAGCAGCTCCAAAGGCCACCTCCATCCGAAGGGATGCAGCACTGCCCTCTGTGTGAGGTCAGGGCTCTGAGCTGGGGTGTCCCCACACCACAGCCAGGCATTGGAGCTGCTGCACGTTGATATTTCTGTACAGACTTGGAAGCCGCTCACGTCAGCGTTCAGCTGGAGCAAATCCCAGCCACGAGCCCACCGGGATCAGGGGAATCAAAGTGTTGCTAATAAAGAGCCTTTTCTCACCCTCCCAAATCCACACTCCAAACAGTAGGATGCAAGAGGGAGGATTTCTCATAAGCTGAACGACTCCAGCAGGAAATGGCACATTTAGCACTTCTTTCATGACTTTCTTTCCACCACATTTCCTCGGTGCCCCCTCCCGACCCCTGTCCATGGCAGCACACTATCTCTGGGAGCAGATCCCTTCATTTTTAAGAGCAGCACTGTGCACTCCTGCCAGAGCAGCCAGGTTGGTCCCCGGCCACAGCCATGTCTCCCAATTTAGCCCTGCAAATCACAGTGGCACCAGATTAAGCCTTCGGCCATGTTATTTCATGAGGTTTACTCATCACAAATGTTGACAGTAAGGATCAGCTTTAAGTAACAAACCAGAAAACCAATTCCCTTCCATATATTCAACAAAATCCTGTTGCTTCCTTCAGGAGAAAACATGCTGCACTGCCTTATTGTACAGGCACAGGAGGAAATCACTCTCTGGATTTGGAAAGTCGATATTAATGGGCTCAGACTGCAGAAGAGGGCATGTCCATTTTGCAATCGAGTTACTTTCCCTGACACTCTCTTGATTCTATTTTCCTGGCAAATTGTGATTGCTAATAAATTGCAATAACTTTGAGTTTACATTACGACTTGCAGAAGATTATTTTGGGCAGTAATGACATTCCCAAAGTGGAGGGTCTCTCCAGTGAAATATCTGGCATATGGAAGCAATTCAGTTTTTACAGATTCAGATGAAACCTACGTATTACTGATGAAGAAACCATGTTTTGATAAGATAATAGGCAGCGGCGTGAGCCGACAGGGAAGAAAATATGAAGTTTTTAATGCCCACAAGGAAGTCAGGCTTCTCCCAAAGCTTATTGAAGCCAGTGGACTGAGTCCTCCAGGCTTCACTGGGGTTGAAGATCAAGTCTTCACCCTCCTCACAACAGGAACATGTTCTGGGTCAGCTCAGAACGCTTTATCCTACAATAATATTCCAGCCTCCCACTTATTAGATGCTCAAATCTGTTTATTTCCTCTAGTGTCCAAGTCTCTCTCAGTGTCTCCTTTTGAAACCCCCAGGGCAGCCGGAGTGGGAATTTTAATTTTATTGTGCTATTTGTCAAACATTTTTTCCTTTTATTTTTTTTTTAAACACTGTTTACACAGAGCAGCCTTCCTCCCTGATCCCCTCTGGTTTGTCTTTTGCTTCTCAGGCATTTCCTAGCTGCTGTGCTTGGGCTCCACCTTGTCATGTAAATCCAATTTAATTTGCACAGTTCTGCTTGACTGGGGCTGTTTTCTAATGAATTCAAGCTCCGTGAAAAATTCCAACCAGGTGATACACTCAAAGGCAGCAGCTCCTAACACAGTATGTGGGAAGGATCTTCAAAACACACTCTAAGAGGGGGCAGGTGGCTTTTGGGGCTGATTGCCCTTTTACTTCTAATATTAACTTTTAATTTCCAACAGCTAAACCTTGTTTTCCTATATGATCCATTGCTGCCTCAAAATCCGTTCTGTCCTGGGGTTATTGACACAGTTGGAAAATTTACTGTGTTTACTCTTTTGGAGAAAACAGTTTCATTTTTATGCATTAATTTCAAACCAAGACTGTGTCCATGCTCATAGTGCAATCTCTAATTCTGCTCTTTTTCCTCTATCATTAGTAGGGAGTTGTCTTTAGAAACCTTTAGTACAGAGATGAAAACATGCAGGAAACAAGGATGAAGAAGAAGCTTTATTTTATGGGTTTATGGTTTTAATACTTCTGCTTATCAGTGAGTGAAATGTGGGGAAGACTCTACAGACTAGAGAGGAAAAAAATGCTCTTTGCCAAAGGGGGATGGTGGAGTCTATAAGCCCCAGTACAAAACCCCGAGAGACCAAAGCAGAGTCAAAACTGGGTGGTAAGGGAAATAATTGAGCTCTGTGGCCTGCCCAGCCTAACATGGGCCAGGAAATCAGAACCCAGAAATCCCCTGCTGCCATAAGCAGGGGCAGGGAGGCTTCTGAGCAGTGCCTACAAACAGAAAAAGCCCTTTTCCTCATGGCCCACGTCTCAGTGCAGGCTGGTGCCTCCCCTCTAGCCTATTTTTGGCAGCAGGACCAGCTCCAGCACAGGTTGGGCGATGCACGTGGCTTTGTCTGCCAAGCAACCACTGCAGCCTCTGAGCTGGGCTTGATCCCCTGTGAAGCACCTCCAAAAACAGCAGCGTTACATACCTCAGGTACAAGAGGCCAGCTGGAGGTTTAGGTGGCATTTATCTACTCTCCTGAGCAAAGAAAACCCCCCAAAGTTCCCAAGAAATCCACAGAATGAAGAATCTCAGCTTTTGTTCCACCAGATCAATAAAACCAAAAAATACTCCTCTAACAGCTTTGTAAATAAATACAGGGCCCCACGACAGTGCAGGTGATTTATTGGCACTTAACATTATGGGGGTGACAGAAAGCACTGCAATGGTCAAGTGCCATGGCCATTATAAACATTTTGTTAAAGGGGTTTATTACAGAGCTGTAAAAGTCAGCTCGAGGCTAGAAGTTGGCATACAAGTTCTCTCTACCTTTGAAGTGTTTATTGACAGTAGAAATTTGGAAGGGGAAAAAAATCAATTTGGAAACTGTGGTTTCATCAGGCTTTGAATAGCAAGCGTAAAAAGGTAAGGAGATATGAAAGGGGGGAAGAAGAGAGGGAGCAGTGCTGTTAGGATGGATAATGTCCAGCAAATCTCTTGCCAGGGATATCTTTTGGGTTCACCTTTTTCCATCCATAAGTGACTCACAAAGCAGTGGTTTCTACAAAGTTTCTCCCGTCTTTCAAAATATTTGCCCAGCCATTTCCATGCAGTTATTGGTGTGTAATTTACAGCTTTTCACAGCAGGCAGTGCAAGTCGCCCTGGGGTAACAGATGCCTTTGAGAGCTGCTGGGAGAGCTGCTGCTCTCTGGCTCCCTGCTTCCACCAGAGGAGAGGAGGAGGAATTTGTATCCAAGAGGATCAGCCCTGCCAGGTTACACATTGGCAAGAGCAAGGGGTAAATCCCACCTGGCCCAATTCTCCAGCCAGTGCTGGAGCTTCAGAAGTCTGGTCCAGGCAGAGGGGCTGCTTTTCCATTCCTGCAAGCACTTGCCAAATGCAGGTACCTCTCAGATTTCAAATCCAGAAGGGACCACTGTGAGCTTCTTATGCAGGAAAGGCAGTCCCATTTTTTGGTTAAATGTCACCTCAGCACTGATCCTGCTCAGCAGTCACCTGCACAGCACCACTGTAGCACAAACTGGGCACACTGGAGCATCCCTGGGAAGGCCTGTGTTCAGGGGTACCTTTAAAGCTCAGTTTAGGAAAAGGTTGCACTGAAAACACCCGAGAATGGGTTCAGCACCCAGGAGGGACAGTAAGGGAGCATTAACTCCTCCACTGGCACCATCCAGGGCTTCACTCCTAGCGTGGTGCAGCTCAGCATCCCATTCTGATGCCGTGTGTGTGCCCACGCGCACCTGGAGCATCACCGAGCTTGGATCAGAGAGACAAGAATTCATCCATGAATTGTCTGTCTCCTCCAGGAGAAACCCCACAGTGAGACCTACTTGGATGGGAGAAGTGAGCTGGAAAATCAGCTTGGAACATCTCAAAGCAAGCCAGTAAGTTTTGGTGAAGATGAACCACACCTTGAGCAGGCAGAGAAGGAGAGCAGACACTGATTAACACTCACCAGTAGCCTGGCCTGACTCCCTGGGAAGATGATGCTATTTTTGTCTGCCCTTTTCAGAGCCACATTCACCACTGAAACCCTGCCACATGCTGAATTATGGGCTGGATGGATGATTCCAAAGTGGAGCAGATGTTTATCTCATTTACTTCCACACTTTTTTAAACATTTCACGTGTAGGAAAACGATAAAAGCAAGAAGATTAAAACATGGATGGCCAAAGTCTAATTAACATCCCCCCTGTAAGCTGGGTGTGTTTTATCTTCAAAGCAGAGTGATTCCAGCTTCCTTTGTAACATGCATGAATCCCAGGGGGAGCAATCAGAAATAGCACAATGATGTTAAGAATCATTTATTACTGTTATTATTACTGTGAGCTCGGGTGAATCAACTCAGTAAGACCAACACAACCTCTGTGAATAAGTTAAACTCTATTTTAAGGTCTTGAATAAGACTTTGATGAGACTGAGTGTAAAAACCTACATATGGGTGAGGTGCAATTATGGAATTTTGACAAGGGCATTTGACCAACCCCAAAAAATCCATGCATCAAACTGTCATCATCACCAAATGTGCATGCCTCAGATTTTCCAGTTCAGCAAGGTTATAGAACATTACAGCTTTTTATGTATTTAAAAGTGAGAGTTAAAATATAATTATAATATAAAAACATTATAAAATAAAAAGCTTACTTTTTATAAGCTCACCACACTGGAAAATTTGAGGCACAATAATCTTCTCTATAGCAGTCTCAATATTATGGTTCCAAGTTCCTCACACCTTGTAACATAATTAGGCGTCCTCCCGAACGCTTTGTCGCACTTTGATTTTTGGGGAATATCGCCAGGAATGGTTGGTCAGGCTCCACTCCCTCCAACCATCCTGACACTTGCTGGCTTGGAAAGAGATTGCTCCAAGAGCAAGTAGGAGAAGTGAGCCCTAGGGGTAGCTTTGGCTCTATAAACTGACTGCACAGAGGTCAGAAACATTTTCCTCCCAGATGCAAAGGGGCAAGCAGGTGCCAAAGGGTTCTCACTAAATGGCTTTATTTAGCCTGGTGACAAAATAGACCCTTGTGTAGGAAGATAAAGCAATAGGTGAGGAGTTTCTTTTCAAGCAGAGCCTAAATAATTTCTTTATCAGAGGGAATCATTATTAATATATAAATATCCTTTAACAAAATGTTAGCCCTGAGGTCACGTGTCTGAACTGTTTTCTTTTTCTTATGTCCTGTCAGTGCTTTCAGATGTCCATACCCTGCAGCTGTGGCTCCTGTGTGAGCTTGGTCCATGATGCCAGCCCTGTAGCAAAGGGATATTAGCACCTCATGGCCACTTGTTGGTTACTCCTTGGCTCAAAGGCTCGTGCATCTTGGAACATCTGGGCTGGAGAGGTTCGTGAAGTAAATCAAAACAAGCTACAGGAAATTCTAGACATGGTAAAGGTTCCTTGGCTGAATGATTGATTCACAGTTTGCAAGAAGTGTTGCGCTGGTTTTGGCTGGGGTAGAGTTAGTTTTATTCATGGTAGCTGGTGTGGGGCTGTGGTTTTGATTTGTGCTGAAGAGAGAAGACAGAATATTTGGAGTGATTGTTGTTTGCCATCCCAAGTCACTGTTACACATAATGAAGCCCTTTTTTCCTGGGGATTCTTTCCTGCCCATAGGAATGAATTCCTTGGTTGGGTTTGCTTGCACACGTGACTTTTGCTTTACCTATTAAACCATCTTGATTTTAGCCCATGAGTTCTCACCTTTCTGTTTCTCTTCCCCATCCCACTGTGGGGAGTGGGTGAGGGGCTGTGTGGGGTTTAATTGCCAGCTGGGGTTAAACCATAGGGGTCTCTCCAGTTAGGAGCCTAGATCTTTACAAAAGAAGCACAGAGGATGTTTGGAGTATGGATTAGACCATTCTGCACCATAAGGACACCACGTCCTCCCTGTTTATTTCTCCTTCTCTTTCTGGCTCTGTGGATGGGATTATGCAAGCAGAGCACAGTTACACCTCAGGACTCATGGCCTAAAGCTGTGATGAAATCATGTCTTGAATTCTCAGGGCACTATGATGTTGACCTAGGGACGAAGAGATGGAGTGGAGAAAAGAACAGAAAGGTTGTGCTGTCCTACCCAAGTAAGGAGGAGATGGAATGGGTCCGACTGTGAGGGCAGGCAAGGTGTCCCAGCCCTGCTCCCCAGATAAAAAACCTGTATATGTGCTGACTCCATGCCATTCCTCCACAGAGTTTGGAGGTTTTTGGAAAGAGATTTAGAAGTGATCACAGAAGACCTACAAGGGACCCCATTATGCCCCAAATTCTGGATGATGTGATGTGCATTGGCTGTTTCCCTTTTGATTCAGGCCCAGCTGATCGTGAGACAGGAGAGACTACAAGGGTAAGGACCATCCCTGTTACATCTCTTGGGACATGTCACTGGGGGTGGACACAACATTGCAAAACTGGGTGTACTATGACAGCTTAGGATGGATAAAAATAATCTGCAGCGTGTCCAGAACTGACTCTTAGGCATTAGGGAGGGCCATAAAGAATGATACTCAGATTTTGGGAGACTGAGTGGAACGTTCCAGTTCTTCCCAAAATATACAGTGGAAATATTTGGGCTCAGAAAGAACAGCTATAGCCAGGGCAGCAAGAGAAACAGTCCTGGCAGTGCTGGAGGAGCTGAGAGCTGACTCAGAAGGAGGATTGTCTTTCATGCTGCCGATCCCAACGTCCTCGCCTGGCCTTTGGGGCTGCACCTCAGCAGTGCTCTGAAAGCCAAATCCCTGGGGATTCCAGCCTTGAACGTGGGGCAGCTGGCACCAGAAGAGTTTCTCCAGACTCTGATTGAGGGCCAGAGGTGAGCTGATCCCTGATTGTTATTGCAGAGGTGTGGTGAGTTGGCAGCTGCTCTTTCCATCTGCCTGCATGGGCTGGATGGGGGAAAGCAGGGAGGTGAATCCATCCAGGCCACACTCTCCAGCTGCCCATGGGCCTGTCGAGGATCGTTGCCTTCTGAACAAATAAACCTCCCAGTGGGACAGTCTTACCTGGTTCTTTGTCCCTTTGCACAAAAGGTAACCAGTTATTGATGGAGTATTTCTCACAAGGACATTACAATACCACAAATCACAGGGCAGAGCAGTTTCTTTTTCTTGTTTGCTTATTCTGTTCTACCCAAACCATGATACGGAATTTCTGTGTGTTTTGTTCCAAAACTTGGACCAAAGACAGTGAACTGCTTCCAGGCTGGCCTGCAGCTGACCAGCATGGTCTCCGTACATTTCAGGTATCACCATAAGACAATTAGCCACTAAAAATCAAGTTATTAGCAACTAATAATCAGTTAAACTAATAGATTACAGCTGGCATCCCATCAAGGTGCCACCAACTTCCTAGGCGCCAAGACTGAGCACTTTCAGGAATGGACACATATGAGACCAGTAGCATGACACTACAGAAGTTATTCCTTCAATCTTTGGGAATTTAATCTAGGCAGCAGCCAGAAGACAGCCTGGTCTTTTCTTTCTGGCCTTTGCCATATCTAAATATGGGTTAGAAAGAAGAATTTCAGACAACTAATTACAAAAGGGGCACGTCCCACCCATCTTATCAGCTCAAGCAATCAACTGAAGAAAGACCAGAGCTGATTTTAGGGCCTTGAATCCTAATTCTCTTCCCATGGCAACCAGTTATAAAATGGAAAACAGAGTCAAACATCCAGGGAGGGCACCCGAGTCCTGCTGTGGGGGCATCACCAGGGGTGTACTCCAAAGAGATGTGGTGGTAATGCTATTTATGAAATTGATTTCTCCCCACCCTTACTGTTGCATTTTCCTATTTTTGATCATCAGGCAGGAAAGCATAAATAAAATCCTCTTAATGTCATAGTCATTTTTCAAGCAGGAAGTGACACAGGTTGACACCCAACCATTAATTTGACATGGGGTAGTAAAATCATTTGATTCTGCTGGCAGAATTTCATAGGAATTAACCAGCTTGAAGATTTATTGCCAACATATTGCTTTCACTGTAAAGGCTGGTATGAAAAATACCCAAAATGGACCATTATCATTACTTATTGTAAAAGGGATTTTTTGACTATGGAAACAGAGTAACTTAGGAAATCTCTGCTTTCTATAAACATCCTTTCCCCAGTTTTGCTTTTTTTTCCTGAGTTTTTTTAAAAAATCACGAAAGTGTATTTTAGGAGAAGTAGTTGTTGTGAAGAGACAGAGAAATAGATGGGGCTCACTGGGATGTGAATTTTGCTTCCCCCCAAAAAATGAGCACATGTGCTACAGCCAAGGGGATGGTGGCCATAGTTCATGTCGCCAAGGATTTGTATTTTTCCACAAATCCAACAAAACTTTAGGAGGTCAGGGAGGCCTTTGGGCCTGATGAACCCCTTCAGCCAGGCCAGGGAGAAGGAAGGGCTGAAAAGGCCCTAGTCTGCTTGTCAAGCCGTAATCCCACAGCTCCCTTAGCAGAGCCACCGAGGCCGAGGGAAGGGCTCTTGTGCACCCAGACTCTGGATTGCATCCTCGTGGTCCCGTTCTGCGGAGCACACACCCTCTTCCTCCAGTTGGACAAACCCTTGGCAGGCCCGAGGACTCTCTGCCCAAGTAAGAGTGTGCAGCTCGCGCTCTCAGCGGAGGCCTGTTAGAGTAACAAACGCGGTTGTGTGCGCGGGCCGGGGGAGCTCTGCCAGGCAGCAATCCAGCAGATTTCCCTGCGCTGCAGGCTCCAGCCCGGGGTGGCAGCCTAGTGAGCCTGCACTGTCCCCCACCCTGCTGGCCACGGCCCTGCAGCTTTCCCTCTAGCTGGGGGGAAGATGGAGGGCAGGAGGAAGCACGTGGAGATCTTTATCAGGCTGCAGTTGGTACCTTAAGTTTTTCTGTTCTGCTTTGGTGTGCAGCTTTTAGCTTTATATTAAGTGGTACTAGGATCTTTTCACAGGGTGGTGAAGACAAAACAATCCTGTTCTAGCTGGGGACTCAAGGACAATCTCTTCAAACTTCAGGCCCAAAGCACAAACAACGTGAAAGAGGAGGGCGGGCAAGCAAGCAAGCAAAGAGGATGAAAAATAATAATTTAAAGCTATTATTTGGACAGTTAATTCCTATATGCAAATGGACTAAAACTTATAAAAATGTGAGATCTCATCACCAAGCCCTCTTTTGCTTCCATCTTGGAGCCATCCGGGCAGAGCCACGACTGTGGCTGCAGTACTGCCAGGGTGTGGCCTTTGAAGGCACTTCAATAAATATCCACTTTATTCCTCTTAACTCCATCTAGCTCTGTTTCAGCTCCTCAAGGCATCACAGTCAGCAGCAGCACGTCAAGAGTGTGCCTGATGTGTGGTACCACCCTCTTGAGATGAGCCCCCTGAGCCAAGCCTGTGCTTCGCTGTGCCAGCTCCCCCTGCAGTGTCACTCAGTGCAGGGAGCAGTCCTTACCCCACCACCCTGCTCCTTCATGCTCGCTCACTCAGCCCTAATGCTTGTATTCCCAGGATTATTTCAAATCCTGCAGGGGACCTTTCCAGCACCTCCAGACAGGAATGAAACCTGGATGCTTGCACAGCCAGTCTGACCAAGAGGTGACTGAAGCACTAATGATCAGCAGATAAAGGATGATGTTGGAGTTCCTGGGAAGGGGTGGACTGCCAGAAAAGGAGGGCAGATCCCACAACAGCCATCCTTCTTCCTTGGGCTGTCACCTTCAGTGCAAGGAGCACCACAACCACCATGTCCAAATCTGATTGCTGCACTAACAAGGTGAGAGCTGATGTCTATTATTTTGGGCACAGCTGATCATTAAAAAGCTCTGGTGACTCCTGGCTCACATCCCATCACCTTGGAGCAGGGCGGGGTCAGTCCTAGATCTCAGGCAGAGCCAAAAGCCAGTGGCTGCTCCGGTGTCTGCCCTGCCTCTGCGACGCCTCATGGCCAAAATTCCTGCACGAACCAACCCACAGCGAGAGGGCCTCTGAACCGAGGAGATTTATAAGCTCAGCAGCAGGAGATTTTGGGGGAGCAGATGTAGAGAGAGAGGGTCAAACAAGGTCACATTGGAAATATATGGCAGAAGCAAAAGCTTAGCCCAGTTGAACTGAATTCTTGCTCAATGGCAAAACCATGAGACCATTCTTCCTCTTAAGAGTTTATCCATGCCCCAACAAGCCTGGTGAGGAACTTAATGACATCTGTGTGTTCCTGCCTGAGCAAGGACCTCATGATTTGGCTGGATGCCATGAAAAAAAAAGATGTCCAAAAGTTATGAAAATAAAGGTATTTATCTTCATTGTTGGAAAAAAAAAAAGGCTGAGCCTTTTATTTCCCTCTCTTGGAGGATTAAGCTCACAGATTTACAAAGAACTGGTTGATTACCAAAATAAATACATCGCCATGCCAATTTATAGGACACAAATGTAGGAAACCCATCCAACCAAATCAGGCAAAGTGTAATTCATGTGAGAGCCCTCAGCATGTGCAAAGGGCACAGTGCATGTGGAATAAAGTACATAGGGAAAGCGTGCTAGAAACCTCTATCTGCGGGAACAATTCCCAGTGCAGCATACAATGGAGCTATAAAATAAATGGTTTGGCTCTCCACTGGAAGCAAAGCCCAACTGTTCTCAATGAGAAGGAGGATCATGTATCTTTATAATGAGAATTCAGTCATTTTTA
This sequence comes from Promerops cafer, assembly GCA_013398275.1. Taxonomy (NCBI): domain Eukaryota; kingdom Metazoa; phylum Chordata; class Aves; order Passeriformes; family Nectariniidae; genus Promerops; species Promerops cafer. Next base: position 795,729 of record VZSE01002451.1, on the reverse strand, counting down.
AATGTTGGCTTTGCTCATATCACCACCAAATCTGTCTGCGGAGCTGACAGGCTGCAGACTTCATTTGGGTTTCTAACTGTGATTATACATGGCAGTGATGGATACCACAGGGTTTTCTGGGGCTTAGGGTTTGGGGCTGGCTTTTGTTTTTCAGTTGTTTGGGGCTTGGGATTGAGAGAGCTGGAGGGGGTATTTTTAGTGTCACTGTCCAATGAGGCTTAAAGGGCTCTTTCCTTATTTTAGTAGCTCTGATAATGCACAGAGACGAAAGCCCTTGAACAAGTTCTTCTTTATATTGGCAAAGCTGCCCCTCCTGCGATGAAACCCAAGAGCAGTTTCTGCTTTCAGTGCTCAGTGACATGGAGCAGAACATGTTTACTGAGCCTGAACATACCATTGCCCTCAGAGGTGTAAGCACCACCCTCTGCAGCAAAGGTGATCCTCAGAGCACTAAAACATCTGCTTGCTCAGTGGAAAAACAACCCCACAATCATGTTAACATTCATGAGCGTGGCATATTCGGGAGTTAAGGGAGCTTCCTTTCCTCTCTGTTGTTTCTTACAAGGCAGAATCACTTTCTGTAGCTGACAGCACACACAGGAGTGATGCATTTCACAGCTAGAGCAGCTTCCTTCACAGCCCAACCTGAAGAAACCTGAAGTTGTCCATCAGAAATGAAGCAGCCTTCACACAAGGCTTAAAGCTCCATTTGGAAACTCTTTTTGCCAGTCCAACCTCAGACTGCAAGGCTACAGACAAGCAAAGCACTTGTATTACAGTGGATGCAAAGCATCTGTAGCAGCCCAGAGCTGCCCAAGACTTGACAACAAACTGGCACAGGGAGGGTATTTGCTATTTAAAAACTCAGCTTCTCCCAGTCTTTGCTCCTACTATTAAGACTAAAGGGAAGAAAGTTGTCTGGTTACTTCTGGGGAAACAAAGTCAGCGCTATGATCCATGGAGATTGCAGCCTGGACAAAAATGGGAAAGCCAAAGGGAATAATTTTGTCTTCTAAAAGGTGCTTCCCCTCATAACCTGGGGAAAACTTCCCTGAACTTGTGACATGAGACATTTGGAAGCAGCAACTTGAGTATTTAGCCTGACTGGGGGTGCTGTTAGGCAGACAGGAGCTTTGGTACATGGGAGAAAAGTGCCTGGCCTGACCCTGGAGCAGTGGAGACACTGAACTGACAACACGCATGGAGTTCACAGCATGTTCTTTGCAAGTGGACATGAAGCAGCTCATAAAAGTGGTTCAGATCAGTTGCCAAGATCAAATGTTCTCAACTGAGCTGATCTGGCACTCCACAGGGCCAGGTGTCATCAAAGAGAATCTCTCTGTAATTTCAGAGCATTGTATGGTCGAAGGCATTCCAGCTCTGCACAGGAGCTGGATAACACCTTGGGTTCCAGCCTGCTGTGGCCTTCAGAGCAGCAGTGCATGGCCAGGGAGTGTAAAAGCAGCTGAGGAACATCTAGATCACACCACAGTCCTTGTGGAACCACAGAACCTTTGGGACTGCAAAAGATCTCCAAGACCACCACGTCCAACCGTTAACCCTGATGCTGCTGGTTCTTCCTGCAGGCATGGAAGTCTGGTTGCAAAGTTTCTGGGACTCCCATCCCTGCAGTGAAAATCATCCTGCCACTTCACTGATGGCAGATTTAAAGGTGGTAGTCACAAGTCCACCCTTGAAATCAAGCAAAAGCACAGTTAGCTGAGCAGCACAGAGCTGTGCTCCTGCTGTGCCACTGACCAGGTGCAAATTCAATAAAGGGCACAGCAGAGCCAAGCAGAGCTCCAGTTCTCCCCAGCAGCATGCCAACTGCTTCATCCCAGCACTTCTTCCCAAGCTTTAGCCATCTGTCCACAGGCCTCCAGGCCAAAATAACAGGAGCCTTCCCAGTTGCAGCTTTTGGAGGAGCTGTACATTGTGGGTTGTGAAATATATGAACTCCCAGGCTTCACATGAGCCCTGCTCTTCTGTGCAATATCACATGGCTTTTGGATTTGCCTGCCCTGTCCACCTCTCCCATGTGTTTCCAATAATTGCTTACATATGGAGGGGTTTCTTTTGTTTGCCCTGAGAAGCGACAAGCTGTTGTTCCCCCTTCCTAGATGAGGCTGCAGAAGTACACATCATTTTTATTGGTGTGTTTTATTGCCCCCACTTCTTTACAGCACACGCCACAGGTCTCCCCAGCCTTCCCTTTCAGGCCACTGTTTACCCTCGCCCCTGTTAGGTCTCCTCATTCCCCATCCTCTCTCAGTCAAAACAGGGGCCCCTAATTAAGAGAATGCCTTATAAATCTCTCTGCATCCAAATAAGATCCAGAGCCTGGCTGGGGAGACAGCCCTGGAGACAGTGGGTAGGTCTGGCATTCCTCACGTTGCACACAAGGCTCTCTTTAGCATCACTGCTTGGCATGTGAGCTTTGGTGCCAGCACTGGCAGCCAGTGCCAGGACCCAGCTCTTGTGCCCACCCTTCACAGCAAGCAGATACCAGAGGAACAGGCTGGACAGCACCCACTTGGACCCACAAACCCTTGGTGATGCCAAGCAAAGACCCAAATTGGGATGCTGACCCTGCAGGAGATGCAGTCACGTCACCTAAGGATCCCCAGTGGTGTGCACTGGTAGGAGAGGTGGGGTAGCAATCTCTCCCCCAAAATGCTGGAGGATTCTGCTCTCTCAGAGATGTCTCCAGCAGATCCTTGGGTCAGGAGGTGAGCTGTATTCAGAGCTTGTTACTCCTCTGTTAGGGCACATCCTACCCTCAACACCCCCAGAAACAACCCAAAAAATAGGATAGAGGCTCCTGCTACCAAGCCCTACTATGAGTTTGTGTCTGATTTAACTCTAACTGGTGCCAGGCAAGTCCCAGCTCAGCACATCCATCACCCAAGCCTCCATGGAAGCCCCCAGGGTTAGGGCCCCTGAGTGGCTCTCCACTCTGTCCATCAATCCTGTTTGTACAGGGAACACAGGTCTAAATCCAGGCAGGATGAGACATCACCATTGCATCACCCAAATTATGTGTGTTTAAAGAAGAAGGTGCAAGTACCACCCTCAAAACTCACACCAGGAACCTTGCTGAAAACCTGCTCCTTGTGGGATAGTGGGGTTGGAGGCCCCATTTTGCATTATAATGCAAAAACCACAAAGGACAAGAGCGGCCTGAGGCAGAGAAAACCCACCCCACTATGTCACCACGTTACTCTGTCCACGCTTGCTCACAGTCCTGATTTTTGATCAATACTGTGCCTGCCCAGGGACTTAAGCTCAGCCTGCAGTGGTGTCTCTGCATCACACTCACACACAATAATTTCCTCAGCGTGCACATCTCTGGAATCGCAGCCGGTGCCAGAATTCCTCGAAACCAAATCCCTGCTTGGGCTGGTGCCCAGTGCTCTGAAAAGGCCGTCAACATCTGGAAGCAGGGACACTGCACATCTGCATCAGAACTGCAGGACGGAGAGAGAGCTACCTACAGGATCAGTTCTGTTGATTATTAAATCCTGAATGGGAGGGCACTGGATGTACTCACCTTCCCAACACTGTAGTGCTCGAAGTGACTCGTGCACGATGCTGCTGCTGCTGCTGCTGGCAACAGGAGGAGAAGTAGATGGACCTTTTCTTGCATTTGTAACAGAAATGCAGCTGGGGAGGCTGAGCAGGTAGGATAAATCTAAAGAAAATATCTCTAATTATCAAGGGAGTGATTTTGACTCTTAATCCCATGGAGAATAACAAAGCAGATTGTTGCACTTGTTGCCAGCGTGACTCAGGGGATTAAATCAATGCTTTAAACAGAACCAGGACTTCTAGGACCAAACCAAGATCATACAAAGCTTCTTCAGGCTTCCCACAAACCTGTGGAACACATTTTCCCCTCAGACTTCACAAGGTTTTTCTACTGTACCCAGCAAGATACCTTCCTGCTTCCAACACACTGATTTTCTGGATGGAGGAGCACAGAATACCTTCTGGTTTGGCTGGAAACATTCCTTATCTAGAATTCTGGCATCATTTCTACCTCAACATACAAGATACCTTTCCCTAAGCCACGTGACACCATATTTAATGTTTATTTGTTGTGTTTTTTTTTCTTCTCTAAGTCATTTAGGTTTTTACTACTAATGAAGTCCTGATTTCCTGGCAGTGGGGTCAGATTTAGCAGAGTGGAAGAGAGGGCAAGAGGGAGTCTGAGCCCTCCCTGTGATTCCCCTCAGTGAGGCTGACCAGGCTCTGAAGTGTCTGGGATGGGTGGCAGGAGTTTTGTCAAGTCAACCAAAAGTCAGAGAAACCAGGAGAATTCACAAAAGGATTACTTCAGCTGCTGTATTTGTGTACTGACACCTCCTGCTTGGCCCTGGGACTATGAAGTTTCAAAGAGGCATTACTCAATTTATGTGTATTTTTCTATTATTTTTACATTTTTTGTCATGTGAAATCCCCCCTTTGATAGCCAAGATCAGGGATCTCGAGCACCCCAGCTACCCTGGCAGCTGGAGGAAATGTTTCCCCATGGTGGTTCTGAACAGAGGAGACATCCAGACCAAAAACCCACTGCTGCCACAGGCTGTAAAACAGTGGGAGCCACCTGTGCACCCTGCAGGAGCCACCAGCTCTGTACACAACACAGACAGACAGCGATTTGCACAGAGAAAAACATTTGCAACCGTGATTAAACTCCAGGTAATGAGGCTTCCTGATGCTTATCTCTGGCCTGGGAATTAGGCTCATTCGACTTGTGTTCTAAGGCATCACAGATAAATGCTGCTTTGCATTCCCAGTGACCCCAATCCAAAGCTTTTCCAAAATCAGAAGCTCTCAGGGCAGCAGTGCAGTAGCTTTCAGGAATATGTTTTGGAGAGGGTGGGGCAGATTTATTTTTGCTTTTTTGCTAGTGAATAAACCCATTCTGTGGACACCCAGCATTGAAACGATGAGAGATATGGGCTCAAAAAAGGTTTTTGTTTCGCTGTAAATCCTATTTATGGCTTAGAGTGCAGCTGATACGCCGTTAGCTTTTATTTCATTGATAATTCTGTGATTGTAGTTGAAACCTTGCAACTTAATGAGCTGATGTTATTACTCATACTGTGTGGCCATCTGGAACCAGTTTGGCCAGAGAGCCCAAAGCACCACCAGCCACCTGTAATGCATTAAGCCTCAGCCCAGTACCAGCCCCGTGGATTGGAAAAGCCAGGCCTGCATAAATACTAACCTGTGAGAATGTAATTGGAGAAGTGATATTTAAGAACTTAGAGCTTGCCAGAAACGCTCATTCTCAGGGGAATGCAGGCAGAGGCTTAAAGTTTAAAGCCAAGTGGTTTTTAGTTTCAACATTGTGAATCAAGAAAAATCATTGCATATGGATGTCGTCGGCGTGTCCAAACCACTGGGCCTGTCCAAGCAGACCAGGGCTTTCCAAAACCAAGGTTCCCTCCTCACACCTGAGCCTCACACTGCACATGGTGCTCATTCACCCAGGTGCCATCTCCACACATCGCTCCAAGGGCACTGAAGAAAGGAGTCAATGCTCCAGAATGCCTTGCAGAACACGCTGCCGCAATCATTAAAAAAAAAAAAAAAAAAAAATTAAAAAATCACAAGAGATAACACCCAGCAATTTGGAAAGGCACAAGATCAGCGTCTGAATATCCCAGCAAAATGTTCTGCTGAATATTGTGAGCAGACACGAGCAGCCTCTGGGTCAGAAAAGAGGAGGAGCAACAGCCTTGCCTGGAATCCTGTGCTGTGTCCCAGGCAGACCCAGCCTTGGTGGCCTCCTGGAAGAGCTCCTGAGCTGGAGCTACTGGTGACCAAAACAGGTGGCTGTGTTGGCAGAGACATGAGTTAGCATGGTTGATTATCACGACTCATTAGCATGGTTGCTCTCTGCTCATTCTTGATTGGCACTACCTGGGGGTTTGAGTCACTACTCAGATTTCAGAGATTTGGGTTAAATACAATTCAAGTTAAAATCTTATTTTCTTTTCCCCTTTTGATTTTTCCAGATCTTTCTGGCAATTTCAATGGTAAAATATATATTAGGAATTGTTTTCCAGACTTTTCTGACACAAACACTGATGGCTGCAACTCAGACAGGCTGTGACACTGACTAAAAGCAGTTTTCCTGGTTGTTTTCCAGTGGCTCAAGGACAATGGTTTCTCCTGCTGACGCTTGATAGAGTTGGGCTTGACGATCCTTATGGGTCCCATCTAACTTGAAATATTCTATGATTCTAAAGCCCCCGTGAAGACACACAAAACTCGGATGCTTCCAGGTAGGAATGCTAATCCAAAGAAATAGAGATGTGCAGCCCTTGCAAGGGTTTCCATTTCTTTTCTTCCCCTGTTTGTCCTGCACAAGGCAACTTTGCAGAGCAGATAATCAGGATGTCCAGTAAATACAGGGCTATAAGAAGACTTGACTGGACACTTGAGTGTTTTGTTTTAGAAGAGGACACTTTAATGTCTCACGAGTTCCGTGTAAATATACAAACATTGCATTTGTGTGAAAATCACATTTTATTCAGCATCACATGTATTTCACACACTCAGGATACATCACAATGGCTCAGCATGGCCAGCATCATCCAAAGTTCAACCATCACATCCATATGTCTTGCCTGGATCTAGTTTGTGTTTTCTTTATTTATATTTTTAACGCAGTTTGGTGACAGAAATGAATCCGTTTTAGATGAAGGTTGCAAGTACCTTTTTCCTTTACCCCTGCCTTAATCCTGGAGTGCTTTGAAATTCACACAGAGTCATAAAAGAGAAAAAAAAGAATGGGCCAAGGAGAATTTTCTCTGCTCTGGTTTTGATATAAGCGGTGCAGTGCAATATAAAAACCTGCAGAAAGCCACGATAACGGCGAAAAGGTGAGGAGGTTTCACTTTAAACCCCGCAGAGTGGGGGAGGTCTTGGCTAAGAGCTGGGGGCAGGTCATGCATTCCTCACAGGCAGAGGCTTTCCAATCCCATCCCCACCAGGAAAACACCCTGATCTTGTCCTGCCCCTCCCCATGGCCAGGTGGGAGCTGCAGTGGAGGTGGCACATGCCAGGGGACGCGTCCTTGGAGAAGACGTTGTCCCCTGGCCACGCTGACAGAAGCCCCTGAGACCCACAGCAGAACACGGAGAAGAAAAACAAACCCCAAAAGAAGAGATGGATTTCCATGTGGATGTGCAGAAAATTGATCCAGTGACTTTTAAAATTTATTTTCTTTATTATGTGTCAGAATGTATTACGATACAAATCTTTTTGGCTTGCAGTCTTTTCTTCATGCTTTTATTTCCTTGTGATCCTTCAGACTCTTTTTTTTTTTCCTTTCCTCCCCAAATTTCAGCAGATTTTTCAATATTTTGCGGTGGGGTTTTGAGTAATTCCATGCATAAAGCTGTCCAAGGAATTCTTCTTTGTAACAGTTCTTTGTGGGTTGACTTCCTGCAAACATACTTGAGTGGGAGTTCCATCTAAAATGCTGGTGTCTCTTAAGCTGGGTGAAGATTAGGATGGGAGGATAAAAACCCACAAAAATTTTTGAAGCTTTCACAAAAGCATTTAGAAAATTTACTGAAAATTCCCCCTATTTTCTGGGAAATTATTACTTTAAAAAAAAAAAAAAACAATGTTCCTCTTTTTCCCTGAAATGTATTTGTGTCTTGGACTGTGATAAAAATCCCTCTTGCCAAATTTTTTCAGTCTGAGCATCCATAACTCCACTTATATGGAGGCAACAGGAAGAAATCCCATAAAACCTGATCTAGTGGAAGGTGTTGCCTGGGGCAGGGAGGTTGGAACAAGGTGATCTTTAAGGTCCCTCCCAACACAAACCAATCTGATTCCATGATCATCCCCTATATTTTCTTCTTGTTGTAAACGTGGCGATTCTACCCTAAATTTGCACCTCCAGATAAGTCCTACTTCTTCCCTACTTTTTATTTCAAGTCCCTTATCCCAGGTGTGCACCCCACACATCTATTTGCCATTTTCCTGACCTTGTCACCATCCTCCCAACCCCTTCTCTTGCTATTCCACCCACGTTTCTTTGATATATAAGATCTCTGAGGTTGGGATGGAAAGATTTTTTTATTCCAAATTTCTTTCACACTCAATCAGCCTTGGGGAAAAAAAATAAAAAAAGAAAAGGAAAAAAAAAAAACCAAAATAAAGCAGGATTCTTGGGAAGCTCAGTTCAGAAAACATCACTCACAACACCCTGAAATCCTCCCTCTTGCTGATAAATATGAGAGTGGACAGTGGATTTGCTCTAGGAGTAGCAAAAACACTTTGCTGCTCTGCAGTTTTTCCATTCCCAGCTCAGATTTCCCAGAGCTCAGAAGTGTGGGCACGCAGGAGCTGCTCACAGGCAGCCCAGCATTTGGCTGTCAGGATAAAATTCAACCTACACTCAATGGCTACGAGGAAAGAAAAATAAGGAAACCCATCTAGATTAACTGGCTCACCCCGGGTCCCACAAGTTTTCATTCACAGCTTTCCCTGCCAGCCTTGCACTGGAAGGTTCAAAGCTTTGTTCCTCCAGAGGCTTTTCCCTTGGTATAAAATCCAGGTTTATTGCAGTGCATCCCCGTGGCCCCGTGCCCGCCAGGATTGGACATCTGCACACACCACAGCAAGAAATTTGCTCAAAAAAGGGGGAAAAAATGTTCCTTCATCCACTGCACTGTGTTAAGTGGAAGTGCAAGGGCTGTATCTGTCCTGGGTGCCTGCTCAGGGTCATCTCCAAACCTCAGCAGCCTCTGAGACATCTGACTTAGCTCAAATCTGTCTTGTGGTTTCCACCAGTTGTCCCAAAAGCAGAAACTTCCCCCACTACATACACAAGTGCCTTTTCCAGTGGCAAAACCAAATTTCTGGGTTTGGGTCTCTATGGAGAAACCAAATCTGGCTCAGGTTTTCCCAGCCTGCTCCTGTTGTATGACTTGCACATTGCTCCCATCCCTCGTGTGGCGCATGAAAACCTAGAAAACAAACCCGTCATGATTTATAAATAATGTCAGGGACGAAAACAAACAACAAACCAAAGCAGAGAGCTTGATGACACATCCCATCCATGATTTGGCTGATCATTCTGGCACCTGACATCTTCAGGTGTCTCTGACCACAGGAGGGGGCTTGGAACAAGATGATCTTTAAGGTCCCTTCTGACAGAAACCAGTCTAGGATTTTATGGTTTAGACTCCAAATCACCCTGTGAGTAAATCACCCCACAAAGAAAGTTGCCTGTGCAGCCCAGTACCAGAAACTGGGGAGCAGGGCAGGGATTCCCACCTTCCTTCCATCAGCACATAAACCACTTGATGAAAATGATATAAAAGCAATACAAAATCACATCCCCGCTGTGAGAAAAGCCAAGCACCAGTGCTGCCACCATTTATCCCACTCCTGCTCTGGGCTTACTGCTGCCCCACAGTGTCATTCATCTCCCAGCAACATCCACTGCCACCTGGACAGAGCAGCACAACACTGAGGGAAAAAAGCAGCATTCCACATCCACAAACACGTTTCCCTGTAAATATTTGGAGAACGTGTGAATCCTCAAGAGAGCTGGGCAAAGCAGTGAGAGCGTCAGCCATGGTCCTCACTGCCTTCCAAACCCCAAACACGAGCAGTTATGGCCTTTCTCCATGTCTTCCCTGCGAGGAGGGTTCATTCTTGCTTTATTCTTGTGGTGTGGGGACGTTGGGCCTCGCCTGGCACTTTATGGGACTTTTAAACAGCAGGTGTGCAAGATGCAGCCTCGGGTCAGTCAGTGGGGACGAGAGGCTCCATCCAGTCAAAGGGAACAGAACAAAACCAAACCAAACCAAACCAAACCAAACCAAACCAAACAAAACAAAAAAAAAAAACACTCCTTTTCATGGCTTGCAGGACTGCCGGGGTGTCCCGCGGGCGGCGGATGGGACGCCTCTGTCCCCATGGAAGCGCTTATCAAGTGGAAGGAAGTTACAATAAAATTTACTGCAGTGCCACAAAGTACCGCTGTTTGCGCGTTGTGAATGGCTCCCCCCCGGAGGAATGGCAGTGATTGATGTGCTATTTAGGTGACCTGAGCTCCGTGCCCGGGCTGTTGTCTGCCGGGGCTGCCCCTTCCCCCAAACACCCGCGGTCCCCTCGGACCCTCCCTTTCACCTTCAAAGCCACCGCGGGCCTTATCAGGGCCACCGCCAAAGCAGCAGCAGCTTTTCCCATCCCTGAGATCAAACACTCCCTCCTGCCTGCAAATAAAAACCTGGCTGGAAAACAAAGTGGCCATGCCCTGCCTCGAGTCCCGAGGGACATCCAGAGCAGGCACACAGCGATGCTGCTGCCAGCACAGGCCCCATCCTCCTGCCACCCCAGCATGGGACAATCCCACTGGGATGTTGGTTTTGAAGGGATAGAATGGTTGATGGAAGATGTCTGTGTCCTGTCAGAAAAAGAGCAACATTGGCATGTTTTATGTTTTGAAAAAAAAACCTTTTCTTTTAGATTGTGACTTCGGTGAGCCTGGGGTGAGCTCTGTTTGGGCAGCAGCAGAGGCTGGGGTCGCACATGGCAGAGCAGCCACGGAGCAGTGCAGGGGAGGATGGCACTGAAGGGACCAGAAAGGGACCCTGCTGCTTGCTGGCACTGAGACCCAGTGACCACATCGCCCTGTTCTCTTCCCAGGCTTTCCTCCTGCAAAGCTTTTCCCACTCACCCTCCTTCACCCTGCATTTGGGGGGCTCTGACTGCTGCTCTGTGCTACTGCAGGATGAGATCTTGCTCTGTGCTCCATCTTTGGATGCACAGAAAAGGACTCACAGAGTCAACCCTGCCCTCTCTGGGCTGGTTGTGGCTCACTCTTTCTCCAAAAACCTGCAGAGTTTAGGTTTCTGTTCTTTTTACCCCATTTGCCTTCTCCCTTTGGTAACTTCAGACCAGCAGCAAGGCCCAATTTCACACATTCAGTCTCTACTAAAACATTATTCTGCCCAGGAAAGCACTCAAATCTCTCTTTGTATCCTGAATTTTTTCCCCTGTGATGTGGAAGTTTATGTATCCTTGAAAAATCCACGTCCCTGTTTCTGAGAGAGCCTAGAGGAAGCAGTTCAGAGGACTGGGCAGCAGCATGGCTTGTCTCAATTGCAGCAAAAGGGTTGTTTTTCTTGCCCCTAATCTCTTCTGTGTATTGCCTTTCCTATCTGTTTCATAAATGAGCAAATTTACTGTAGTCATTAGAGTTTTGCTTCAAAATTAAAGGCAGGCTAATACAAAACCGTGCACATATTAACTTTGACTTTGCTTTTGTTAAGTCAGATGTTTCTTAATCAGAACCATATTTTATGCAAAGTCTGGTAATTTTAGGCACCTTAAAAAAAAAAGGACTTAACCTTCCATTAAATATCAGCCCCTCTTCATTGTAAACAACTCAGTTCTAGATCAATGATGTGACATTTGCTTTCCCAAATGCAAGTGTTTGTTTCTATCTTTTTATAAATGATAATGTCTCCATGGCCTTTCCGTTTTAGTTGATGCTGAAAAATGGATTACAAAGACACAGCCCAGACTGCTCTGGCTGCAGTGCTGGCTCTTCTGGAGAGGTTCAAACTCCCATGCTAAGGGTGGCTCTGAGGTTCAAGTAGAGCTCCATGGATTAGAGTGCTTGAAATCCAGAAAATTCCTCAGCAGTTCATTTGGAGCCCCAGCGCTGATATTTTGGCCCCTGCGTGGCTCCAGCTGGGGGTGCAGAAATGCTGCCTTGTGCAGGCTTCAGCCAAGCCCCAGGCAAGCTTGGGACTCAGGACTATGCATTCCATGGGGCATCAGCCTGGATGATAGAAAACATGATTTCCAAGAAGCAGCAGAGGCTGGAGACAAGTTTTGGAGAAAAAAGGCCACCCTGGCTTGCAGGTGTGCCACGCCTTGTAAGGGGCTGCTCCCTGTGGGCAGTGCAGCTCTCCCTTCCTTCCCAAGTTCCACCCTTCAGTCCCATGAGGAAGGCTTGGGTACCACCAGAGACTTTAAACAACATTAGATGCCTGTGCTCATCTGAAACAATCCCTTATTTTCCCTGCTTTTGCAGCTTGCATCAGCCTCACCCTTTACAAGGTCCTCAGTTGCTTCTGCATCTTTTGGGGCCTCATTGCCTTTCCAAAACAGGACTCCATGCAGAGGCAAGGGCAAATCCCCTCAGAGCTCATGGCAGGACTTGTCTTCAAGCCTGGAAACACCAAGAGAACCCTTCCCCAAAGCTGTGGCCTCGGTGGCATGAGTGCTATTTCACTCTCCTCCTCTGGGAGCACTGAGGTTCCCCAGACAGGACAATTTCCCCTCCTGCTGAGGATCAGGTCTGAGCACACACATTTCTTCTCAGCAGCAAGTGCTGTGTTTGCTGGAGCTGCTTTTGCCCTGGCCAGGTCACAGGAAAGGGAAGACAAGCACTGCAAGGTGAAATGTATCCTCACATGGGTCAGGTCCAGGAGAAATAGGGTCAACAATAGGAAGATGCCAGCACTAAGGGAAAGGTTGCCTTCCCATTTCCCCCAAAGCCTACTGCAAAAGCTTCCAGTTGCATGCATTTCATGATTCTCAAACTTAGGGTTTGAACATGAGGCTGTTGATGTCAATCCCACTTTCCCATTTTTCCCCACTATCCCATGCTGGGGCTCTGAGCTGCTGCCTGGCACAGGTATTTAAACTGCCAGAGAGAGGATTTAGCAGCCCAGGAGACTTTATCCAGCCATTGCATCCCTGTCTCTGCTTCAGCCACAGCCTCCCACGCTGGCCACAGGGCTAAAAATAAATCAGTGGTGTTCAAACCAGAAAGCAAGGTGTGCTTTTTCTCTCACCCTGCAGGTTTGAGTAGTCACAGCAAAAATAACAGATTTGTTTGGGGTTTTTCCACAGCTTATTTTAATCCTCATGTGGATAGTTATGGAATTGTGGTAGCACATTTATTGACTCAAAAGTATTCTCTCAGAAGCTGCAGTCCACTGAAACCCGCAATTTTACTCAAGAAACAATCCCTCTCCAAACAGCAGCCCCAGTTTCATGCTCATAAATAATAACAGTAGAGAAAGAAGAAAGGTCTAAATAAGATGGAGAGAGGGTTCAATAACAACCACAGCTCACTTTTCGAAACAGCCTTACAAAAATGCTGTTTGTACCACAGGTCTCAGCTGGACAATATGAGGAATGTCAAGAATCTGATTTCTGGAGACCAGTCTTTGGGGAGAAGGCAGTTTTTAGGACATACTTGATGATAGGATCCTGAAAACAGTTCTATAAATCAGCCCTGCAAACAGCTTCTGTGGAGCTCCAGAGCCATGGCAAGGGATGCACACTGATCTGTTGCTTTGGATTTGTGTCTCTTACATGAAAGTTTGTTCCAAAATCCAAGTGCTTTGTGAGTATCTTAACTCTTTCAACCAACAGGAGGAAGGTGTTTGTGCTGAGCTTGTATGTCCGTGGGTTCATTTGGCTGGTGCACCAGAAACGAGAGAAAAATAACATTTTTGTGGTAGCAACTCTAACTTATTTACACCAATGTGAAAAAATATTTACTTCCAGCACAAATGACCTGCTCGTGGTGATACGAGTGATTTGTGCCTTGCCAGTGTCCTCAGCAGCAGCAGTTTGATCCTCTGCTGAATTTCTAAGATGCTTCATGGGCTTGAAAGCAATTTCTGAAGGTGAGGAAAGTGGGAGGTTTGTCCCCGACCTGCACCCTCCTGAAGGAATTAGGAGATCTCATCTGCTAAGCTGACATGACCCAGGAATGATTTCTCCCCCGGCTTTCCTTCTTTCATCTCCCCACTTAATTTTCCTCCTCTGCACACCAATTTGCTGCTCTTCCTCCCTGACTCATGGCCGCAGTCCCGTGGGGCAGCAGCGAGCAGGGTCCCCCCTTCACCAGCATGGCTGACAGCCAGGGCAGTGCAGAAACTGCAGGAATTCAGCCCAATTTCCCACATGGCACCTCCTAACTGGCAGCACCGAGAGGCAGAGGTGCAAAGGCATCTCCTACCCGTGTGAACTCCCCCAGCCCAGGGATCAGCTGTGTCAGCAGGGCATGGAAAGAGACCTCCAGAGTGAATCCAAGAGCTGCTGGATGGGAGCCTCTGTTCACTGTGTGCCTGTGATGCAGAGCATACATGTGACACAGGAGCTTCCTGAGGATGGATGGAGTAATTGACATGCTGACTGTCCCCTGGGCATGCCAGTGTGAGGGGAGCTGACCCTGGGAGCTCCATCTCCCTCCTGGAGCAGGGCATGTGCTGGCCACAAAGCCAGGGGTTCTGCAGGCTGGACTATGGCCTTCCCCTTTCTCCCACGTGGGGGAAATGAAACAGCACCAACTGAATGAGGCTGAGTGTTGGGAGATGTCCCCCCGATGTGTGGCCTGTGCAGGAGGGGCATCACACCACAGCTCTGACACTTTACCCTCTCCAGAACCTGCCCCACACCATCTGCACCAGAGCAGGGAGCAGAGGCTGCTTCCCATGGCAGACCCCCATCCCCAGGGGAATGGGCACCACAGGAAAAACCATCAGGTTCTCCAGACACATCTCATGTCCACAGATGCCACAGAGCTGCCCCCTTGGTCCCTCATCAGCTCTGTGTGAACACCCTCCCCACCCTCCTTGGTGGTACCTGAGCTCATCCTCCCCACACCGACGCCCCAGGACACTGGGATGTCTTCGCTGGTGCTGCCCCATATCTTCAGTCATGTCCTGCTGTCCCCAGTGCCATGGCTGAACTCCCCCTAACCCAGGGCTGCCCCGAGTGACTGCCCACCCCTACACCACCCTACAGAGGAGCAGCTGGATGGGTGACTTGAAAGCAGCTTTGCTCCTGACACGCCTGGGCTTCGCCTGGTGAGATCGAAGGGCGAACCTAAAAACATAACTCACCAGAGAGCACATTTTTGCATTTCAAAGAAAAAACAATTTTACTTGCTAATAAATGATTTGTTTATTTACCCTTTCCTCCCAGAGAATGGTTTCATGGCTGTAAGTCCAGATAACTTACGCTTGTCTTTAACCCGCGCGTGACTTCGGGGTCACCCATTTGGGGAAGTGTAGTATTTCTTACCCTGGTAGGCAGCAAAAACAGGCTGGACTCTTGCCAGATGGGAGGCTTGCTGGAGACACCCAAGTGGCAGTCTGGCTGGTGGCCATGCAGAGCAGGGAGGTCAGGGGCCATCCATCAGGTTGGGTCCTTTCTGGGTGAGCAGGCTCGAGTAAATAAGTAGTTAAGCTGCCTGCTCCATGCCTGGAGTTGGAAAAGCCATTGGGAGTGGTGCTTCCAGTACAGCACAGACTGTCAGCCCAGCTTGTTTTGTTTGCTAATGTGGCCCAACAAGAGGCTGGTGGGTAAAGGCAGCCGGCTGGAGAGCACACAGCTCCCGGACAGGTTCTGAGATGTGCCCAGTAGTGACCCCATTTCCCTGGACTGCCATGAGGGCTGGGGTTTTGGTTTGTTTGCTTCCCCTTTGCTTTGTTTCTAATGCAGAGCAGACCTCATTTATTGTAACAGGAAAACCGAGGGCTCTATTAAAGTCATGATTATGCAGCTGCCAAGTATTCGGGGTGTTTGAGTCGGGATTTTTTTTCAACAAGAAAAATCCCCCTGCTCCCCTTCACAGGTAAACCTATTAAACACTTTCCAAAGGTCAGTTTTTCCTCCCATCCCCCTTGTGCCAGAAACAATTGCTTCATATTTTGGTAATTTTGAGGTGAAAACAGTAACATCTCAGAAATTCAGAACTGAAGCGCCTCTATTCAGGCTCTCAATGGAAAACAAAATTTCCCAGTGAGACATTTGAGTTTCTCCAGGAGCTCCAGCCACCACCCAAGGAAAAGGCTGCAGTGCTCTGGATGCCCTCTGATTAATCCTCCTTGCACCCTCGGTGTACAGAGGGTATTAACCTCAATTTACAGATCAGGAAAATGAGAGAGCAGGGAGATGAGTGACAGCTGTAATGAACACGCTGCTTCACTCAGCCAAGGATTACAACCCATGGACCCCCAGCTCCCAATTCCCTAATTAGCAAATGGCATAGCTCCTCCAATGGACCAGAAATGAGTCTTTTTGGAATAAAACAAAGTATTTCCCTTCATAAGCCTGGGTTCCTGCAAAATACTTTGCTGCTGACGGTGACTACAAGCCCTGCTTCTGCCACTGCCACCTCTGCTGGCTTGGTTAGTGACAAATTCATCTTCAGGGAGGAAATATCTGCTGTCACACCACGTCATAGGGGGAAGCATTACAGAAATGCAGCTATTCAACACTCTTGGGGGATCTGGCTGTGCCGGGGGCTGCTCCTCCCAGGCTGATTACGGCTCCCATGCTGGTTTATTTGCTGAGTGTTTAGGTCTTGGTGCCAATGGAAACCCAGTTTCATCAACCGCTTTTTTTTTCTGGCATGAGAGCATAAATTTGATTAAAAATTAATTCAAGTCACCTCAGTGGCGTTTGAGAGTTTTGTATGCCTCTGACAAGTGCAAACCAACACTTCTCTGTAGATGGGATAGTTTTGTGCACGTGCTGCATGCAAACAACGTGTCTTGGTTCAGGCAGCAACCCCAGCCAGGAAAATCCCAGTGGTCCCAAAGCACTGCCCATGATTTCACTGTGACATCTTTTCTAGTAGTCCAGAAGAACATCTCACAGTGCCACAGAGAAACCTGAGTATTTATGGCCACACCTTACCCATATCCATTAAACATTTCTTATCTATGCACTTTTAAACCTCAGACTTCCATAGATGTTTTGGGTTTAGCAGAGTGGTTGGCACATTTTCCACATGAAAGTTGTTTGGTTGTTATTTCACTGTTTTGGTGTCTTTTCCCCAGAAAAAGAAAATTATTCTAGAAAAATCTATAAGCTTCACAAAACTTATATCATAAAGAAGCTCCCTTCACAAAATGCATTCTGATTTTCCTGCAACTGAAGGGTTGACATAACACTGGCTGGCACATTTCATCCTTCTCTTTCATTTGCAATACAATGATGTAATCTTAGAGAAGGAAAAAACACTTTTATTAGTGAAAAAAAATCAGTTTATTTTTGAGTTTGAGATTTTCTTCCCCTCCGGAAAAATGTTTTCTTTCCTGTAATTTCAGAACGTGTTTTCTCTAATTTCAGATTTTTTCCATAAATAACAAGTCTGATTCCTGCCCTGCTCTCTTGCATCCTTTATGCAGGATCCTCCCAGGAATGGCATGCCTCAAGGATTAAAGAGATGTAATGTTTGGAGAGAGATAAAGATTAAGTTCACTCGGTTCCTAGACCTCATGCCGGCTCCGAGCACAAGACTGAATTTCACTTTGTATGAGTTATCACAACTGAAACTGCTCTTCGGTGGAAACCACTCTGCAACCATCCATTTGCAGTTGTAAAAGTCAATATATTTAAGCCTGCGGTGCATAACAATGACCCCTATGGATCCTCCAACGTTTTTCTTGGATCTGTGTAAGCCTGTTTTTAATATATTACTCATCTAAATTGTTCCTGGGACTTGATTATTTGCTGGAGTTAAATATCCAATCTTTAAAGATTTTTAAGCATGTGCACGCTGAATTCCCCACTGCAATAAGCTTCATTTAGCTCAACTAAAACTGCCTTGCCATAAAAAAGTGCTTTATAATATCCCAAACTAACTGCTCTCTTGGTTGGTGGGAGCTCCCCAGGCAGGATTCCTTAGTGATGATAATCTCTGGTTTTGGCTGGCTCTGTTTGGTCCCTGGAAGAATAAAAATCCAGTTTTCACTGAGCTGCACATCGAGAGGGCACAGCCACCCCTCTCCCCTGCAGCATCCTCCCCATAGCACACGGATACTGCATGTTCCCCCAGGAAAAAAAAAGTGGCAAGCCAAGCGATCTACAAAACAATATTGATTTATGCTGTGTCTCTGAAAAGCGGATGAAATCACCCTGGTTTGCCGGAGCCAGGGCTCGCTGCATTCCTCGCAGTCACCCCGGCCCTGCAGAGCCCTCCTCGCTATTCAGAGGCAAATCACTGCACTCCCAGCCCAGCGCCGGGTCCCTCCCTTTGTCACCACCAGCTCCTGGGGCAAAGCCCGCCGGGTTCTTAAGCCCATCAAAGGCTGCTCAGCCTTTGCCTGCTTTGCTTCCCAAGCCCCGGCTCCTTTTCATCGGGCTGGCGCAAATTAGGGAGCAGCCTATTGAAGGAGATGGAGCTGTAGCAGAAAAGAACTGGGCCAA
Source organism: Promerops cafer (assembly GCA_013398275.1). NCBI lineage: Eukaryota > Metazoa > Chordata > Aves > Passeriformes > Nectariniidae > Promerops > Promerops cafer. The sequence continues at coordinate 777,498 of VZSE01002451.1, read as the reverse complement.
AAAAATAAACCAAAATCAGAGTTCAGCAGGCGACTGTTCTCTCTCTGTGTTTCTTCCACAAAGAAGGAGAACTGGGTCATTCTGAAAGTCACTGTACAAAGCCTGGCATTTCCCCCCCTCCTCTCCTATATGGAAAGGCAATTGGGCAATCATGGGAAAAACTGCATAAACTTCAGCAAAATGTGGGGGGTTTTTCTTCCCCTCCTCCTCCTTCCCCGAATAACCTCCCCTTTTGCTCCACAGCAATGAATACTAACGAGGTGATTCCAGTGTGCTTTCCGGTGGTGTTCAGAGCAAGTGCCAAACATTTATTTCCAAAACTTGAAGGTTTGCAAATTGTTCACCTTTGTGGCTTTGAAGTCTGGGGGGGAAACACCCGAATTTATGTGCCTTTGATTGATTTTTGTGGAAATGCAGGATGTCTTTATCTCAGCCATACAGTCAGATTTCTGCGGTTTTGACCACAGAGCCTCCCTACGGTTTCAACAGCTTGATATCCAGAATTAATAAACCTGATATGGACATGCTTTCACAACCCCCTTGTCTTATTCCCCCAGGGAAAAATATCATCTGCCCTATTGTTGACTGCTTGGATTTACCCCCACAATATCTCTCCCATCAACATGTGATTAATCACCCTAATCCAGCAGGGCACCTCTCAGGAACCCAAGATCTTTTACAAGCCCTAATTAAGCCTTGCAACATCCCCGTAAAATAGGTTGAAGCCAGGGTTAAATGATTTGCCTGAGGTGACAGAGTAAATCAGAAGCAGGGATAGAAATGAGACGGAATGCTGCTGCTCCTGAAGCACGTGCACAGCTCCCGGGATCGATGCAAGATACCAAAATCTTTCTATTTCTCTTTGAAGAGAAGATGCTACAGCCACAAAAGCCTCGGCAGCCTTCCTGGCTCTCAGGAATCTGCCTCCATCCCTTCAGCCTGAGCATCCCCTGCGAGTCCAACACCTCTGCCTGCCCACGGTCCATGCCTGCTTCCCCATCCTGCTCCTCGTGGCTGCTGCGAGCTGACAGCTGAGCCCCGCCCCAGACCTGTCTTTGGTGAGCCACCTCTCCCCATTTGACACCCAGATCGCAGTCAGAGCCTTGTCACTTGTCACATCATCCGTCCTAGGGCTCCGACCGGGAATCAGAGCCAGGTGTGAGGATGTTGGGGTCTGGGCTTCTCTCCCCCTTCCTTTGGAGGGGAAAATCACATCAATGAAGGTGAATCCAGTGACACATTTTGGGAGGCAAAAGCAGCAAAGAGGAGGGAAAATCCATAACTTTCTTTCATGGCCTGGGAGGTCCTGTTACCTTGCCAGGGGTCTTTTTGTGGGATCACTTATTTCCAGAATTAGTCTCATGCAGGTGGTGGGGAGGGCTCTCCATGTGCTCTCTTCTTCCTCTCCACAGAGTTATGAAATACAGTGTGGGTTCCTGAAGCTGATTTTCTTTCCTCCCAAGAAAGCTCTTTCCTTTGTTTTTTCTTAATTTGCCCCAGATTTTCACATCAGAGTCCAACACTAAACAAACAAACCAGCGAGATGAGCTCAGCTGGTTAGAGCATGGTGCTGATGGTGCTAATAACTCCAAGGGTGGGGGGTTGATCCCTGCTTGGGCCATTTACTGAAGAGTTGGACTCAATGATTCTTGTGGGTCCCTTCCAAATCAGAATATTCAGTGGTCCTGTGAACTGAAAATCAATGTTCCCTCAGCTGGTTTAGTGGTTTCTTCAATGACCCAGCAGCAAAAACAGACTGGCAGGGGTAGGGAGATCTCCCAGTTGTACCCACCAAAGTGGGCTCTGTTGGGAGGTTTAAATGCCCACAGCTCCAGGAAAGCATCCCTTTTCCTGGGTAAACAGATTTCCCTTATCCTTCTCCCCGCTGCTCACATATATCCTTCAATGTATTCCCAAAGGTCATCCAAGGAGATGTCATTCCTAGAAAGTTATTCCTCCCCCAGGGCTTTACGCCTCCTCTCACAACCTTTACACAGCTTGGCATAATATTGAATAAATAAAACATGACCAGTTTACGAGGAAATGATGGTCTGAAGCCCTTGGCACGCCAGGTCAGCCAGGGACAGTGGGAAGGAGCAAGAGCATCATCCCTGTGTGGCATTACTGAAAACTGTAATGAGAGCAAGGAAGGCCAGCACATCCTCACTTCTGATGGCATCTGTCTCAGCTGTTGTCTTGGGGGTCAGCTCAGATCTTTGGGATTCTATTTTCTTGTGGGCCAGCTCAGATCTTTGGCACATATTTAGCCTGGGGATCTTCCCAGGGACATCTTGCAAAGAGTTTATTTATTCATACATAAAAAACTACCAACTTCTGCGACCCCCTGGGCACAAAGCACCTTTCCAGCTTGGCCCACCCCCCACCCCTGGAGACAGGGCAGCATGCCAGCTGATGGGACAGAAGGCTGGTGGAGCCCCACATGGCATCCCCGGGGACAGCCTCGCGTGCCTGCGCACGTCCCTACTGCCAGGAACAGCTCGTGTGCAGGTGTGCTCTGCTGCCAGCACAGCACGGGCATCTGGGTGAGTGGCACACCGCAGCACTCAGGCATCCCTGCCCGGAGAAACCTCCGGGGAGCTGCATCACACCTCCCCCGGGGAGCAGCATCACACCTCCCCCGGGGAGCAGCATCACACCTCCCCCGGGGAGCTGCATCACAGCTCCCGCTCTGCTCCGCAGCCGTAGCAGCCGCCCCGTGGCACACGGGCTGTGCGCCACCAGCACGGGGGCTCCAGAGGCTCACACCATCCCTGTCCCATGCTCCGGGTCTGGAAGCACTTAATGCACAAGGTGCCAGGAAATGGGGCTAAAAATATGCTGCATGTTTGCTGTGTAGAGCATGCCATGCTCTCCACACAGCTTTTTCAGTGGGATTCTTCAAATCAGCCCTTACAGAAAGTGGGATTTTTTTTTTTTTTTTCCCCTACACCTATTTCAACATCCCAAACAGAGCCACAGGCAATGGGTGGGTTCTCCCCTGTCCTCCTGCAAGGCCAGCGTTCCCAGCTCTCTCACTCCTTCTGGTGGGTTTTGCAACATTTGGCTATTTTGAAACCAAGATAAATTTCCAGACCCATGTTTACAGCAAAAGGCTTGAAAAGCACAGATCCTAAACCCCGGAAGGCCAAGAGACACAACTCTAATTGCAATGTTATTCTAATTCCAACTATTTTAATTAAGCACTTGGGTTGGCGATCGGATTGTGCTTTTCCCCCTGCCTTTTGGAAACATTTCCAGAAATACGAATAGTCTCAACAGCTGGGCAGGAAAATCGGAAATCAGAGTGTGCAGAAAATGCTAATTAAAATGGAACCAAATTGCGGAAAGCTCAGCATTTTCCATGCCATGCTTTCCTGTCTGGCTTGGCTGTTCTAAATTCACCTCTCCATGCTGCAGCAGGACCTGGGCTGGCAACATCCTAGGGCTGAGACTTTGGGAAGAGAGACTATTCCCTTTTTTTCCCTTTCCGAAGACACAGGTCAGAAAGTTCCTCCTGCATGGATCTGATGGCTGGGTACAGCCATTTCCCTAAGCCAGACTTGGAAGTGTTGCTGTTATCAATGGAGCAAAATACCACTCGTTCCACAAAAAGCAGTCAGGAAACAGTTAATCCCAATTAGCTCAAACCAGCAGATATCATTCTTTATATTTTGGCAGTTCTCGTTTCGAAGGAAAAAATATGTTTGTGTTCTTGGAGTCTGCCTGAACAATAAAATCAGATGCCAATTTTCTGGTCTAAATTAGGTGAAAGACCAGACTTTTTATCATATGTGTGTGTCTGCGTGTGCTGTTGGGTTACATGTTTATTTTAATCTTCTGTGTATTTACCACGGAAATCACGGCCTGCCCTGCACATGGCTCAGCCTGGCAGAGGAATATGACAGCCCGGTTCATTCACTGGGGCTGGAAATTCACCCTGGCACCGGGAAAACCCAAGGCACTATCAATTGCAGAAGGAGATATTGCCAAAAGATAAACATAATAAAGTCAGTCATTGTCAGCGTATCAAGCTGAAGCCTTTCCAGGGTGGATGAATAAGGGGTTTAAACTTTTGCACTGGTTGAAGTGTTTTCATGTCCGATTTCAGTGGGAGCTGAAAGACATCCAAACCCTGGGCTTCAAAGAGGCTAAAAATCAAAAGGACTAATGAGTGGTAAAATACCATGGGAAAAGAAGTGGAGCTGGCACATCTTCCATGGGACATTGTCCGTTGTGAGCACGCAGCCAAGGTGCAGGCAGAGCTGCCTCCATCAAAGGGGAGGCAAAGGAAAATAAGCACGTTTTCAGCTCCATTCCACACGCTGTTCCCATCTGCTGGGATCAGCCGTGGGAGCCTGACCAGGGGACAGCAATGCCATGTCACCACCTCTCTGTGGAGCAGGACTTGGGCCCTGCGGACCCCGGCTGGCACGCAATGAGAGGGGCACAGCCCAACCTGTGTGACCCACAGGAAGCCTCAAACACCCATATTTTTCCTTCCACGTGCAAAGGAGCTTCCCATATCTTGTTTTCATCATTCCCTCCCTTCAGATGTCGCTAATTTCCAGGACAGGCGGGAGGATGCCAGACTTGCAGCCAGAGCAGACGCCGGCACGCAACGGAGCAGCCATCCCTGCAGCAGAGCAGGAGATCCAGCACAGGCCAGCCAAAATCAGATTTATCAGCCTGATTTATCAGCCAAATCAGCCAGCAGCAGCTCTGCTCACAGCACGGTGCTCCCCATCCGGAGTTCCTCCAAGCCCTCTCCCCTGGCCCTCCACAGATCTTGCTGGCATCTGTTTGCTGCTCACTTAGCCAGGAGAGCACCTTGGGCATTGAATCACTGGCACTCCCTTTTAACTTTTAACTGCTTTTCCAAGTGTTTTCACAACACTAGAGGGAGACAGGATTCAAATCAGGCTTTGCAATCACAAATCCCTATTTACCCATAAAGAAACCATCCCGAAATCCTCGTGGAGCCCATTGCACCCAGGAGAACGTAGGTGCCACCTCTGAGCACAGGCCATGTGCAGAGCAGACCCTTTGCAAAAGGGGATTTGATATTATTTGGGGGATTTTGCCCAAGAAATGCTCATAAAACAGACAAAAATTCAGTACAGGCTTAAATTTAAGCACATACTTAAGAGCTTGCTGGCACAAGGGCTCAAGCAAGGATTAAGAGCCACACACCACATTACTTTTAATTGAGCTACTGTCTTCCCATATGGTTTTCCTTGGGGAGACCAGTGGCTGGCTTATGAGTTCAAGTAACAACATCAGTTAAAAGAGCATTAGAACAATTGTGGTTGGCAGTTCCCTGAATAATATGAATGTTATGGAGTGTCGGAAAATGTCGTATCATCAATTTTCTGGTTTCCTGCACTCATTGCTTTTGATCTCCACTAAAAGATTTATTGAATGGCTTTCGTTTTTACATTAACCTTTTCCAAATCACACCGATTGAGAGCTATGGAGTTTTTAATTTTTTTTTTTTTTATTTTTTTAAACACACAAATCTTTTTAAAGCTGAAGTTTTCCATTCCTCCCAGTTTTTATTGTTTGAAGCAAAGGGCTGTTTTGGCAGGTTTATGAGATGGAGTCTGTTTTGCTGACAGACATGCCTGATAGATTGCTTGTCCATGTTTTATTTTTGCAGCCATTGCTGTGTTATCTGCATTTGAAAAACAATTCCATTTGATTAAAATTTAAATCAAATATATGGTAATAGCAGCCTTGCTTACCACCAGATCTTACATGCTCCTGTGGAGCCTCTTACCCTCAGTGTAGGTGAAGTGTAATGCAGAAGAAAGTGATTCCTTCCCCTCCAGCAATGGCCACATTCTGTCATTATTGCTCACAAATGAGAAATAATTCCTCCCCATGAACCATGTGATGTCTTGAAAGGTGAATAAAGACACTTCTTGTGCTGCCTGGCTAACCTAGACATGCCATTGATAAGTGTGAAATTAAAACATTCCTCAAAAAATAAAGTTATAGCAGCCAGGACATTTGGCTTGGATGATTTCCTGCAGCAGTGAATTTTAGAGTGACCACAGCGTGCACAATTAATGATGGATTGGATGGATTGGACATGAAGGACTATAAAGATTATTACCTTTAATTTGTTCCACGTATTTGATCATTTGTAGCTTTTAAGCTCTGCCTTGGGATCACATCCCAAGAATTTGTTGTTGTTTAACAAGACCATTTTCACTAATCGGTACCACACCAGGAGTTTGAGGTGATTTAGAGAAATAAAACTGAGAAGTTTAGTGCCAACACTTCTGTGCAAGAGAGCAAGCCAGTGAATCACAGAGCATCCTGAGTTGGAAGGGACCCCCAAGGATCGTGGAATCCTACCCTGTGCCTGAGAGTGTTGTGCAGTGCTCTTCCTTCAGGTTTAAATGATGCCTGTTACCATTCTGGGAGGTCTTACAAGCCCCTTTTATTCTCTGTTAAAAGAAGAGGAAAGTGGATCTTTCATTTAAATTGTATAAAGTAGAGGTGCCTCCTGCAACACATCGAGACCTTCAGTGGCAGCTGCTCAAATTCCATGTGTGACAGCGCTGATGAGCTTGGCCTTGCTGATGCTTCTTGAAGTCACCTCCAGCCCCAAAATAACCCTGCACACACACCAGCACCACTTCCTGACTGGGAATCACAGGGATGGGACGGGCAATCTAGGCAGCTCAGGACTGAACAAGGATCGAGGATGGTCCAATTTTCTATAAACACAGCTACACAAGGCAGAGTGCTCCTCCTCTCCCTCTCAGCATTCTTGTTTCCCCCTCCCTATCTCAGCTGAATTTTCCTACCAGCTTCCTGAAGACACTTCCCAGTTTCACACCCTAAACATCCTCCACTTTTATTTGGCCAACACTTCCTATGCTTCGAGCCCTTCCCCCTGGCTCCTCCAGAGCTGCTTCTGTGCTTCCCCTATCCTTGATATCTTCACAATAAATGAAAAACCACCTTTCCTGTGCCGGGTACTGGAATGCTCCAGGCATTTTTATTCCTTCCCTGCTAAGTGGTGAGTTCAGGTCACTCCACACCAGGGTTACCCAACAGCTCCTTCACAAGAGGTAGCAACGGTGGTGGAAGGACTTACTGCTCCCAAATCTAGGCTGGGAAGGGCATCACGTGCAGAGGGAGCTGATGTGGTTCTGGGGGGTGCTTCTGTGCTGTGAGGGTCCTTCCAGCCCCACATCAGGGGCACTTGAGGAATGGCACCATCCCCTGGTAGGAGGTCGCAGCCACCGTGGTCTCCAAAAGGAGCACTCCCTCCCAGCCACATGCACTGTCCTTGGATCACCTCTGCTGGGAATTCCCAGAGCTCGAGCCACAGCCAGCTGGAGGCCAGGGATGTTTGTGCTGACCACACAAGGTTTCCAGCAGAAGAGTTTCCTGGAGAGCCAGCCCTGATGGACACAGGGATGCGCTTCTTTGGGAGACGCTGCTGCCAGCCAGGTAAGGTGCAACCTTCGTGCTGCTGCTTCCTCCTCTGGAGAGCTTTGGCCACTGGTGGAGACCACCCATGCCCTATCATATCACTGCCCTTTTCCAGCTTTTTATTTTGGCACTCAGTAACACAGGAGCTCCCCAGAACTCCAGCTGTGTGCAAGGCTTTGTGGAGACGTGAGTGAGCAAAAAAGAGAAAGGGCACGTCCTCCACTGCAGGAAGCAGAGAATCATGGAATCACTCAGGCTGGAGCAGACCACTGAGTCCAGCCATTAACCCAGCACCAAACCATGTCCCCGAGTGCCCCATCTACATTTCTTTTAAATCCCTCCAGGGATGGGGACTCCACCGTTGCCCTGGACAGAAGTTTGACAACCTGTTTGGTGAAGAAACTTCTGATATCATATCCTTTTGGTCAGCTGGGGTTAGCTGTCCTGGCTGTGTCTCCTCCCAGCTTCTTGTGCCTCTCAGCCTCCTCACTCATGAACTCCCAGGACCCATTTTCTGGCCTGGTGGGCACAGACTGGGGCTGGCAGAGCAGTGTTCACCCGTGCTGGGAGCCAGCCCAGCCCCAGGGCTATGGTGGGACATTCATGGCTAGTATGTGACTCAGCATTTGGGTGCTCTGGTGGCCTGGCAGGAGGACCTGCAGCAGGCAGAAAGGGACTGATTTTTGGAAACAGCATCACATGGAAGGCGGACACACTTCAAACTGTCCAGCTCTGATTTAAGGAGAGGCTGTGTAACCTCAGCTTCTGCAAAAGTCTTTACAGAGGCCTTTGGCGCTTCAGCAGCAGCTTTGGGAAGGTCTTCTGACACATGAGAAAGCAAAAGATTTTGCCAGGAAAACTAGGTTGAGGAGCAGCAAGGCTTATTTATGGAGAGCCTGCAAATGGGCTGTCTTTATTCCCCACAATCGTATCGGAGCCACCGATGGACAAATGCCCTGCTTCTGATGTAAAAATATGAAAGCAAGGGCTGCTCTGAGAACTTTATATTTTGTTTCCGCAACATTTTGTTAGTATCAGATGCAGCCAGGGATATAATACCCTACCTCAGGGCAGCCAAAGATAACAGGCAAAGCTTTGCTAGAAAGGATGGCTATGAAAGATGAGCGAGTGATGAGGAGGATACCACATCCTGCATTTAACCAGCAGCAGACAGGCACAAAATCCCTGTCCCCTCACCTGTCACCCACTGTGTCTCCCCTCAGGAAGATGTATTTTTGGCACCTTAGTATTCAAAAGTAACTGTCATGTTTAGATGCCATTTGAGTGCATGCAGCATTGTGTCTTTTAACAAACTTTGGGCAGAAGCTGAGAGCATCCTTTGCTTGTTTGCCATTTCTGTATTTGTAATCAGGGAGGCAGCAGCTTTTCTGACTGTTCACATAACATAGCACAGGAAAACTGGCAAGGAAAGCTTGATAGCTTTAGGTGCAGCACTTGTGCATTTATTGTTGCAAATAAAGCACATTGTTGAGAAGAGTTTAGAGCCAGAAAGCCTCAGGATGCAGAAAAAAAGTACTGAAAACTTTTGTACTTTATGCTGTTGGTTTTTTCTTAGAGGGAAAGGAAGATGTTCTCTTCAGGCAGGATCTTAGTCCACCTTGCACCACTACAAAAACCAGACTGGTGAACAGAAAAAAGAATAGCAAAGGGGCTGGTTCTGTAATTCTAACATTTCTGCAGCATTAGAGCAAGATAAAGAAAATCTAAGTTGTCCTTGTTTAATATTTAAGAGATAACAGTTATGGAGACATTCAGGAGCCAGAACAGCTGCCTGCCCATTGTCCCATCATGGAATCTGTGTGTACCCTGCTGGAGGCTTCCTGAGCTGCAAATGTGATGTATTAAAGAGAAGTCCTCACCTTCATCCATCTATGGCTCTTCCAAATAAAGGAACTGATGCAACACTGACTCCATCCTAACCAGGGTCACCACGTCCCTCCTGGCAGGGAAAAGCAAGGCAACACATGGAGTTTGTCAGCAAGCTCAGCCAGAAACACAGGAACTGTCAGAAACACAGAAACCGTCAGAAATACAGAAACCGTCAGAAATACAGGAACTGTCAGAAACACAGGAACTGTCAGAAATACAGAAACTGTCAGAAATACAGAAACCATCAGAAATACAGAAACTGTCAAAAATACAGAAACTGTCAGAAATACAGAAACTGTCAGAAATACAGAAACTGTCAGAAACACAGGAACTGTCAGAAACACAGCCCAACCCAGCTGGACAGGGAGCTCCAGGTGAACAGGCGCACACACTGGATGAGCCTTGATCAGCTCACATCAATACTGACAATTTTGTGCCTCTATCACATGAGCAAAGAGCTTCAAGGAGGGACTTGCAGAGGGACATCAAGGAATTTGTGCTCACTGAGCTGCCAAAAGAGGCTTGGAGGTCACCTGGAGACCCCCAGCCTGACAGCAGAGAGCCTGCTCTCAGCCTCCCAACACCACACCAGAGATGACAGCAATGGCCTCAAAGAGCCTCACAAGATAAAAACAACTCTGAATTCTTTTTTCCTCCAGTAAATCTTTCCTTGTGGTGGGAGTCACTGGAAGGTTCAGTTATTTTTTCCGATACGCAAAACTCAACTGCCCAGCCCAATGCCTGCATAGTATTTACAAGAAGAAGACAAATGAGGGATGAAATTAAAGCTGAGCAGCCCCAGGAACAGGCTGCAGGAATCCTTGGGAACAACATGCTGCCACACAGGGCACACCAGGAGGATCCTGCTAATGAAAAAACAAGGAAAACCATCCATGAAAAAATACTGAAGACTGCACCACTTCAGCATCAGTGCTGTGCTCAGTACACACCGTACCTCAAGGGCTGGATAAAAATGAGTTATTGACACCCCAAAACAGGCAAGCACGACTTTTTCAAGGAAACACAAAGACTGGAACTAAAAAACTGAAAGACTCTGGAAAGAGTCAACAGGTCAAGGATTAAAAAAACCAAAACCGGTCTGTATTTTCTGGCTTGTCCTTTCAGGCCAAAGCTTTCCAGGCACTGCATGAACCAACTAAATTCATGCCTTGAAAATGCTCAGAGGTTGCATTTTATTTCCTCCAGGGATGGAAGATGCATCTTCAGATGATATTTTCCATCAGAGTGGTACTGGGTGGTGGATGTCCCTCCTTCATGGTCCTGGACCCCCACCCCAGCTCTGCAGATCAAGGGGGACCATGCTGTAATCACAAGGCTGGTGAGCAAGAGGGATAGCAACACCAAGAGTCTCAGACTGACAGCAGACACCTTTCTCCTCCTCATGCCACCTTATTGACCTCTTCCAGATCATTCATGGCCCTCTTCACCTCTCAGTGAGTCACCAGCTCACACAACAACCCCCCAAAACATGGAGACTGGGAGGGTCATTAACACCAGTGGGGGTGAAGATCCTCTGGCATCCATTGGCACAGCAGATTTTGTTCCTCAGTGCAGGCAGCTCATCCCTGCCTGGTCCATCATTGCCTTCATGTCCTCCCAGAGCGTCCAAGCCCACCACGCTGAGCATATTTGTCCCAGCCCAGCTTTGCTGTATTATTAAAATATCACCCTTTTGTCATCCAGGCCCTAAACACCTCTCTGGAGCACTTGTGAAAGGACTGAACACCCAAGGGCTTCTTCGAGGGAAGAAGAACTCACCCTTCTCACAGGAGCTGGGCTGAGGAGGCTGATAATCATCTTGTGATCACAAATTTCTTTTCACAGGGTCCATTTATGAGGTAACAGTTGGCATGCGGAAAGCATTTCATTTCACCAGCAGCTCGCTGAAAACGAACCATCGTGAACCCTAAAAAGAAACCCTGAATCAAAGGCTGCATTCTTCTCTCCCACAGTGACCCCTTTGTTTGGATCTGCCCAAAAGTTTCATTATGAAAGTCTGATACAGGAGCCTTATTAAATTGTGATTAAATGACGTGTCCATGTAGAAGCCTGCTCTCTCTGCTGTTGATGTGGGCTGGATTTCTTGGACTTTTAAGACATACAAGCTTATGAAATAGCTGTAATATCTTTTCCCATGATTTCTAGGGAATGGAGGGTCTTTGCTCCTGCTCTAGCTGTACCTGGCCTGACTCCAGGGGATAACATTTTCATTAAAAGTGCATTAGGTGCACAGCTCACCACACAGCCGTCCTGACGAAGCACTGACCTGGCTCAGAAACCTTAGTGGGCTCTGGTGAACTTTGCTGACTTCTGTAAATACAGAATCACCCATCACGGGGTTGACTTTGAGCTGGTTTTACCATCATTTGGATCCGGTTTGTTCACACCACTTCCACCTAACTCTGTCTGTGTTTGGGTCTTTAAAAGAAGCACAAGCTGAATCATGGCTCAGGCCAGGTAATGGCTGATTACTGGAGCAGCAGGGCTGACACTGGGACATCTTAGAAAGGGTTAAACAGGAGAAATTCTAACCCAAAACCTCCCCATGATTTCTGACCAAGTGTGAGCTCTGAGCCACCAGTGAACTCGCAGCAGTGATGCATCTTTCCCTTCAGATGACTCACTGTAAATAGTGCCTGGTGATTTACGCACAGAAAAATGCGTTTAACACGGAAATGCACAAATTCATACGTTTTGAGGCCAGAGGAGCCGTCACAAATGTTCAGTCTGGCTCTCTGGAGAGTGCAGCCTCACCCAGCAACTCCTGCCCGAAATGCACGGCTTCCGTTGGAGTGAGAGCATCCTCAGGGGAGTGCTTGAAATACTTTCTCCTAATATTTGTCAGGAGGGATGCTGTAAAAACAGAATCAAAGAATCATAGAATGGTTTGGGTTGGAAGGGACCTTAAAGATCATCCTGTTCCACCCTCTCCCATGGGCAGGGACACCTTCCACTAGCCAGGTTGCTCCAAGCCCCATCCAATCCAGCCTTAGACACTTCCAGGGATGGGTCATCCACAGCTTCTCTGGGCACCCTGTGCCAGGGCCTCCCCACCCTCACAGACAAGAATTTCATCCTAATATCCCATATAATTTGAAGCCATTCCCCCTTATCCTGTCACTACAGATCCTTGTGAGAGCAACTCTGTGCTTGTTGAGTAGACAGCAGATCAAGCTACTCAGAGAGGTGGCAGAAACATTGATGGGAATGTTGGTGATTTCTGGGAGATACTGGCATCCTTCTGGCTGAATCAGCAAGAATCCTCCATGGGACACATGTCCCATGAGGCTGGCTGCCTCACAGCCCTGAGACCAAAGAGCTGGATCACAGAGACACCGCCTCAATAGCTCAGCAAAGGCCATTTAAATCATGCTTTACAAAGTACAAATGTGTGTAAATATTTGTGCAAGATAAGATCGGCGAGTGGCAGAGCAATATTTCAAAGAGCCCAGCCAAGGGCAAACAGCAATTTATATGTACTGCTCCAGAAAAATAAAATTAGGAAATGCAGCAATGTGTTTATGTTAGGGTAACATTTGCTCTGGAGTGGGTTTCTGTCAGTGGATGTCCCACACATGGGACAGGCAGTGGAAATACGAGAGCAGGGCATGAGAAGAGATTTATCTGAAGAGCAGTCCTGGATCTCCTGAGGGACTCCTAATCAACCAGCCCCAGGACATCAAAAGGCTTTCAGGAAAGGTTGGTGGATCTGTCAGATTGACATACACAGGCACAGGCAGCCAGTTGCTAAATTGTATTTTATACAGAGCAAACACTCAGTGAGCATGAGATAATCTGAGATAATCAATCTTTAGAAGACAAAGTGTGTTATCTAAAGTAGCTGCAGTGATCTCTGGCAAGGATGCATTTGAGATTTTCTCCTTTTAAATGAACATTTTTTCATTAATTCTTATAGCCCAGAGTCACAACCCTGAGGGGACCACCAAAAACCATCCTGAACTGGAGGTTCAGAGATGCTGTCCCACCCTGCCTCCCTCAGCAGGCAAACGTTGCTACTGCTGGCCTGGGATGCTGTGACACAAGAGCAGAATCTACTCACAAAGGAGACAGAGGAAAATCTGCACAGTTTATGGGTGGGAAGAAGACACTACCAGTCTCTCAAATGGTTTAGCCCAGAGAAGGAACAGCATCTCCCAGCTTTTCATAAACCCCCTGGGGGTGACCACACTACAGTATCAGGAGACAGTGAAAATCAGTACACCACTTTTATCAAGACTTTGTGCACCTCAGTTGCATTTTGTATCACAAACCAGATTCTCTGCATCCCTTAATTACTCTAACACTTTAACTACAGAAGTCATACCTACATCTTCACACAGGGAGCCAAACCCCCTGACCCTTCCCATCACCTGGTGTTCAGGCCATGCACAGACAGCAGGAGCTGGTGGGTAACCACAGTGCAACGATTTGAGCTTTCAGTTGTAGCCATCAGGTGTGAAAACATCAGGCTCCATGGCCTGGACAAGGAATGAGGGAGTTGAGAGAGCCACTGTGCTCCAACCACCAAACAGCTGCCTGCTCCCCTCCCTCCACAGCCTCCCTTCTTTTTCCAGATGCTTTGCATTTCCCCCTTTCTTCTGCCAGGTGTTTTTAGCACATCAATGCTAAAAATTTCAGTGTGTCCTAGGATTCCAGCCTGCTTTTAACTAAACTGCCACAGATCTGTCTCCGTGGAAGATGTTTCTTGCCAGAAATATTATCTAATTTGCAAGCATTTTATGATTTTCTCAGAGTCATAAAATACAGTATTAGGAAACAAATGGGCAACGGAAAAGATCCCTTCTGGTAGCCAAAGTGACCATATAATTGATTTTTATGAACAGCATCTGAAGAAATGAGTCACAACCCATATGGCTGTTTTGGAGTCCAGATATACATCGTGTTTTAAGCGTCTCAGAAGGTTTATCCAAGTTTTTTAGCATATAATCAACGGTCATTAGACGAGGACATGAATCATTACAGCTCCTCAGGCTGAGCACACGTTTGAAGGGTGAAGGCTTCACACATTCTCGCTCTATAAATACCCATCCAAGGTTGTCCAGAGCATGAGCAGCTCGGATGGCAGAAAGTAAAAAGGTATATAAACTGCAGACTCATTACAGAGCCGAGGCCTCCTCCCTCCGAAGGGTGTAAATGTTATTAGCTTAGGACATGGTTCAAACTCCAGTTGAAGTCAGACGGAAAAACTTTACCTCTAGCTCGGGCTGTGTATCCTCTTTCTCCATGGCTTTAACCATTTTCTCATAGCTTGGCCCCAGCCGGTGATGAGGTTGGGTTACAAGTTTGCTCACTCAGCTGTGATGCTACACAAGTAACACCCACACAGTTCACATGTGCACATTTCCCATGCACATCTGGGCTGTCCAGAGGTGCAGAGACATCCCTCCTGTGGGCCCACGTTTGCAGAACCACACACACCTCACACACAGCACACCAGCCTCGCTCCTGGGTGCCTCGTGCAGCTCCCCCATCTCAGCCCACACTCCCTTCTTCAGTGCAGAATATTCACATTCACACAGAGCTGACACAGGAATGCATGCTGCATCTTCTGAAAGATGCTCAGAGCCCTGTTTGCAATGGCTCCAGACTTTGCCTTCCGACCGACCCAGCAGCAGCGTGAGAATTTTGTTTACAATGACAGTAGATGCAACAGGTACAACTGGGCAACTCTGCAAACATGATTGTTAAATCAAATCACTTCACATTCCAGCCCCAGGTGCTGGTCCACAATACCCTTTCTCATGACATGCAGCACTGGAACATTTATGTATCACACATTGTGCCAGTTTTCAAGGACTCCCAGAGACAAATGTGCCTCCCAGTACAAAACAACCCTGTTGTTCCCATGGAAATCTCAGCCAAATAAATATTTTGCAAGTTCATTTGCTGCAGAAGAAATAAGTCAGGGCTTATGCGTGATGCTTCAGGCACAGCACCTCCAGTGCTTTTCTTTCACCCATCAGGCTTCCATGCAGCCATCACAGCTGCCCAGGAACACCAGAGATGTTTGGCCTAAATTGTACATTTTCACCTTTGACAGACTTCTTAGATCCAGGAAGAAATGTTATGGTGCCATCCAGCTCCCTGTGAAACACAAACCAAACGGTCCCAGCTGATAATTTCTGCATCAAGCCCTGTGGCTTCCACCTGAGCCAGCACCAGACACATTCCCAACACACTGCAGCTCCTCTGTTATGTACCTTACAGCTCCTGAGCTCCTCCAGGTACAGCCAAGGGGAGAAGGGCCCTGCAGCCCCTCTCGCTGCCTTTTTGCCCTGATAGATGAGGAAACCAACTGAGTGCCAGCAGTATCTTTAAAAGCTGTCTGGCCTTGGAGGCAAGTAAAGCCTCTGCATCCCCTGGGAGCCGAGGATGGGGTGGTGGAGAATGGACCAGAGTCCATAATGTGTTACACAGGTTTCACTCCACAGCACCAGCACACGTTCAAACCCCGCTCTAAAGGGAAGCTGAAGGATTAACATTGGCTCCCAGACCACTCCTGCTGTAACAAAACCCCTGCCTGCAGCTTGACAGAGGCACCAACGGGGTCTTTGATGACGACTGCCAAGGGAAGGCTCCAAGACAGATGAAAATTTTGAGGTTAGAATTTGAAAGGCAGTCAATCTTATCCTCATATTCGTGTTACAGCACATGATAAACTATTCCAGAGGGAATTCTTACCAGGATGCTAAAAGAAATTTTATGAAGAACTGGAGTCATTCATCCAAAATGAGGATGAAAGAGTGACATGTTACCTAGGAGGAAACAAAGAAAGGTAATATTTTGCCCTCAATTTTATTGTGTTTCTAAGGCAGTTCAGTCAGATAAAATTTGGAAAGACATCTGAAGATGAAAAGGCCTGTACAAAAAAACAGATCCAGAGGATCATAATTTAAGGAAATATTATGCCAGTTGTAGCAAAAGTAGAAGTTTTCATATTGAAGTTATTTCATATTATTATGAAAGATACCCAGACTAGCATTCTTCCACCAGGAGATTTCCCAGATTTCCCACCCACATAGAGTCTGAAATCTCTCTATAAGGAGTTGTTCCCTACTTCATAGATCAAAGCAGCCGTCCCCATGCTGGCAGCCCAGCTAGAAATAGGGCTGACATGCACTTTTGCATCTTTAGTCTTGACTTCAGTAGATATGCAAGTCTTCCAGAGCACATGGAGGATGATTTTACTCCTTGAATGTTGGGGGCATCTCTCTGGTTGGTTGCCCAGTTATCAGAGACAATTAAATCATCTCTCCAACACGGGTCAGTGCAGGTGTGGGGCTGGGGGGATCTGTGCCCTCTGGTGAAACAGGAATCTCTGTGGTGCCAAGGACCCATGAGAACACAGCCAAGCCCAGGCTCATGGCCTTGGAAATGCTCCAATGCCAAGAACAACAGTAAATAACCTGCTCTCCAGCAAGGAGCATGAGCATTTCCAAGCTTAGCTGAGGCCTCATCCCTTTTTCTTCTTTTTTTTTTTTTTTTGCCTGAGAAAAGTCAAAACACTCTGGGATGCCTTGAAAATACAGAACAGCAAGTGCTGCTGAAGGGGATATTTGCAAGGAGCCCTGCCATGACCTCAGCTTTTAAATCATTTCAATCAGAATGACTCAGAAGTCATGCCAGTGCCAAATTATCCCCATGCAACACAAGAAAGGAAGCTAATCCCCGCTCCTTGATGATAATTGGCACAATGAGAAACACCTTTCTGACATGATTCAGCTCAGAGCCAGAACGCAGGCTGTCCCAGGAGAAAACCTCTTCCAAGGAGCAGATGATGACAAAGTCTTGAGTGGTGCCTTGTCCCACACCAGAGGTGTTCAACGAAACAAAACACCTGGCCTTCCTGGCTCATCTCTGCCGCTGGCCACCAGCCATGGCTCACCTCCCCGTGGTTTTGGATACAGGGAGGAATTCCTTCTCCTTTCCAGTGGCCTGACAGACTCGATTTTCCAGCTATTCCACGGAGGAAATAATCCCCCAGGTGATTATGTGCTACGAGGGTCTGCGCAGTGACTCAGCCCTTGTGGCTTTTAGAGGAGCCGACTTCACAGGAAGATTTTGGGGGGGGGGGGGGAAATAATTCTTAATTAACGTGACAGGGGATAGATGTGGTGGTGAAACTCCAGGCAGATGCAGGTTTACTCCCAGGTGACTTTCCATGCACCTACCCTCATGCCCAGGCCTGAGCTGGCTCTTTTTAAGGGAAAAGAAATAACATTTTCCATATAATTCAGAGGGGTGGACTGAAGTTTTGTCACTGGCACCCACAAGATGACAGGTGGAGGTTTCAGCCAGAGTGCTGCCAAGGAATACTGGAGAGAGGATTACAGCAAAGCAGAACCACCTCAGCCTCAAAAACTCATTGCTGCTGTTTCTCAGATTCCTTGAGTCTGGGAATCCAGAGCTCCTTGAGCACCAGCCCCTTCCAGCCATGAGCCAAGGTGTGGGGCAGGGAACGATGCATTTCCACTCCACTTGGTCACCTCTAACCCATCAAACTGGCAAAGAACAGCAGGATCAGAGGCTTAAAAAGGTCCTGGCAAGATCTGAGAATGCTTTTTTCATGCACAAAATGCCCCAGGTGCTGATGCAACCCACCACACATGTCACCTGCCCCAAAGGCAGAGAAAGGGATGCATCTTTAGCCCTGTTTTCCCAGCATAAGCAATGAGCAGGGGGCACTTGCACAGAAATTTAGAAAACAAACCCCACCCCCCCCCCAAACTTAACTGGTTTCTGCTCAGAACCAGTTCTCCTCTGAAGAGATGAGATGAGAAAGAGCAAATCACTTGTGACAGATGACAAGGTTGGTGGGGAATGCACTAATGGGAAGCACACACATCCCAGGAGGATGAAAGCAGTATAAAACCTTATTAAAAAACACCAACTGCATGTCCCATTGGGCTGCTCACTGTGGTTCCTTTTACAAAAGATATATTCATTTAAAGGCAAATCTTGGTTTCTGCCATGAGCCGAGTACTACACCAGTGATGTGAATTGGCATTAAAGGTAGAGTAAATCTATGTACATGTAGATTGGACTCAGATTTATACAGCCTGAAGAAGAGAAGGCTCAAGGGAGACCTTAGAGCACCTTCCAGTGCCTAAAGGGGCTCCAGGAGAGCTGGAGAAGGACTTGGACAAGGGCACAGAGTGACAGGACAAGGGGGCAGGGTTAGATGGGATACTGGGGAAAAATTCTGCCCTGTGAGGGTGGGGAGGCCCTGGCACAGGTTGCCCAGAGAAGCTGCCCCATCCCTGGGAGTGTCCAAGGCCAGGTTGGGTGAGCTTGGAGCAAAATGGGATAGTGGGAGGTGTCCCTGCCCATGGCAGGGGGTAGAACTGGGTGAGCTTTAAGGTTCCTTCCAACTCAAACCATTCTGTGATTTATTGTTTGTGACACGAATACCCCCAGTACCTGCTCCCAGGACGTGCAGGCATCCCAGCAGGCTGTGAGATACAAAAATCTACCAAGGAATACTGCATAGAGAAAATTGCATTCCAGTCCTTAGTGGTTTAAAGGACTGGTTTAATTTCCAAGATGCAGCCCACTGCTTTCTAACAGCACGTGCTGCTTTTATGAGATGGTCCAGAGGAAAGCATCCACAACACTTTATCAGCTGAAACCACAGGTAGCACACAGGGAAGCAGATTAAGGGAATAACATGTTTTCCACAGGCAGCCTTGCCCCATGCACACATGGAAAGCCCAGGGGACAGTTAACCCTGAGTGCAGCTGTTGAGTTTAGTACCACAGACCCACAGAAAGATTTATCTCTAACTCTCTAACAGGCAGGAGTTTGGTAGGGATTCAAGGAAAACAGTAGTGGATCCCCTTTCATTTAGCATCCTGAGGAAGTCTGGGCAGAGGACAAGTTTTAGCATGAGACAGCCACAGGTAGGAGCTGCTAATTTCTTGAATGAAGCTCAGACCATGGGAGGTCAGCAGCAAACCTTGCCTGTCACCCCCTCCATAACACGTGCAAACCAGCCCAGAGTGCTCAGGAATCCTGGGACACCAGAACCAAAAGGATTGTGTGTCATTGGAGTCAGGAGGTGATGGAACCACCTTCCACTCTGGGAATTGGAGTTAAGAGGACATAAACAGTTTTTAAGATGCATCTAGACCAATTTATGAAAAAAAGATCTGAGATGTGGACTTCTCCAGCAGCACAGGACACTGACCCACCCCATCTCTCAATCCAAACATCCAAACATTTGTGCCACTCACAGCAAAAGGTTTTTGGGTTAGATATTTGCTGGACCAGCTGCAAACTGTCATCCTAAACAATTTTCTGCGATCCCAGCTATAACATGTTGCTCATTTTCATTACATCCCGGTTTTCCATCTCTGGGTGTGCCTTACCATGGTGAAATCTGACTCTGCCACTTAATTAATACCATAACTGCAGACTCTAACTGCCTGCCCTGTGCTGAGCACCATCCCCACGCTCCGAGGTATTTGTTGCCGCGACAAGGGAATACAAAGCTTTACACGCAGGAGATGGAAAAGGTTAAAGTCAATATTTTGGCTGGTGGAAATATTTATGGAAAGAACCCGTGAATTAGTGAGCTGTATTCATTCCACTGACATTTCCTAACTGCTTTAACCTTTTATATTTCTTGTGGTTGGCTCCTGTTTAATATGTTCTAATTATATGAGAACCAGGAAGCAAATGAACGGCTGAGATTAAAGTCAAACAACAGCCGTAAATACTGCAGGACAGATTCTCAGCACTGAGCCTGTAGATTTAAGCCTCTGAGTTCAATGCTGAGCAGATGAGCCACATAAGGCCATCAGACACATGTGCAGAGCTCAGAATTTCTTGCCCACTCACTCATTTGAGGGCAGAACTTGTGCCTTTGATGGCACCGTGCTGATGTTTCATTGTGCATGGAGTGAAGCACATCAGTTCGTTCGAAGAGGGTTCACAAAGAACAAATAACTTCTGCAAAAATCACCATTTCCTCTGGCCTTCCTACCATGGGACAGGCAGGAAAGGAAAAAAAAGGGATTCAAAATGCTTCAGTAATGATGGGCAGATGCTCTCAGAGGCTTCAGCCAACCCTCAGCACTGATCAGGTAAAAGGGGATGCGCTGAGTGCAGTGACAGCAATTCCAGCTCACACACGAGCAGGCAGTCCCTGAGCAGAGATTCACCAGCACAGCAATGTCACAAAACACACAGGATCAGAACAACTTTCTCCCAGCAGAACCTGACATCACAGGCAAACACAGACAGTTGCAAAACTCAGCTCCACACGGGGAAGATGTTAACAATGTGTCCCAGTTCTGCCCCACGCAGGGAAATGCCAGATGGCCACTCTGCTGCTCGCCACCTCAGAAGGGCATGGAGGAGGTTCCTGTGTGCAAGCTGTCCCTTTTAACAGAATACAGCTGAAGCTGGTGACCAAGGGAGCACCAGCAATTTGCTGACACGGCCACAAACACACACAGTTAAAGCTGGCCAGAGATGCTGACCTGTGGAGCAATTGCACCTCTGCTGGAGAATGATTTCAGAGGGAGACAGTGGAACATCACCTCTGCTTTGGGGGTTAAGAATGGCACCACCAGCTCCACCAGCACTCACACGTGGCCAGGGTGCTCTGTCTGCAGCTCTGACCCCACTGCCATCCACACCTCCATGTCAGCTTCCTTTGACCACCGTGGGACAGAATGGCTCTGATGGGATTAAATGTTCTACTTTTCATCAGCCAGCCTCCTGCCTCCTCACAGACAAAGCAACAAGGAAAAAGGGCATCATCTTTCATTTCTTTGGCCTGTGTAATGTCCTCCCAGCTCTTTGCTCCCCTCTCTATCTGTGGTCCATAGGATTGCTCAGTACCCCTAATTGTTGTCTTGTATCACAGCTTCCAATATCAGGCAGCATCAAAGGGACTCATGCATGTGGTTACAATTAAATCCATGCTTAAACACTTTGCTGAACCCAAGCATTCATTGAACTGCAGTTGTTCCTGAGGTACGGACCACCTTTCCCTGTAAGATGCCTCACACAGACAATTTGACCCCAGCTGGCCTTATCTACCCCACTAAAATACAAACAAATATCTGGGAGTAAGAATAATAAACGGTGTTATCCTGGTAAAAGTTTATTTCTTTTGTATTTCCAAGAATGGTGCACAACCTTCAAGGAAGGATGCTGCTGTTTCCTACCATCAACAATGCCAAAAATAAACAGAAATTAAGTTAAAGAGTCACGTTTCAAGAGGTACAAATTCAACCACAGCAAATATTTTGGGTGGATGCGGTATAGTTTAGACTCCAACGTGTTTCCTTATGGTCTATCTACTTCCTCTAAAAATATCAACTATAGTCACTCCAGCTAAGCCTAACACAGAATAGCAATTCCACAAACATCTCCATTCCACTGTTGCTTAGGGAGCAGAAGGAATCCTAGGAGGTCTGTAAGGGATTTTTGAGAGCAAATCTCTGAGCTGATCTGTTAAAAATCCCAGTGTTTGTCTTGCACAGCACTAGCAGAATCTGTTCATAGCCCACACAGTCTCTGCTTTATTTTCAATAACTCGGATTCCCTCCACAAGCACTTCAAAACAACAACAAAAAAAAAAATTTAAAAAAGTTATTTGANAAAAAAAAAAAAAAAAAAAAAAAAAAAAAAAAATTAAAAAAGTTATTTGATACTGTGATTTTCAGTATTTTTTGTACATCTGCCTCTCGTCACAGTTTGCCCATTTGTAAAGCTGGTGTCATTAGAGACTTGAAAGGCTCAATGTTTTAACACACTTTGGGGTAAATAGTGTTACATTAGCACAGGTGCAAACAGCTTTCCAATTATTATTAATTTAATAATACAGCGCTGCTGGCACACGCTAATTAGATCCATGTTGTCCTATACGAGGGGAACACCACCAGAAATTTCCACAGCTGTCAGCTGCTGTCTTCTCCCAATTGCTATGGAAAGCAAACAAACCATGAAGGCAATTCATAATTATTACAAACACTCCCTAACCTAAACCACACTGACATTTCTGAGTTGGAGCTGCTTGCTTGCTCTTGTCTGTGGTGTCAGAAAGGGATCAGAGCCAGCTGAAGAAGGACAACCAGCTATCAGATAATTTGAGGGCCAAGCAATCAGTTTGGTTTTAACAAGCTCTTTCAGCATGCAGGAAGTGCTTCCCCCTTCGTTCTGACCAACCCATCCCACTTCTCCCTCCATCATGTGCATCTTAACATAAGATGCTTGACTTTCAGTGTTTTCTGGACTTTTCCTGCTAGGTTGGTGCTGCCCTGTTTGGAAAAGGCTTTGCTGTGTTGCTATCCATTGGGATTCCTTCCCCCCAGCTAGAAAAAAGGAAGGAGAGCTGCAGTTTCCCCTGCCTGCTGCTGAGTCCCTCTGGGTTTTTCTCATAAATTCATTCCAAGAACACAGCTTAAGCTCTTAAGTGATATTCAAAGCCCTCAGCATGAGGTTTATGGCTTTCAGTGTCTGCTGAGAATATAGTTATAACTGACAAGTTCTGAGGCAGGTATTTGGATGCTTTTCCACAAATACATCCCTATAAAACAGATCTCAACTCTGACATTGACCAAGACTTAATTTAAAGTGGTTTAGTAGAAGCAGCTGACAGATGAACAACAACAAAAAAAGGCCTACATGCAGAGAAAAGCCTACAGGGCTGAATCTGCAGCTGAATGCCTCTCTGGCAGAACCAGGACTCTCTGACTCTCCTTTGAACTGTGTATCACTCACTGATTTTGACTTTTTAAATTTAAATTGCCAGTTCTACCATGAAAGAGAGGAAATCCCTGTTTGCTATTTCTCTCCTATTATGGTTTCATTTAGATTTCATTACAACAATTTGGGTTTTGATTTGAGGCACTTCCTGGATGAATTCTTTGTCTTCTGTGAAGGCCCCCAGAGCACAGTCAGGGCTGACGAGCTCAGGGTGTGGGGATCAAGAGGCTTTCCCAGGGCACCCACGTCCCCCTGCGTGTTGCATCCTTGATGGATAAACCTGGCTTGTGCAGGGGCATGCAGAGAGAGGAGGCTGCCAGGGTCAAGCTGTGCCAGTCTCAAAATTGGGGTGACCCCATTTGTCATCCCCATCAAAGGGCACTACAGAGGACTCCTCGAATTCAGCACCATGAGAGGGAGGGAGGAGGGAGGGAGGGACCCAGAGCAATGTGTCTCAAGAGAAATCAAGCCCAATGTTTACTCACACATTCCCAACCCTGCCTTCTGCAGAGAGAAAATATGACCTGCAGAAGAAACCCAAGCTCACCTAGAACCTTTCTGGCTAAAGTGTAATTCTAAACCCGGGACAGTGCACCCTGACTTACAACAAGATATTCATCATCTTCAAACCACTGTTGAATTAGGGTGACAGCAAGGGTCAAAGAATGATTTGGGTTGGATGGGACCTTAAAAATCATCTCATTCCACCCCCCTGCCATGAGCAGAGACACCTTCCACTAGATCAAGGTGCTCAGAGGTCCATCCAGCCTGGCTTTTTAGATGCAGTAAATCATTCGAAAGTCAGACACCCTTTGTACCGAGGTGCCCTGAGGAATGCAGAGAAGCACCAGAGCCCTTTTGCACGGGGAGTAATGGAGCCTTGAAGAGATGGTGGTTTGATCAGCAGAGAAGGCCAGCCTGGAGGTCATTGATGCAAACATTCACTGGAGTCGGGGCAAAAATTTACTGGCATTTTCCAATCAGCACAGTATCCTTCGATCTCCTGCACACCACCAAGCGTGCGTGCTGAAAGGCAAAATCAACTGCCTCGTTCAGAAACTTTCCTTTCTTTTATACTGCACTGGGAAGTTTGAAACACCATGTTCAAGACCTCCCATGAGTGTGAGGTATGCTGAGAAAGACCATTTCTTCCCCACAGGCTGATTCCCACTTTGAACCAAAACCAAAACGTAACACACTTTACTTAGGAAATCGGATATGGACACTCTGCTCACACGTTTACTGGGTCTCCACGTGAGCAGGCAAGCTTGACTTTCCAGCCAGGAGCAGGTGGGAAAGTCCTGCTATTAAAACACTAACAGGAAGCTGTGGGGTCATTCGACATCCCTACCCTCAAATAAAAGCTCCTCTTCCACTGACATGTAGTGAGGGCTCTTGCTTGTC
The DNA here is from genome assembly GCA_013398275.1 of Promerops cafer. Lineage (NCBI taxonomy): Eukaryota > Metazoa > Chordata > Aves > Passeriformes > Nectariniidae > Promerops > Promerops cafer. The sequence goes on along the minus strand of VZSE01002451.1, from coordinate 752,994 downwards.
TTTCCCAAACCACAAAACTGGCCTGGATGTTAATTGGAAATGGAAAATGTACCCAAATGTGACGACAGTCTATTAAAAAATAAAATAACCTAATGTAGTAAACTCCTTCTGAGTACAAGAACTGCATGGTATAAACACTGTGGGCAGTCATAAACCTTCAGTTGGTTTTAACAGCTTTTCTTCCAGCCTAGTTTACCCTCACCAAAGGGGGTTTTTTAGTTCATTGTGATCACAGTGAAACATCTTTAACATTTCCAAAAATTAAAAATTTAAAAAAAAAACCCCAAAAGTATCTTAAAACATCCCTTTAAAAACTCTCCTTACCCAAGCTGATGTGGTGCCCTTGGGAGCCCAAAAATCTTCCCCTCCAGCCTTTGCATGAGCCAGGGCTCATCTCCAGCAATGTGCCAGATGCTGTCCTGCATCCCGGGAAGTAAGGTGAGAAAGAGCTGAAGCCATCACAGCTGCAGCTCCCAGAAGCCTGGAGGCAGCAGGCAGTGCTTCTAGAGTGAGTCTGGGGAGAAGAAGGTGATATTCCTGAACAAAATGTCTGTCAAAACTGTATGCCCTGCCTCAACGCTGATTTTTCTTTACCTGCCATAGGGTGGAGTCAAAAATTCAAACCACAAAGAAATGTTGCTGAGCTTTTTAACCCTGGTTTGGAAATTGGCATCAAACAAATAAAGTTCAGCCACAGTTTGTTGGACCGAAGGATTTAGATCTTCTGTTTAATATGGGAATATTTATAACTGGAACATAACTGGTAGAGAAGAGCCCCTTCATTTCAGTGTTTCACATCACCTGCTTGTAGTGGGCCAAACAATCCTTCTTAAATCAAAATATGGCAGGAGTAAAAGGGAGAGAAATGATGCTGAGCAACATTCTCCTGTCAGGGACTGATCATTTTGGGGTAGGATAATTAATCAGGCCCTGTCTAAACGGCCTCTGTCTTAAAGGGCTTCCTTCTCCTCCTGGCATATTCTCAGTGGGTCAGAAATGCCAGTGCAATATTATCATTCTGTCTTTGCATTTGAAATACTGTGTTGATGAAACAGACCTTTATTGAACTTCAAAGGCCCATAATTATATATCCTCTCCTTGAGCTTTGATATTTTAATATTCAGCTGGTGAAATTATTATCTATTCCAGCCACAAAACGTTTATTTATTTTGCTGGCTTTATCTCTGTTATTTCTGTGGTGGCAAGAGGCTGAGGAAGAAGCCCCCCTGCTTATTGGCAGCAGCAGAAAGTGGGAATTGAATGTACCAGGACTTTTATCTCCAGCAGCTGAAGAACGAAGCGTTTGAACTCCTCCTCGAGCCCTCAGAAACCTCTCCCCACAGCCAGTTCCTCTCATTTATGCTTTTCAAGAGCCAGCCAAATTTCTTTATATAGGTTTCCCTGTGCCATGAGGGAGCACAGGAGTCAAGGAGACACCAGTCAGCACTAACGATGGCATGAATTTTTCATCTGAAAAAGGCACTCTGGATTTTTGGAAGCTGCAAAAAGAAATTTTTGCTTGTGTTTCCTCAGCTCCAGCCTCACCAAGGTGGAAGAACGTGCAGCAGGGGCAAAAATATTTTATGTATACATCCAGCCCAAACATAAATACACACAGGTAGAGCACAGCTCCCTTGCTGGCTGACAAAACAAGGTGGTGTTTCATGGCTCTGCATCCCTCCCTCACCAGAGAAAGCCCCTGTGAATATTCTGTGTCCTTCTTCACGGGTGTCTCAGCAACAGGACTGAGCTGCAAAATTCAGAGTAAAACCTGGATTTTCCAAGCTCAACTCGCAGACCTGGCCCAAACCTCCAACAAAACTAAGTGAAAAGTGTGTTTACATCACCAAGAGATTTCAAAATTTGGTAACCCCCCTGACATTTTCAGAGATCTCTGCACCTCATTGAGACAGAGCTGTAGCCAGGAGGTGCTGGAAATCACACCGGAATGATGTTATCGAGACATTGCAGGGCCATTTCTAAACTAAATCCCCTCAGACATGCCTGGATCTCTCTCCTGGTGAAAAAGGATGATGGTTGATCCTGTGCAGGCATTCCTCAGGAGTCCTCACAAGCCTTCCCTCTCTCCATTGGGTCACTTCCAAACAATCCTGAAATCAAACCTGTGTTAGATGAGCCCAGCATCAGCATATGGCTTTCATCAGGTGATTCCTGTGTTCTTCAGGAACGTGACTTGATTGCCCTTCTCAGCAGCCCCTGACAGGATTCAGCAGCTTTTGCTCTGCCGTGATGAGCTGGAAACTGAGAAAAAGGGTCTCTGTCACCTTTCCAAGCTTGCAATGTGAAACAGCAGAAGTGATAGAAATGCCATTGAGAGGCCTGAGCTCCTTGTCTCACACTTCCTGGGACAGGCTTCCCAAAACCCAGCTCCATTAAGAAAGTATTTCCCCACAAGGGAGACAGGAAAAGCTAGCCAGTTGGAGTAGGACATTAACGTCAAGATGTTCCATAAAACTGTAATCCTTCCCTTAAAAAAAAAAATTATTTAAAAAATGAAATGATGGATGCTTACCATGGGTTTTCCCAGCATTTAAGCTGAAGAAGTTCTTGCTGCAACATCTGGGGTGGGTGTCCAGGCCAGAAACCCTTCTCCTTCAGCCCTGGGAGTCCAGCCTGATAACCAGGGGGAGGTATTGAGGAAGAGGCTGGAAGACTCTGGAAGAGGTGCAGGTTTCCCACATCCAGCCTCACACTGGCTCTGCGTGTGGCTGTGTTTGCTGCCTCTGGACATCTCCTGAGAGGATTCAGACCTGCACCAGAGCTTGCCAGGGAATGCTGGAGAACGTGGGCATGTCCCCTTCCTACGGAGCCGTGCTGTCCTGCCCGCACAGGGAACCTTCCAGAGCAGAGGCAAACAGCCAGAATCCACTGCCTGAGCAGCAGACAGGGCTCATGGTGCACAGCCCAGTGACAGGAGGCATCCAAGTCCAGACTGTTTGAAGCCCCAAACCTCAGCCTTACACCTCCAAACCCCCACAAGCATCTCATTTTTCTTTTGCCATCATTTACCCAGCGTTTCCCAGCCACTGGGGAGTATATTCCTGGTCAGCTACAGGAGCCTGCTGTCTCTTTCCAGGATTAATTTGTTTATTTTCTTACATGGGCCTTTGGGAAAGCTATGATCCTGTTTATGTCACAGTCAGTGTTACCATGTTCCAGAAACTTTAATGCCTGGGAAAAAAATTTTAAAAGGCACCATCTGGGAGAATGGGGACATGATTGAAGCTGAGAGGGGACCAGGAGCCAAAGCTCCTCTTCGTTGAGCAATGGCTTGGTTTGGTTTTCCAGCTCACAGGGATGCTCAGCACAGGAAAGGCAAAAAGTCCTCTTACAGTCAAATGGGGTAATTAGGTATTTACCAGGAATTTGGGCAGAAGGAACAGGAGGAACCTCATAGGGCACATTCTTTCTTGCCAATGAAAGAACTCGGTTTCAAGCAGTACTACAAAATCTTGGGGGGTTCATTTGCAAATTTTCATACAAAAATGACTTTGTATTCGGAAATGTTAACGCCTGAATTTCAGCCCCTGAAAAGATGCAAAGGAAATGGAAATCTAAACGAGTAGCATATGCCATCCCCTTGGCTCCACCAAGGAAAATATTTGGCTTCCACTTACAGCTACCCCAATCAAAAAGAAGTTTGGGTTGCAGGAATGTAAGTCAAAGTGAATGTTAAATTTACATTAGACATTTGTTAATTAGCCAGCAAATGAATCACCCCATGGACTGGCATAGTCCACACAATTTTAAAGCAAACACTGTTGTGTCAAGTTTAACTGTTACCCTGGAGTTGACTAAGCAGAAACATTCCAAAATGGAATTATTAATAAGATTTTCTTGTATTATTAAAAACATCATGATTAAAATACCATGGTGGATATTTTACAGGCAGAGAAATAGAAGGGAGGCTCAGTAGGTGTTTATTAAATCCATTTCCACATTTACCTCCAGCCTGAGTGTGCTCTCCCTTTCCCTGCAAGCAAAAACCCTCTTTTACCTGGCATTTATCCCTGTGGGTACCTCTGGTTATTGCAGCCTGGTCAGCATGATTTGTTGGCTTAATCAATATTCAGGTTAAACACTGATTTCTTTTAGCAGGCAGGAACTCTGTCACCCTCGTCGGTGTGTCATGCAAGCACATTAAGGGACCAAAACGTTTTCCTGGAGTGTTTAAGAAACATTTCTGAGGCTGTGGGGACTGGAATAATGCTTAGAGCTGCAGGGTTGGTAGCATACACAAATCTTGGCCACTCAGTCTTCCTCTTCCTCCTGAAGCTGCTGACACCTTAGAAATGGCTTTGGAAGGTGAAGGACTAAGGAATCACTGTGGCCTCAGTTCCTGATCCCACATGGCTTCTGCACTGGGTTTTCCCCCAGTGAGCAGCCAAACAACCCAAATAAAGCTATCAGGGATCTGCCTTTTCTATTGACACTGGGACCCTGGTAAACTTTCTTGTACACCAACATCTGAGACTTAAGTGCCCCAAGACCTTCAGAAAAGGGTATCACTTTTTTCTTTCTTTTTTTTTTTTTTTTTCCTTCACTTCCTTTGAGCTTAGGCCAAAAGCCAAAGTCATAAATGGAAAGAGTTATTCTGGGCTCAATATCACCTTTTGTGCAATGACAAAAATAATGTGTTGTTGAACTGTTTGGCACAGCTGCCCCAGCATGTGACAAGAAGCTAATTGCTTTTGAAGCCAAATCCACTCGAGAAAACAAGAATCCAGCTTATAGCAACTCATATTTTGCCAGTTTTTCTGCTCCAAATGCATATTCTCTTCCGTTTTCCCTCTCTCTCGTGACATCCTTTCCTTCTTTTTTTAAGTACTCGTGCACAGTTTGCAGCTGAACTTGCAGACAGTCTCTGCTGCCCCTCTCTCAGCCTTGCTCAACCCGTGATAACCAAATCCGTCCCTCAGAGCTGAGCTCTTTTTCCACCATCACACAGAACATTAATTCACTCAACACATTTGTTTGCAGCTGTCTTCCATCACCAACCCCACACCCAGCTGGCTCCTCATAGCAGATGGAGAACTTAATTTTCCACTAATGAAGGTATAAAGCAGGTAATGTTTTTGTCCTTTGGTTCCTCCTCCCAGAAAATTTTGCTTTGTTTTACTGGGAAAACAAAAACTGCAATAAAATGCTTGAGCTGCTGTTTTTGGTCATAAGGTGGGTGAGCAAGTCTGAGCCTCTTCAGGGAAGGAGCAGATTTCAGATTTTTAAGCAAGTTTAGCCAAATCAAACAGTGTCTTCATAACTCAAGCCGGTCATTCCTGCAGATGTGTGGTTCTTCTAGGGATGGCACAGCTATGGATTTATTAGGAATTATTTTGTGGCTTCTTCTATTTCTCCCCCCAAACCATTGCCTTGTCTGCTTTCACGTACATTTGCTAAAGAAAAACAACAACAACTACATCAACAACCACAAAACAAACCCAAACAAAAGCTCAACAAATGAAAAATCAACAAAATCTTGGACTCAGAGGTTTGCAAAAAGATCTGCTTCAAGTGATTTCTCCAAACCTGAGGCTCCAAACACAGCGTGGGGTTTTCTGTCCCATGAAATTTGCTTTGCACCTGATATTTGGGAGGCATTTTACTTTTTTCTTCCTCACTCTTCAGCTCTTAGTTCTAATGTCAAACACAGGCAGTAGCTTTGAAGCTTTTTCCAAATGAAAATGCCAGAAGAGTCCTGGTTTTCCAGCCAGCCTGCCAACTCCAGCAATCATTAATTTTATGTGCTAATTTTAAAGTTGATTAGTTTTGTGTCTCTGACTTCAAAGGCAAATCCAGTGCAAAACCTGAAATCTACTTAAAAAGGTAGAAATCATTTTGTAAGAATGTCTTTCTTGCGAAAAATTCCATTCTTTTTATTTCAAGGAACACAAGTTTCCTTCCTATAGCCTGCATGCTCGTTGCTGAAGATCTCCATACCAAATATTTGGTTTATTCCAAAGAAGTCTTAACAAAATTTAGAAGGGTTAAACAAATCAGACTGAAAGCATTTTCATTTGTTCCACTGGTGGCACTGTGGATGTTGTTAGTGAAGTGTGCGTGTAACATATGTGCAGAGAAATTACGTTTTGCAGTTACAAAACACTATTCATTAGATTAAATAAAATGACAGAGATTTTGGTCTGGTTCTGCTCTCAGATATTACACAGTCACTTGACTGGAGTACAATTTTGACTATTTTCCCAGCTCATCAGCACATTAAAACCAGCTGTGGCTCTAAATAAATTGTTTCAGCAGAACCCACTGAAAATATCCGTATTTTCCTTCCTCCCAGCCCAACAAATGAAACTCAGGGGTCATTATGGTAATTTTAATTATGATTTGGTAGGGATGGCCTTCACTGAAATCTGCAGTTCCATAAACAACATGCTTCTTCTGTCATATTAGATTTCTTTATTTCAATTGTAAAGTCACAAAACCATGTGCTTCCTATTTTAGCTCCTGGACCCCCTGCTAAATTTATACACATGAAGGAGTGGTAGCACAGGGAGAGCAGCAGCCAGGAGTGTCCAGGGCCTTATTCCTGCTTGTGAAAAGATGTTTATTCATTCTGCAAACAACAAAAAGAAGAAAGAAAAGAATGAAAAAAAAAACCAAAATCAAAAAAAACAAAAAAAAACCAACCAAACAACAACCAAAAAAAAAAAACACAGAGGGGGTTAGAAAAAAGATGAAAACCAAAGCAGAACTCAACAAACTGGGAGCAAAGCGAGGCGGGTGCGAAGGCAGAGCCCCAGAGTGACAGAGGTTTGTAAATGTGTAACAACTGCCCAGGCCGCGAGCTCGTACGCGGCCCCCAAGTGAAAGCAGCTGCCAGCGCCTGGCTCGCGGCACAAGCTCTGGGACACGTCACAAAAAAGTTCCCCAGCGCTGCAAACAATTACCCTGGGCTCTTATTTGTTCCATTTTATCAGAGGCTCTGGGCTGGAGGAGACAAAAGAGAGGAAAGGAGAGAAGTGAAGGGAAATGAGAACAAAATAGTCAAGAAGGGCTTTGCTTGGGCTTGGTTTGGTCTCACTGGGGTTAGCCAAGCAGAGGTTCCCGTATCCCACTCCCAGATCTCTCTGCTAGGGAAAATTCAAGTCCCTCCTAAATCTGCAGTAGCCTTTAGGCTGTGTTTTAGCAGAGCCCTTAAGCAGGTGCCTAATTTTAAGCACCTGATTTATTCTATTTTCTGCAAGCTGAGTGTGCCAGTGGGTGATGCACAATGTTGATAAACACTGATCTGACTTTACTCAAGAACTCAAACAATTCAGTGCCCATAATATAAAGATGTCATTTTACCAGTTTGGGGTTTCTGCCACGTGTTTCAGCATCCTGGACACAACCAAGCAGTTAAAGTGCTGCTGGGAGAGGCCTTTCCTATTAGGGGAACACTGGGAAAACATATTGACAAACAATTGTCTTGAACAAAGCCCAAGCATTCCCTTTGACAATGTGCATTGCATTTGTAAGACAAATTTTGGCTGGAAAAGGGGCATTTTGGCCAGGAATTAAGTCTATATGTGGAAGAGAAGTCCCTCTGGAAACCCGAGGAGCTGGGTTTGCAGTGAGGACCTCACACCATTGGCTCAACCTCATCCTGATTCCATATAATTCCACACAAACACTTTAATTCTCCCATCACAGACTGGAAGTCGTATAATGAGGGAGACACTTGTATCTGCTCCACCACGAAGTGTCACTTGTGATAATGAATTTCATGTTTGCCACAGAAAGAGTTTATGGGACGAAATTGGGGTTTGGGAAATATCTCAAAATGTCAAATTTCTTGGGGGGGGGCAAACAAGTTTGTGAAAATCAAAACCAGGAATGAACCAAAGTAGTGGAAATTCTAGTCGAAATTGTTAGACTGGTTCCCTGCCTTTTGTTGACAGTCGGATTTTGGAAAAGAACAATTAGTGTAATATGTTCTGGGAGCTACTGAGCCAGAAACTGGGAAAAAATGGAAACCAAGAGAAACAGCTGAAATATCTCCTCATTCTCATTTAGATTGTGGTTGAAGCAGCTGAATGGCTGTTTTTTCTGGTCCACTTGTGTAATACTGAAAACTGGGGAGGGGAGGAATTGTCCCAAGTCGACCTTATGGAACAAAGGGGGGAAACTGTGGGACAAAGAGAAAAAGAGACAGAAAAAAATAAAGATTTTCTTTGGAAAACTGAGAAGCATGCAGCTTTTTCTGCTGAAATGAATCAATGGCTTTGCTCAGCCCAAAATTAGATTATATATTTTCTTTATAGACTGTTTTTAGAGGGGAGGCAGGAAAGATACTCTTGGTTGTATTAGGAAAATTGAAGGATATTCCAGGAAAAAGAAAACAACAAAACTAAACAAAAAGTTTGGATTGAAAAGCAGATTTTTTCAGAAGATTTTTTGAAGAGATGTTTCAAATAAAAAAGAAGAGAAAGCTTTCTGATTCAAACTTGTTGAAATTCAGCTGCTTTTTTTTTTTACAATTCTGTTTTCACAGGGTAAAAATGAAGGTGTTTGATATAAATTTGCAAAACAACCAAATTAACCATAAGTTAACCTTTTATGAAGGGAAGAAAGGAGAAAGCACCATGTCATGCTTGGGGCACAGGGTGGGGTCTGAGCCCCAGCACATCATGGCAGATCCTCTCTGCCCATATCTTCCCTGGAGCCAGGATCAGCCCCAAGGCTGAGACCCACTTACCCCTGCAAATGTGGGATCCAAGGTCTGTGCCAGCAGGGGCAAAATGCCACCAGCCCAAGGGAGGAGAAAGTAAACATCCATGGGGAGCTGCAGGTGGTGAGAAATGTAGGATTTACAGGGTGGGGATGAGACCTGAGTGAGATCAGCCACTGGATCCCTCCAAGGAGCCAGGAGAGGAAAGGCAGACACAAATCCATTCCAGCAAGCCAGGTGCTGGTGCCACGAAGCCAAGCAATGACAACATCCACCTCTGAAAGCAAGGAGATTTGTTACCTGCTGAGCTGATGGATGCTTGCCTTCCTATTTTGGGCACCCAAGCACATTTAAACTCTAAAACCCTTCTACACCATCCTGGATCCAAGAGTATTGATCAAAAGAGTTTTGGAACTGGGCTTTATCCTTCTAGTATTGGTTCCCTGTAGGACAGGATTGTCCTGTTGAGGGGTCAGGTATCCAAAAGAAATCAGAGTTATTCTAGGCTAGTTGTAATCAATGTCCTTGTGCGTAGAATCTGGTCAAGAAGCACTCACAGTCTGAGTCCTTGATGCTCTCATCCCTTGGGAGCTCAGTTTAGCACCATCCCAGGTGTCCCTGTAGCCCCATGGAAAGACTGGGAGCACAGCAAAGGGTTCACCATCCCCACATTTCACCCCAGAAGTCTTTTACAACATCCCCAAGGATGATGCCCACATGCCCTGGATCCACACACCTGTACTTTATTGTAGGGCTAAGACTCCCCTATGACTTGAGGGACTTTCACACACAGACCCCATGGGAGCTGGCAGCTTGGTGTCAGGCAGGTAAAGAGCCTAAGAGCTTAATTCCAAGGAAAAATGGTGCCTAAATTCCCTTTAAAAAATCTGAACTTGCTTGAACGAGTTCCAAAAATTCCATTGGTGCAAAATAGAACAAGCAGAAGGAGTAATTCACAGCACTGATGTGGGCAGTGCTGGAAAAACCTTACAGGAGAGGGCAGAGTCCTCCCCTGTGCAGAAAACCCAGCTGGCTTCAAGGGCACTAAAAATATCTCTTGTGGCACTAGGAGAGGAATCCAGATCTAATCCTTTGCTCCTGACTAAAAGGCATTACATTATAACACATTTTCAAATGGTGGTTCCCATGAGCTGCTAAAATTGTCCTGGATAACAGCCCTGGTGAGGGTCCATAGGTGACACCAGGGACACAGCAGTGGGGCCACCCCTCCCTGCAGCTGCTGCTGTCCCTGATCCCAGCCTCGGAACACCTGTAACTTCAGCCCTCCTTGCTTCAAAGAGGGACTTTTCACAGTGGAGAAGAGCCAAACCAGGACCTTCCCAGCGCTGACAAATGGAGAATTCAGCCCCTCTCTGGTTCTCACGGTGGGGTCAGGCACAGCTGTGCTCAGCCCGCATCTTGGGCCAAGGGCTTTAAAGCTGTTTGGATACATTGGCCTTCCTGCATCTTTGAAAAGGTTGTCAAAGGGTTCTATAAAACAGCTGAAAAGATTTATTAAATTGGGCAGAAAGCTCCAGAATTTCAAACAGGGCTATTTCATGTGTATTAAATGGTTCTGTCACTGATTTTCCCTGCACTCAATCCCAGCTGACAGCACCAAGGTCTGACAAGAGGAGATACATTTACTGCCTGCACTGAAATCTCCCATCAAGTCACCCATTGCTGGTTCAGTTGCACATTTATTTCTCCTTACATCCCTGAGACACAAACCCCAGCCAACCACCCTGAATGCCCTGCTGTCTTATGAGGTCATCACTTAACAATTGTGACATCACCATCTGGTGAAGCCCAAACAGAGGCAAAGTCACTCACTCAGGAATTATTTTCCCCTTTCATGTAGAGGAGGGAGAGGCACAGAGCTAAGGACTCACAGGTGCCATCCAAAACTAAACAGTGCTGGTGGAGGAGGCAGGGAAGGGGTCCATGGGTTGAGGAGTTGTTCCCACTCCCTGCTTCATGCCCTGCCAGGAACAGCTGGTGCCCTTCCTGGGAACTTCTCCCTCTAAGCATCTTCTCACCCCTTCTCCCCAGCTGTGCAGAGGGCCAGATATGGACGCCCAGCTGGTGCAGAACTGGATGTGCCAAACCAGGAAATGTCCCAAATGCTTGGCTACACACTCCCCATTATATTTGCCCCACCTCAGCGCTGTGGGATCTCTGCCCTTTGGCAGAAAGCTGTGCTGAGGGGCTGTGAGCCACCAGCCTTCTCCAGCCACAGGCACAGGAGATACATCCTTGCTCTGACTCTTAGAAGACCAAAATCCAACGAGGCCAAAGACTGAAGGTGCAAAATACATACACAGAGCTCCCCCTGCCCCAACAGGAATTGAAGGCAAATTCCTACAACTGCAAAACAAGGGAATCTAAGTCACACGCATAGCTTGAGAGCCAGGGTTATAAAACAAAATTAAGCATTAAATATTCTTAACAAAGGCAATCTGGGCTCACTGTGTTCTGTTTTTGTTATGTTTTCCCCCTGTTTTATGCTGCTTTAACCTTCGGTTGTTGCTGTTGGAATCCTCTTTGCGCTGTTCTACTTGTCATTCTTCTTATTTTTATTAGAGACACTTTGGCAGACTTATCAAAATGCGCTGAGCTTGTCAACAAACGTCATTAGCAACGAGTCGAGGCAGACAGTGTAAGCAGGGAAAGGGCATGGGAAAATATGCAATATAAAATAATTTTGTATCTCGAAGAAATGCAGCAGAATAATAACGGCAAAAGCCTCGCTGTAAATTATTTGTGCTGTTACAGGAGTAAATTCCCACTGTTAAGTGATTTCTAGCCAGGCTTCAAGGGGTCAGATGCTCTTCTGGAAGAAAATGGTGTAGCTTCCTCGAAATTAAGGGTCTGGCCACTCCTTGTGCAATGTAATCAGGTTGAGACATGGATAACTTTAAAATCTCAAATGACAGATTAAGGACTAGGTCTCCTCCTCTGGAAATCAAAATCAGTCCACTGGCAAAAGTGCAGCTGTACCAACCTATGCCAGAATCATGCTTTCTTCTGGGCTAATATTACACCCTGCTACGTCCAAGACACCCACACATCCAGCACCGTGCTGGGGTTCAATCTCAACATGCCAAGCCGTTCATTCCAAGCCTAAAAATCTGCCCTGCTCTCAATCCCCTGCTTTGAAGTTCCCTCAAAGACATTTGCTTACTTAAGCACATGCAAGAGAAGGTGAAGCCTGACCCCACCATCCACGGGTGGTGTCCACTTTCATGAGGGTATGAGAAGAAAAAATAAATCACTGCAAAATGAACGCAAGCGAAGCCGTACGTTGTGCTTACCCGAATTAGGCCTGGGGTTGTGCTGCAGGTTGCACCAGGCTCTACAAGAAGGGCTGGAATTCAGTAGGCTTAGGTTAATCAAAATAAATCGTAAGGTCAATGGTAAGGTGAAAGCTGAAAGGCATCCCACCCACCCACCACAGCACATCAGCAGCAAGCAGGGAAGTGCACTCCTGGTATCCCAAAGCACAGGGGAGACATATGAGCCCGTGAGGTTCAGTCCTGGGTAGTGCTGATTGCAGCTCTTTGGAGAGCAGCTTCTCCCAAGGGAAGAGGGCAGGCTGCTCCTGGCCAAAGGTCAGGGGCGTTTCTTTAACCTCGTGGGCTCCATGGGACACCAGAGTGGATGGAAGGGTGCTCCCCAGGGTGGCTGAGCGTGGGTGGGCACAGCCACAGGGACACGGGGGGAGCCCCAAGGAGCCCAAATGGCCACAAGGCTGATCCAGCACTGGCCGTGGAGGCAGGATGGGGGGAGCACGTGGTGGCTCATAACACACCATAAACACTGCTGGAGGGAGGGGGTAGGGGTACAGAGTGAAGGAGGGGAAGCTTGGAAGAAAAAGCTGGTTAAAATTTAAAATGTTTTAATTGATCACACCACTAATCTCTTCAATATGCCACTAAGAGTGATGGGCTCTGGCACGCCTCCTAAACCACACACAGGAACTCAAACATCTCAGATTAGGGACTGGAGACAGTGTCCTCCACAGGGCAGGGAACATCCATGTGCACAGCACTGGAGTACATGTATGGAACAAGGACACAAAATGATTTTGCAAACCTGACTCAGTCTTTCTGGAAGCTAATGGGATTTCATTGGGCTGAACTGAGGCTGTGTGCCTTTCATGGGCTGTTTTGCCTCAGGGAGTAGTTTTATGGCCAAAATAATACGTGCCATATGGGAAAACCCCACAGAAATTAATAGGAGTGCAACCTGTAGCATTGGAGAGAAATGAAATAATCTATGGAAATGGCTGTGTAATCTTTACAATTTGATAGAGAATGATCCCCCCTTGCAAAGACTTTTTAAGACATTCTATAGAATTGCAATGATGTAATTCAGTTTTAAATCCTATTCAAAAACCTCCAAAGCCTAAGAATGGTTATTGTTTTCTTATTAAACTCTGTAAGACTTTTCCATAAGGAAAGAGCTGGTATTCTCATAACATCTCCTCTATGCCAATATGAAGGAATATTAAACCACTGGGTTTAATTATATCAGGCACATAAATGTCTCCCAAACCATTACATGTATCTGTAGACATGAAAACACTCATCAATACAAATTAGGTGCCATTGGAATCAATAGAGTTGAACCCACTCCGATGGGACCAGCTACTGAAACAACTCTGGATGACTGACGTGGCTTTTAAAGGCCACAGGAGGGAATGGGCTGGAAAGCTCTAATGAAATGCTTTTGGAGGTGGAAAAATACCAATGCGTTGAGATGGAAACTGGAGGAACATGATGGGTTTGCTCCCACTTCTTTTTTGGAATTTTTGGTCGTGCACAGAAAGGGAGTATGTGCTCACCCCAGTCCAGGGATGGGGAGGCCAGCTGGGATGTGAAAGGCACAGCCTTTAGAGCTGGGAGTGGAGCCTAGAAAGCTGGCAGCCCGAGCATTTCCCTCACCAGGGGGCTCTAAGGCATTTGTTCTCCTCCTTTCTCTCTCCCGCTCATTCATCTCGAACGAGACCTATTGGCTCACAGTGAGATGGAGAGGGACAAACAGCCCTGCAATCACACAGTGCCGTCGTGAGATGGAAAAACTGGGCTTCACCCAGCTCTGCTCCCAAAAAATGGAGGGAAGAGGTGAGGGTGGCTGCCTGAAGCCTGCCCACAGGTCAGGAGGGGGCTGGTGGAGCATGCCTGGGATTCCTCCGCCGCGATGCCAAACGGGCCCTGGCGGTCACAGCCAGCGGGAAGTTGCTAAGTGTTGTGAAACACAGAAGGGAAAAAAAAAGTTATATCAAAGTAATAAATGAAAGCAAAAGTGCTCTCTGTCAGGGGTCTGGGAGCAGGGGAAATCTCAGTGTGCGGTAGGCCAGTGCAAAATGCATCTTGGCATCGTTTTCTGCACTGGAGGAAAAAAGGACATAAATAGATGCAAAAAAAATCTTATGGCTGGCTGGTGGAGTGTGCATGTACTTGTCATTAGCGAGCCCCAGTCCCTGATTTAGTGAAGTACTTCAGTGGATGTTTAATTTTCAGCATGTTAGTGATGAACTGGGTCATAGAGCACTAATGAAAATGACGGGTGTTGATTTAAAATTACAAAAAAATAAACAAAAAAGAAAGATATGTATTTCTTTTTAATATTTCTCGGGAATGTTATTGTTTGAAAACAAAAAGCCCTTAAATATGTTTTACACAAACTTTCAGATTTAGATTTCCTACTGAACTCAACTCCTCTTCCCAAAGGAACCCAGAAAAAAATCCAGCAAATTAGAGAATTTTCTTGGAAAATACATGGGTTTGCCATTTCTTTAAATGCAAATACATGGCTGTGGATCTCCTGACTGGGGTCACGGTCATACCAACACAGGGTAGAAACAACCACACCAAACATGAAAAAGCTCAACACAAGCCTTTCACATCTACCCCTGACACATGGTGAATTTGCCTCAATTTGGCTTTTATTATTCAGTTCAAATGATGGTCCCTGAGGTGGACCAAATTTCAAATAAGTGCTGGATCTGCTTCAAGGGAGCACAAGCCACTTTATAGCTTCAGGTGCAAAGACTCCATGATTTTCTTTTTCACATAAATTTGACAAAGCCAGAATGTGACAATTTTAGTCACACTGCAGGAATCTTCCCAAATCCCTGCCTGCTCCAAGGCCACCTGTCAGGGAATCTCACCCTGAGCCTTTAGGCTGCTGTGATTTACATTCTATTATTTTATTGGACATCAGCAAAGAACACAGTTTAAAAATGAAGAATAGATCATCAAGGCAAAACTTTTCCTTTAGTAATCGTGTTCAGCTGTCTTTTCAACAAAAGCAGTACAGGGTGAGGCAGCAATTTTGCTTTATCAGCCTAAATCTTAATTAAAAAATGTACAATAAATGCTTCTTGTTTGGGAACAGAGAGGGCAGAAGAAAGCCAGAAGTTGTTTTTCTTTATCTGATAGCCATCAGGAGTGAAAAATCCCAGTTTATACTCTGGATTTCATCACTTGTGTGTAAAACCATCCCACCACCACCGAGTCTGGCATGTTGGGTGCTGCCAGAGAAAATCCCTGCAGGAAATAAATGTTCATCTGGGGAGGGCTCAGTCTCTCTGGTGACCCTCTTATGGAACAAGAGATTCTGTTCTGGGTAAGGCAAGCAGATCTGCAGGCACTGTGAAACCTTGGAAATCAGGCTGCTCTGGTTTTTGGGAGGATGCTGAATGATTTTTTTCTCCCAAGCTTAGACTGGGCCTGGGCTGGTTCAGGGCTGAACAGGCCTCCTCAGTGGTCTACAAGTCCATCAGCCCCAAGGCAGGGCATGGGAGCAGCCAAAGTTATTTGTCAGCCTGGGGAGTCTGGTGTAAGTGCAAATGGATTTTGGCTTCCCCCTGCCAGGAATGACCTCCCAGCTGCCTGGGATCTGTCCTGCTGGCAGAGCCTGCCACAGGTGGCACCATCTGTGCCACCGAGTCCAACCCAAACAGCTCATTCCCAGCTGCAGGGCAGGGCTGGAATGTGATAGTGACAACCAGGCGGGGCAGAGGGTGGCTCACACACTGACTCCCTTGTGGAGGAGCAACGGTCAATAATTAGCACCTGTAGGCAACTCCCAGCCCTGGCAATAAACACAAATGTGTCTCCTGGCATGGCCT
The DNA here is from genome assembly GCA_013398275.1 of Promerops cafer. Taxonomy (NCBI): domain Eukaryota; kingdom Metazoa; phylum Chordata; class Aves; order Passeriformes; family Nectariniidae; genus Promerops; species Promerops cafer. The sequence goes on along the minus strand of VZSE01002451.1, from coordinate 737,170 downwards.
TCTAGGAAAACATCAGCTGAAAAAGGCCACTGTGCCAGAGACATTCCACGGCGTGTGTGCCACCACCACGCGCCAGCTGCTCACCGAGGGGACGAGAGCTGCAGATCCAGCAATCTGTTGGAGAGAGAATCTTTTCCCCTCTGCTGTTTTCACATCTCTGACAGCATGTATGGACTTCAGAGAAACTCTCAGCTTCATATTTTTGTTTACGACTGAAGGAAAGGTGTGACTCCAATTGGATTTGCGTTATTCTTTTCTGCACTGTAGGTTTAATTTGGGCTGTTACTCCAATAAAGGGGCTGTCTGGAGGTCCACAAGTGTCATGCACAGCTTTCTACCCCCCTCTCACCCCTCCTGCCACCTGAAAGCACCCACATTGCTGCAACACAGGAGTTCTGGCATGAGGAGCAGCAGATGTGCAAGGGGCAAAAGAAAAAGATGGTACCAGTCCGAAACATTGAAAGACACCTCTCACAAGTGGTATAGAATCCTCCCTGATGCCCAGAAAGAGTTTGTGGGTTTTAGGAAAGACCTTGGCCATGAGAAGCGTCATCATAGTTGATAGGCATGAAGGACAAGTCATCCCTTTGGTGGTGGCAGGGTGGGGAAAACCCATCCAGGGGGACATTGAACAGGGCGTGGTCACCAGCAGGCTCCAAGAGGACACTTCAGGCAAAGGACAAGATGCCCATGACCTTCTGCCACCTTCACTCCAAAAAATGAAGTTCTGGACACGGGAAGATCCCAATCCCCACTCCCCCCACCAAGGGGGTCTGTCAGAGGGGCTGGTGCTGCCACCAGCACAGCTGCAGGCACACGAGGCCCAAAGACAATAAACAAAAGGCCTTCGCTCTCAGAGCCGGGGCTGGGCACGGGGTTATGTGATTTTTGGAAGCCTTGCAAGAAGTTGTGTGTGACAGATGGAATTAAAAATCCCTTCACGTCGCACGGCCGCCCTGGCGCTCCACGGCAGCTCTTGCTAAGCTCTTTGCTAGGTGGATACCTGCTGTGCAGGAGATCTAATCAGCGCCGAGCATCTCCAAAGGAAACAGTGCTGAACACTTCCATTGTTTCAATTTTTTTGCTCTGGGCTCACAAAATCCTGGTGCTTGCTCTCTCGAGTATGAAAAGGGAATGTAAAGCAGGCTGGACTCAGCTGTGGCTTAGCAGGCAGCGTGAGCTGCTCATCGGTGATGGGCTTGCATGTAAACCACTTGGCAGAGCTTCCAGGAGAAGTCAATTCCTGGAAGGAGAAGCAGCTAATAGGTATGAAACACACTTTGCTTGTACCAATAAGCACCAAGGCCAGGTGTCTGCCTGTCAGATAAGCCAGAAAGGGCTGACTATTGACTTTTGCTCCTGAGCAGTCACACCTGAACCTTTGCTCTGCTCAAATCCATCTCCTTGATCAAAACGCTCTGGGGCTCAGCGGCTGAGATGTCCCATGGCACAGTGTCCATTAGTCACAGTTTAGCTGAAATTCCTGCTCGCTTCCCTGCTGTGCCAGTTTGGACCCCAGCTCTACCCACAACTAGCCCAGCAAAGTGACTGACTCCTGCTATGTGTTTTCCCAAATAAAAAGAGCATTTGTATTCTTTCACTGAGTGTGACTTTTGGTTTAGATTCAGGGGGAAAAGCAAACTTTTCCTAACGGGGGCAAAGAGCGTGTCACCTCCATAACATGCTACATAAACAGAATTTTCCTTCTGGCAAGCAAGACCCACCTGAAATACAGAGGAGCAGCACTGAGAAAACACATTTAAGAGGTGATGGAGCTACTGGGGGCTGCCCAGTAGGCAATGCCTGTACTCCCTCACCTGCTCTAACAACCAGAAGGGTCCATGTGGACAGGCACGGGTTGACACAAGCTGTGATCATGCATCTGCTCTAATTCCTGGACATTCAGATGATGTTCTCCAGCACTGCTTCTTTGATATAATACAAGCAAAACAAAACAGTAGTGACAGATTAATTCTTCCCACTGTGACTTTTTTTCTCCCATTGTCCTTATCACCCAGGAGGGAGTTAATTCAATTTATGTTCTTATGTTCAACAGGATGCTTTATCAAGCATCGAGCTGGTCATTAAAATATCCTGCAGAATAAATATGTTGCAAAAGAAACTACAGGAAAACTCATGTTGTCCTGCATCAGGGAAAACAACAGGAGTGACTGTTTCAGCATGTTGGATTTATTTAAGCTATCTGGTAATTTGGAATCAGATAAATTTGTCTGAGTATGGAGCTGGCCTGAGGATCTGAGATGGCAAAATTAGTAACGAAAGAATGGTGATCTTAATGGTTTAAAAAAAACCTGCTGTGACTAATGTTGCGCCATTGCTACGGTCCAGATAAATACCACATCAAAAGGAATCCTTTGTTCATGTACAGATAGACAAGACCCATGAAGGTTCTGAGGAAATATCTCCAGGTCACGGTCAGTTTTCTCCCACACTTCCAGCACAAGCATCTTCTCCGTGCCAAGGAAGGATTGCTTTCCCAGGAAAGGGGTGACTGCCCCAGTGACCGTCATGGCTCTGCAGCTGTTTTATGCCACAGTCCATGGTTTATCCAAAATGATGCAAAGGCACAAAAAGGGCAACCAGCCCTGCTGTTTGCAGAGAACTCAATGCTAATTTGTGATTCCACCTGGGCTAAAGACTTAAATTTCACTATGTCCTTTATAAACTTCAGAGTTTTAGAAATAATATATAATATTACTGGCTCAGAATGAATTTCCATCTAAAGGAAAAGTTCTGAAAGGGATATATTAAATCCAAGGAAATTCAGCTTCAAAAGCTCCACGCACTTCTGAACATAATATCCCAGAGTCATGCTCCAAAGTTAAAATTTGATAAAAACTGGAAATTACTTGGCATCTCAGCGTATTTGGAGATACTGAGTAATAAAATGGATAAGACCTATGCCAAGAATAAGATGAATTTTTCCCATTTGTTTAAATATTTAAACTTTACAGAATGAAAAAGGGCTGCTCAATATTTTAAATGTGGCAGGTTGTTAGTGGCATTAGTGTATATGTCTTTATCTCTCCATATTTTTTCTGAGTTTAGTGTAGTTGACTGAGATTTCATCTCCTGCTAAAATTAAGGTTTATGTGTACAGCCAGAAACATTCATCTAGAGGACAATTTTAACTATTTTCTTCTGCTTCTTTCACCAGTACAACCAACTCCTTTATGCCATTTCACTCCTCAGAACATCATTTCTCTGAGATTTATATTTTGCCTTTTTTTTTTTTCCTGAGCTGCTGTGTTGGGTTTTTCATGTCCAGTCCTCTCTAGTGTGATAAATACCCAACATGCCAGGCACAGGTTATTGAAAACAGAACAAAATAAATACAAGCAAGGAGAAAAATATGTTTGCGTCGGGTAGTTTTTGAGGGGGGTTTTGCAACTGGAAGAATGAACTCAATGTTGATTTTTTATGAAGCCTGCAAACAGCGTTATCTGAAATAAAAAGTTCTGCCTGAAACAATATGGATTTTCTTTGGAAATGCCTGCTGAAAATGAAATGCTAAGGAGATGTCATTAGATGTGTTGGACAAGATCTTTTCCTAAGGCCACTTCAGCTAATAAAGGCAGTCTTGGATTTTAATTGCCACCCTGGGGAAAGGGAAAAAACTATTTGGCTCATCAGCATGTAACAAGAGTAATTAGTGAGTTAGAAATAGGTGTGGCAGGGGAACAAAACTGTGGGCTGACAGAAGGATTTGTACATCAGGAATATAGACTAGCAGGAAATCTGGAGACTTACCAGTGATGCTGAAACAGAGAATGCAAAAAATGCTTGTGTTCCTAGTCTGCCAGTTAACCCAGAGGTGTTTTATGTGTACTCACAGCAGGGCAACCCTCTAATCCAATTTTCAGAAGCAGGTGGGATTGGCTTGAAGGGAACAACATGATTCCCTGGTCAGAGGAGCAGTCTGGGGATGTGACCAGTCTTGGCAGAACCCAGGAATCTCTCCCTCCTTGGATCTTGGACACATTTATTTCGTTCCTTGGTAGCTCAGTTTGGTTTTCTCTGTAAAGAAAGTGAATTGTATTTAGGTGTCACCTCTGTAGCACCTCACTGGTTTATAAAACACCTCTGAAGGACAGATGTGCAGAATGGCTGCTAATTAAGAGTCTAAAATTCTAGAAGACAAAAAGAAGACAGTGCTCAGAGCCTTATTTAAGCTGCCAGCAGACTCAGATGACATGGCCCATCACTCAGATTTCAGTCTTTGAGTTTTGACAGCACTACTCAATCGACTCACCCTATGCAATCTGTTTTCTCTCCTTAAGAAAATCCCTAAAACCAGTTTCACACACATACCAAGTTGCTGTGGGCCAGCATCTCCTATTTTAACTCTTTCTCCTCTTCCTTGCTATTTGCAGCGACACTGAAGAGCCATTGATATAAAAATCCACCTCAAATTTACTCCAGAAATGGAAACAGATGCATTTTATTAGGAGTTTGTACTGCTCTACGGAGATGAGAAAATATTTACAGATAGCTCAGCTGATCTTTTAAAGTGGCATGATTTGATTGCCGTTGAATAATTATTATGAAAACATTTGCAGGGCTTTTGTTACCTATCTTCCCTTCTCTTTAGGACATGTCTTTCTGGAAAAGATTTTTTTTTAAAAAAAAGGGGGTCGTAATGTAATACATGGCTATAACATAGATTGTTAATTTTTAGTGTAGCTGAATCACAGCATGCTTTGATTGAGAGGAGCCAACAAAAACATGCAAAATATGTGCCTCTTTGAACAGGATACACCACATCCTGCATTTGGTAGCCAAAGGTTCCAGTTTGCATCACAAATGCAGTCCAAGATCTCTCTCTCCTCGAGGTATGTACCTTGAAAAGTGCCAAATCTGCAAGACACGCCGCCCTCTTTTTAATTTCTTTCTTTCATTCTTCCCCATTTAAAAAAAAAGAAGAAAAAGAAAAGTTTAATCATTTGCTTGTTTGGGTTTTAGTAGAGACTCAGCAGGTGATTGAAAGAAAGGAGTTGTCAGGAGGGACTTTGATTAATCAGAGACTTGATCATTTGATTAATCGTCCCAGAAAGAGCTGACTGCAGCAGAAGTGCTCCAGCCAACATGTAAACACATCGAAAGAACATTTTCAAAATACGTAAAGACAAATTGCAGTTCAAAGCTACTCTTACTGGCCTGTTGATTTGACTGCTAGAAACAAAAGCCCTTCTGCCTGGCTGATAGAAACCAGACCTTCCACGGGAGGAAACAATCGACTTCAGGTCCTTTCAAATTCTGAGTAAAGAGAGCTTGACGTTTTCTTTTTTTAATTGATTTTTTTTTTTTTTTTTGGTCCTCTCATTCTTGTTTACAGTAATAAATTACAGCCCTTAGTCTTTTTATAAGGAAAGTTGTTTCCTCTCATTTTCAAGCAATTTATAACACATGTTTACGGCCTTCAGTTTTGCAGAACGTCCCAGCAAAGCATAAATTATCACAGTGAGGTAGCAAACAAAACATCGGGCTGTGCCTCGCCCAGCCACCACCACATTTTACCTGCCACTTAATGGCACCCAGTAGGAAACCTTGAGTTGGAAAAACACTCCAAAAGCCTGCCTGCTTGCCTAGCAATCTCAACGTGTAGGGGGGAGGAAAAGAAATGAGATTTGCGAATTCAGCTGCCTCCCAAGTGACTGGAGGTCATGAAATCCCTTTCTTGCCATGGAAACGCAGGGAGAGCCGGCTGTCGAGAGCTGCATGGTGCTCATGAGCCCTTGGCAACGTTCCTCCTCAAGTTCAGGCAAGCCCATGGACATGCTGAAGGCCAGTCTTGTCCAGAACGGCGCTCGAGGAAAGCCAGTAAAAAGCAGAATTAGTATTTTGGGGAGGGCAGGAAACAATTTCCTTCCTGGAGCAAAAATAAAACTTCCCTATGGATCATGCAAATCAGAGAATACAGGCAGAAAATCGAATGTTTCCAGTGTTGAAGCCAGCAGAAATGGGTTTGGTCTCCAGCCACACTACCTGGGGACATCCCTGGTTTTTGGGTGCTGGGCCCACTCTGGGCTGCCCTTGCAGAGGCTCTGGTGGGAAGGCTGGCAGACACCAGCCCAATTCCCTCATAATCCAATTACTGCAAAGGGCTTAATTACTCCTTCAATCACGGGTGTCAGCCCAGGGTGAGCCAATCGGTTTTCTGTCAGCAGCAACACAAGAAATAATCTGAAATTTGGTTCAAGTCAAACCAAAATGGAGATTTTGCTTTTGCCCAGCAATAAACCTGAGTCAACTGAAAGCATTTGACTGCCTCAAAAAAGGTGTAGATTTACACTGAATGATATGTTTTTCAGCCCAAAAGGAAACCTATGAAGAAAAGACAGTTATTTAGCACCTGTTTTAAAATAAATGTGAATTTCGAGACTAAACAAATCAACGAAAGTTAAAATAATTCCTATGCAAAGTTCTGAATAAATACTTTGACATTTCCCAAGTGTTTCATTTTTCAAAATTATGAAATATTGTACCTTGGCTTTTACATTCTTTCCAACGGCCACCATCCATCGTTTTGAGGTCCAAGATTTGATTTTGAAGTAGAATTTGTCTTTCTCAAGTTGTAATTTTTAATACATTTACTATTCCAGCTGCAAATGTCACAGCTACTTGATCTCATTTCAGCATAGCAAGTGGGGTATGAGTTGGGTGAATTGTCTTGACAGTGCAAAAGCACAGAGGAGAAATTTTGGTGAAAGCATTAAGGAAAATCTGTGCAACCAATTTGAAAAGGGTCCATACGCTGATAGTATGACTGCTTATTAATATTTGCTGAAATATGAACAGAGAAAACCCTATTCCCAAATGTTTTGCTAAAAACCAGGATACATAGTGGATGCTTTTGTAACAATTTATTTGGAATATATATTTTTGCTTTAGTCTGCTTTATTTTGCTATATCTTATCTTCACCATGTTTTATTTATCATTAATTAACCCAGCTTTTTCAAAGACCTTGAATCTCAACCCTGAATTCTAGCAAAGCACCACGGAGAGCTAAAATTACCATCCTCTCCTCCCCTCAGTTACAGAGCCAAGAGATGAAGATCTGCATTACCTCTTACAACTTCCTTAGTGGCAACAGGAATCCAAAGGATATTCCTCCCTTTTTGTATATCAATCATAAGTCCTTTGTCTTCGTTCTCATTCCCTACCCAGCCGTATTTTAATTAATGAAATCAAAAGACCATCTAGTAAAATAAACCAGATTTAACGAGAGAAGAAAGTCAAAACAAACAGGCACTGTTTACTTCCTCTGCACTGATTTGCCAAGAAACGAGCTCCCCATCTCAGATTATCGATTCCTGTCAGCAATATTAACCTCTCGCAGCAGCATGAAAAGGAGCATCTGGATCAGAGGGGTGAGAAGGGACAGGCGTGCAGGGAAAGGAAAGAAAAGAGATTTTTCTGCATGCCTTGGTGGAGGACTTCACCCCCACAGGTAATATTTGTGTCCTGCCCATCATTCCTGCAGCTGGAAATGTGACATTTGGCTGTGGCTCCGGCTCCCCGTGGAGCAGGGATGGGCACGGCCATGTGCTGGTTGTGTCCTCCAGAAAGAGCTGCTCCCTGCCACATCTGGAGTTCCTGGCTGCTCACACGGAAAGATGTGGTACCATATGAGCAGAAGTATCATATTTCAGCTGTCATCTCCTGCTGACCACCTCCTTTGTGTGAAATGGCTTGCATTTGGTGTCCATCACAGGCAAAACATGTCAGCTTTTCATGGGGTTGGGTTTGTAAGGAAAGGAGGTGTCACACTGTCCTCAGAGCAGGTGAAATCATGCAGAGACATCTGTCTGCTCTGAGAATCACATTCATTGGTTACAGCACTGCACACATACACCTCCAGCCTTTTGGAATATTTTATGTGAAAGGTTTTGTTACTGAAAAAGCAGTAGATTCAGTCCAAAAGCATAATTTCCAATCATTAGATCTTTTCTTTCACAGAGAAGGATTTTAAACCAAAAACAAACTAGGGTTTACATAAGCTTTGGGTTTTGGAAAATTGAAGTGTTACAAGCTTTTTCCTCATTTCCTTAATTGATGGCTGTCCCTCTTTCATCCCTGCCCCACCTTCCTTTCAGCACTGAATGCACTGACAGTCTGTTTGTCTGTGGGGTTCTTTCTTTCCTTTTCCTTTGACATCTTCACAGAATCCCTCTGACTTCTGCAATACGCAGGGCAGCCATGAGAACCCCTCCAGGACACGCCTTCAACCATGGTACCACCCTGGGAAACAGAAGCAACACGAAGATCTGCAATTTTTCTTCATAAAACCCTATTTTCCTCCTTTTCAACTGGCTCTGCAACCATTACAGGCAGATGTTGCCACACTGCTGGATTTCAGCAGCGCCCTTTGTTATCCTCCCTGTTTGCCCACAAACAAAGAGGGGACGGGATGGTTTCTGCAAGCTGGAGTGGGATGCTGGCTCCCCACTCACTGCTTCAGATCTGAAGCCACTAACAATGAACAATGGTGACACACTGGCTCCCTGTGGCTTCTGTGCTCCGTGTGGTGTGAGAATGGGGCCAAGGGCATGGACGTGGCGCTGGTACAGGGTATTTTGGTTTCCTGCCTTTTTTGTCCGGCGCAGAGCAGGAGCCAGAGCATCCACAGGGGCATTCCCTCACTGCACTTGGTGGCATCTGCCCCTCAGGGGCTGTTTTGTCACTGAGAATAGAAGGAGCTCCAAGCAGGGGCCAGGGAAGAGAGCAATGTGCAGATGTCCCATTAACTCCATCCCACATGGCCAGCTCCCTTCTGCTGACAAACAGCAGCTCAGAGCCACTCCCTGCAGCACCTCAGCCTCTGCAGCTCGTGCTTTGGGAGCCACAACCAACCAGGGAATGGTCTTGGCCCCTGGGCATGGACTTAGTGACCTCAGTGTTGCTTCTGGGAGTAAATATCCTGTCAGCCAAAGCGCCAGCAGCTCCTCAGTGTCCCAGTGAGCAGACAGGCGCTGTGGCGGCAGGCTTAGAGGTGGCCTTGTCACTCGGGGCTAAAACCTATTGTCAGTCTGAACCTTTGCAGCCCTGTGGATAAACACAGGACTGCCTGGAGCCAAGCGTTAAATCCACGCTCACATGCAGAATAAATAAAGAATTAAACGTGGTGCATAAATAAATACAAACGTTAAGCGGCGCGGACCCTGACACAGCCCCTCTGTGTCCCCCTCTGGAGGGGCCTCAGCACAGGAGCCCAGCCTGTCCCAGCCTGTCCCAGCTCTGTGCCAGGCCACTGCCATCAAAGCCCTGTTGCCAGCCTGCTCTTTAATCCCCTTTTTCTCAGATCTGGTCCCTAAACTCTCACTTTACACGGCTGACAGGGGTCAGCACAAACAGCGCAGAGCCAGGTGTGATGTGTTCGAGCAGAAGCGAAGCCAACCAGGACAGTCCTCTCATTTAATTAGTCCAATGTGTTGCTAAAATCATAAGGAAAAATGCTGACTCCCTCACCCTGACACCCTGATTTTTATTCCAGACTACAAGACACATAGCGATTTCCCTGGGTTTCTTATCCATATTCAGAGAGACATTTATTTCTTCAGTCTTTTAATTTTCTTTTCCATTTTTCTTTTCACTGCCTTGACTGCAGCCAGGATGTCAGCTACAAATTATTATTTTCAAAATGTATATAACATGTGTGTGTATATATATATATATATAAAATATATATAACGTGTGTGTTATATGAAGATCAATATATATATATTTTCAGTAATGCCTTTCAAACCATACTGTCCTCCCAGTCCCAAAAACTAAAGCAAGCAAGGAGCTGGACTTTCTAGTCTTAAACTGGTACACAGAATGGGAATTCCAAGGAAGCTGGATATGAAGTTGCTCTCCAGCCCTTTGCAAGCATGTCCCTTGCACCCTGTTCATGGCACAGCTGTTCCCCAAAGGCAATAGGGCTGAGAGTAAACCTCCAACAAACTCTGCAAATGCCCCGTTGCCAGGAGGGCCAGTGGTGCCTTTGGAAGGGTAGTGAAGGGTCTCTGGAGTGATGGGAAATCCATGCTGCCTCTGCTGCTTTCAGCCCCCCTCCAAACCCCAGCTCCTCCAAACCCCCCACCCTGCTCCAGTATCCCCAAATCCTCACCACTGTGGGACCTCTTCAGTTTGCATGAAGGCATTCGTGGACTTCAGCTGAGGAATTCTGGTTTCAACCATTCAGAGGACGATTTTTTCAGCAAATCAGGTGTGTCTCCATTCCCCTAATTGCCTATGAATTTCACAGTGAGTAACACAAAAGCCATTAGTGGTCAGAGAGTCACAGCAGATTCAGAACACATTTCCTAGTGAAAGAATTATTAACTAAGATCTCTTCGGGGTGATGTCCAAGCTCTGCTAACCACTTCCCAAGCACTCAGGAAGGGATTAGGTCTGTTTGGAGGCACTCAGATTCCAGGGGTGAAGTATCTCATAGCTGGGAGGGGTTTTACGCCCTTCTACCAGTATCTTAAGCACTGACTTTAATAAAACTTGGTAACAAGGGAATAAGATGAACTTCCTATTAATTGCAGAGCAGCACACACAGACCCCAAATGCTCTCAGATCCCAGGTCTCCACGGGAATAAGGAGCCTTGCTGAGGGTACCCCGTGGATGCTGTGTGATTCCCAGAGTACCAGGCTATGATGTGCACTGCACACAACAGAGGGAGGGGACTGGAAAGGCCAAACTTCCTCACTGTAGCAGGGTCCATTTAGTGATTTCATAACTCCAGCTGGACCTCTTTTGGCAGAGAGGATTTTTATGAGGGAAAATGCTATAAATCTGCTGTCACTGAAAGCCATCAGACACCATGTGGCATGTTCATGATATCACCAGTGTGCACCAGTTTTAAAACAGGGGTTTTAGCCATAAAGCTGCCAACCAAGAAAGTCACATATAAGGGCAAAGCTGAACTTTTAACAGGGGAACATGCCTTTGAAAACCCTTCCTCTTCCTGCTTCTTCTCAACCCCAAAGCTTTGGAGAGATAGAGAAGGGGAAAATGAAGGGTGCACGCTTCAAAGTGCTGTGATAAACATCCCAGGATTAAAACAAAGCAAAACTTTGTGTCCCGTTTCTGAGCAGAAACAGCTGCCACTCAGCAAAAGCATTTGCTTAATTATGAGGAAGCCAAAAAAACCCGAAAAAAACCAAAAATCCCAGTCCTTTAAAGAAAACGAGTGTGTTTCATAATGCTCATCTTGCCCTGCCCTAAGTTAAAAATCAGGAGGAATTGGTGCAAGGTGCCAGGTAGGAGTCAGAGATGGAAATCTAGCAGGGTAAATGTGAGCCACACAGCCATAAATTGCTTGCCTTAACTGTTTGTGACAATTGGTAGCAGACAAAAGTTATATATCTCCAGCAAACGCTTCTGCAGGACGCAGCTTTCCGTTCTGCTCCGGTTACCGTGGCCTTTCTCACCACCTCCTTGCAGAGCTTTTCCTTGTGTTTTAAGGAAATGCTGGAGGCTGGGAGGAGAGGGGAGCAGCCAGAGCCGGGTGAAACCCTCTGACATGGACTATAACAAACGAAGGCAAAACATGAGGAGCCTCAGGGGACTCAGAGCTCCACGAGGCAGAGATTTTGTGCATTGATACCTGCAGACAAAATCCTGATTGTAGACACCAGTTCAGTGCCAGAACACTTTTCCGCTAGGAGGCTTCAAATTTATGCTTCTAGTAGGGTCGAGAAGTTCACAGAGAGGTCATATTCATCTGTTTCTTTGCACTGTAATGCAATACCTCTCCCAGTGATTTTAATTAGGACCCTCACAATTAATTTGTTTCCCCATCACATGTGTATTTCACTTCTTGTCACAAGCAGAAGAAAGGCTGCTGCAGCTGCTGCCTTCCCTACCAAAGGAAAAATGAAAGCTCATTACTTCTGCCCACAATAAGGGGTAATTCACCCTACTGCTTCTACACCCTGGGCTTTTTCAGGCAGGTTGAAAATAACTGCTCCTTTCAGCTGGCTGCACAATGCCCAAGAATCTTTGATTTTGGAGGTTTTGCCTTGTTACCCCACAGACTGCTATTGCAGTCCAAACCATCTGGCTTTGTGTGTGTGCAGAGCAAACTTTGCATGTGCCAAGGGGGTGGGTAGGTGGGGGAGAGCAGGAGGGAGAAGGGAGAGCAATTTTGCAATATTTATATAATTTATATGATGTCACAGCTGAAGGGGATGAGCAGGGATGTTCACATTTCCCACTGAAGATGGGGCACAGCTCAGTTTTACTCAACACTTCTGAGTAAAACCTGGGGTATTTATCTTTATGGAAGATAAAGATACTGTGATTGGGAAAATCTCTCGTAGCAGTGAAACACACAGAGGGAATATATTTCCTGTTTGCTGGATGCAGGATAAGAACACTCAGCTCCTAAAATGCATTTGGGTTTCTCCCTGCTACTACACAAACACTGTGTCTTCTAATTTGGTCACTTTTCTCAGTATGTGGGTTTGTACAATGCAAATGCTTGAGGATATTGCAGAATTTGGCTTTAAACAGCAGAAAAGATTCAAAACAATTTTTTTATCCAGTCACAAACTTCATTTTTCCACAATGGCCCTGATGCAAAGGCCACTTGCCAATGGTTTTCAAGGAGCTTTTAGATAAACCCTATGCACAGCACAAATAGAGGGGCTTTTTGCTCTTGACACTTTGAATGGACAGGCCACCACTTTGTGATTCAGGTACACGCCCATAAATTTGGCTGGCAACTTCCAGAGGCCTCCAGCTGATATTTAGGAGCTGCCACATAGGGGTGGTGGTCTGCCCAAGCCCTCTGTGAGTTCCCAAGGAGAGAAGGAGCTTTGAATCATTTCAAATTGAGCTGATACAACACTGTCACATTACAGTTTTTCACCACTCTGTCCTGGCCTGTAAAAGCCTTGCTCAGGTTTCTTTCCTTCTCCCAGATGAGTAATGTTGAGCTACACAGAATGCTTGGATAGCAGCTTGGGATGGGGAACGAGAAATCATCAAAATTATGTGAAGCATGATGCAAATCTCTGAAACACAGGGGTAAAACAAATAAGCCCTTTTGCATAAGCACCAGGCTCACTCATCTGTTGAGGACTCATAAAAGGCATGAGCTGGATGGATTTAAGGTATTCACAATGGGGATAAGCCTGTGTGAAATCATACAGAAACTCCTCAGGGTTTTCCACGAGGTCACTTCAGAGCTGTCCTCACTGCATCAGGAGGATGTATGAATTTTAACACTGCCAGTGTGTACCTAATCATGCTACACATGGAACATCCTTAACCCTTTCTGTAAAGAGATGTTTCTACACTGGGCAACCAAGCAAGGAATGTTTGAGGGCTGTCATCACAAGAAGGCAGTTTTGTGTGGGACAGTCCCTAAGGCTCTCAGGGGGAGAACAAACCACCTAAGGAAACTAGGTAATGGTGAATGAGGTTTTTAACATCATCTACTTCCATAGTTCAGGAATCTGAGGAAGGGAAAGCAATTGAACCTTAAGCAACTTCCTAAGCAACCTGCACAGCTTGTTGACTATCCCATCAACATTCAGAACTGTAGGATCATTTAGGTTAGAAAAGAACTCTGAGGACAAAGACTCTATGGCAAGTCCAGCCATAGTTTGACCACAGTTTTAAGCTGGGTGGTGAGACTGCAGTCACTGCCCCGCACAGCTCCTGCAGGGCAGCTGACCCCAGCCTTCCCAGCCTGAAACTGGAATTACTCAGCAGCAGAGGCAGTGAGTGCAGACATCTCGTTGGCCTTCAGGATGAAAGCTGACTCCTATTGCTTTGGACCAGCTCTCGCCCATGGCTGCACCTGTGTGCTTTGCTGAGTGTGTCTTCCAAGCCTTTCTCCAGCTTTGGCTCTTTTCCTGTGTCCTGCTCCAGAGGCTCTTAAAAGGCATTGGCCCAGAGAGCTATGCAGTGCCAGAAATATAGCAAATTAGCAGACAAAAACTGAGGTGTCAAAGCAAAGAAGAAAAGAAAGAACCAAGGGGAACAAAAAAGAGCATTGTGACCAAAGCCAAGGCAGCCCTGCCTCAAAGCAGTGGATACAAAAAGAGAGCACGTGTGTTGATGTTTTTACTCCTACTGATAAACATCAAAGGCCAAATACAAGCACCAACTGTTGCAGAGGCTGGTTTGCAGCACAGTCACCCATGCACTTTCAGGATACATGCAGCCCTCCTTTCTGGGAGGCAGCAAGGATTAATGATTATCCAAACGAATTTAAAATGCAAGTGACACTTACTCATTCTGGACCATCCCACTGGCATCCCACAGAGGCAATCACCTCTCTGCAACTTGCAGTTCTGGTGGTTCCAGGAAGGTTTATTACCTTTGGCAAAAGATTGAAAACTACACAACTCAGAGGTGCTCCTGGGTGCTACCTCTGGAAGCAGTGGAGTTGCAGGTGGGCAGCTCTGCTCCTGGGCTGGTAAGTCCTACAGAAATAAGATCACTGTTTCAGTAAGACTTTTTCTTTGTCTGTAGATAAATATATTTTTAAACAGTTCTCCCAGTGAATATTCTTTAAATTGGTCTGTGTTCAGTGCCTGCAATAAATGTAATTTTGTGGCAATGTAATAAATGTAATAAATGTAATAAATTACAATAAATGTAATTTTGTAATTTTGTGTAAAATGTAATGTTCAGTGGCAATAAATGTAATTTTGGTGGATGCATTTGCCCAGGTTTGGCATCTCCTGATGGGGTGCCCATGATGGTTGTGCCACCTTCATGACAGAAGGCCTGGACTGGGGACAAGGTGGGTGTGAGGGGCTGGTTTGGCCAACAGCAGGAGCCTCAAGGGGTACATGACCACTACAGAAGCAAAATAGGGCTCTCTGGCACAGAGTAAAGACAAGGAGATGGAAAGGATGTGCTCATGTGAAGAAAGAGCTGTTGGAGATCTAAAGGATCCCAAAGGTTTGGAGGACCCAATGTCAACCATCAATCAAGACCATTTTCTTGTCCAGGGAAAGCTCTGAACTTGTAACCTCCAGGCTCAGCTCATAAGCAAATGTTTGCACAAAAAGCACAATAACAATTGTTTAAAGGAAAGATGTAGCAATCTACATGGAACTTTGAGTAGCAGATAAAATTTGTTCCCAACCATTTGCGGTTCACAACACTTCAGATCTATTGTAACCACTTTATGGCCATGAAAAATGACATGTTGTCACTACACTAAGCCCTGCAGTCAGATCCTAAAAGCACAATCCATCACTTGAGGAGAAGAAAAATATCTTTTAAGGTTTGGCACTACAAGATTCATGTCACATCCTGTCCTGGAGAAGATGGTGACAAACACACTCACCAGCCAGCCTAGTGCAACATACCAAACAGTCTGACAAAATATTTTAAGTCTTGATGTTTTTCAAGTGTCCAAGCCTGAAAGAGCCCCAGTTGCATGGTTCTTCTAAACTGTTTCCTCCCAAAGTAGTATTCAAGCAACAACAGCAATGTGGCACTCTGACAAATTATATCCTGATATTATTATTTACAACAGAATCACTCTGTGTGGCTGAAAGGTGACACTGGACAACAAACAGAGCACCTAGCTGTGTGTGGGGAAGTGTCCAGGCAGGGTTTTACTGTGCAATGGGAGCTAAATGGTCTGTTTTAGTGCCTTCAAAAGAGCACAGTTTGAGTACAGAGAAAACATGCAAAATTGGAAGGCAAATTAGTCCCGATCCAAATCTAAAATTTTTGGTGTTGGCCAAACTCTCTCTCAAGCTCATTACTGCTGATGGTGCACATTTCTTTTCTCAGAGTGCTCCAAATCATTTAGCATGGTTGCAGTAGGAGACAGCTTTACAATTTCGTAATATCGCTGCTTATCTTGCATTGCCAAACTTCTCTCCTCCCTCAACTTCCATTAAAACAACTTCCAAGGACTTGTTTCTTCGAGCTCTCTTAATAGCTCTCTCCAACCAGTATGAAAATGCCAGGTTTGGAGAGCTGTTTTAAAGACCAGGTTGAGGTTTGAGGTTCAGCATCTGACTGAAGCAAACACAGCAGCACCTCAGGAATTTATTGCTTGGATGGAGAGTTAGTTCCTTAGCAAACTCTCATTTGAACATATGCTGCTGAGCAGGAACTTTGGATATATGCCTGAAAAGATAGGGATTTCTGTCCTGTAGTGATTACCAGCACCAAAGATCAGCCAGTGAACTGGAAAATCTGCAGTTCTTTGAAAGACAGCATAAAGAGCGGAAAAATGCTCCTTTTGCCTTAAAACAGGTCAAATCAAGTAGTAGCAACCTTACTAGAAGGGCAGCTAAGTGCCAACCATGCCTCTGGCCCTCATGGCCCAGCACTACCTGAATTCAGCACCCAGCACAGCTTTTTGGGAAGAGGTTTGAGCCTATTTCTGGGTTTGGCACTCAAACCCCCACTGGCAGCACAGGATACATCACCTTGCACAGATCTGCAGTGGCCCCTGACTGCTCATGTCATTTTTTGTGGAATACATTGTGTTGGGGGAAGGCACCAGATGGAGCAAGGTTGCTCCCTTTCTGCAAGGGCTCAACATGGAATGGCCAAGCTTCTTAGGCAGCAGCTGAAAAATAATAACAAGTACTAAGATATTGTTCACAAAGGTCTGCTCTAGCCTGTATCCTGCACTCAACTAAAGAAGGACAAAGTTTAGCAGTAAAACAAGGGACCAAACAATGTCAAAGCTCTCTAGTGAAATGCTTTTCTTTAAGTTGCATTACATGCATGAAAAACTAAATCAGCTCTGAATTCCAGCTCCAACTGGATACAAGGCAGGGGAGTAATTAAAACAGCACAGAACAGAAGACCATGTCAAGAGTAATCAAAATTTACAAGCTCAATAGATAAAGATTGTTTGTTGTTTTCCTAGAAGCCAAGAGTAAAACTATCAGAGCATTAGAGGGTACCGGCAAAAATCTCTGCATTCTCACTTCTTTCACAGAAGACAGCAGCAGAATTATTCAGAACTACCAAACGCACAGAGCTCTGCCCGACCTTCTTGGCAGATGGCCCATCCAGCCTGGAAAAAAAAAATCACACAAAGATGTCAGTGTCCAGAGCCCAGACGGCGATGGTGTGGAGCGGGGAAGCGCCGCGGCTGAGCCGGGACGGGGACCCATGAGACCTGTGGGTCCCTGGGCCGTGTTGCAGCAAGAAAAGGGCTCAGGGGGACACATCAGAGCCCCTGGGAGTGAGGAGTCTCTGTCTCCATAGAATACGTTTGTTCTAAGGCCGAGCTGGACAAACTGTCCCTCTGCTGCCTCCTTGGAGGTGCTGAACTCAGCCCAGATGAATCAAAGTTAGCAACAGGGCAAAGGGAACATTTGCTGCCTTTATTGCTGGTTTTTATTACACAAATTAAGTCTTATGAAAGACAGCATCATGCTGAGGATTGAAGATATCAAATGAAGCCAGCCAAAGGAACACAGTTTTCCTAAAACCAGATTTTTCACTTTTGAGTTTTAAAAGAACAAGTTTTGTTTTGTTGCTTTAATTACAAATTCCATTTTATTAAGGGCTCCTTTTCTTCCAGGGGGAAAAAAAAAGAAAGCCCAAAATATAAACCAGAAAGAAAGTGTAGTAGAAAAATACAGAGCAGATCGATCACGTATATTTTTGTTCCCAGATCCAACACATCTATTTTTGTTCCCTATTTGATTCCTGGTTGCATGTATTTGAGGAGAACCTCTTCCATACTCCAAGGTGGATCCAAACAAGTGGGAAGGCACAAACAGGGTTAGACATAGAGCACAAATAACCATGGAACATAGATGGTATTCCTCTCCTGATATGAGGTGGAGAAGAAGCTGTTTTGGAAGTGATTCTTTTGCCAACACACCATCAGCTGGTCTTCGTACCAGGTTCACCACTGAAACCTGGTTTTTACTGCACTGAGGATGTCACCCTAGAAGGTCCAAGCTTTCATCTTAGTCCTAAATTCTATGATTCTATGATCTATGAATGAACCATTTGAGAGGAGTGAGACGTGAACTCACAGTTTCAGTGCCTCACTAGAGAAGCTGTGGGTGCCCCATCCCTGGAAGTGTCCAAGGCTGGACAGGGCTTGGAGCAACCAGATCTAGTGGAAGGTGTCCCTGCCCAGGATGAGATGATCTTTGATGTCCCTTTCAATCAATGCTTCTTTCAATGAAGCAATACTTCACAACTTACCGTTAGATTTAGGTCTTCCACCGACATTTGGTGGCCAAAAGCACCATTCCCATTTGCAGTCAGTGCTCTCCCATATTCCATCCTGGGCTGCAGGAAGTGGAGTTCCTCCTCCAAGCCCTTTTCTCTGGCGTTCAGCTCCTGGGAGAGGTTGTTAGAGCCTCACCACAGCACCCAATACTCCTCTATCATTCCCAAGGCTCACCAGGCCATCCCCCCAGCAGCTCCAAATGGGCATCACCAGTGGTACAGAAACATCCTGAGCTCCATGCTGGGCTCCCCGGGCCACGATTTTGGCTGGCTCCATTAACCATCACTGCATCTGTGTTGCAGTAGCACCTAGTGGCCAGGGCTATGAAAACACACAGAAAAAGGACGCATTCCTGCCAAAAAAACCTAAATACTGCTGAGCTCAACCAAGAAACAACAGGTGGTCATGTATGACTGCTGCAGCCAGCACAAGGTAACTCAAGTTGACTCTAAAGGCCTAATTCTCATGTGAAAGTGAGAGTAAAAATAATTTACATCCTGTACTTGTTGGCTCAAGAGACTTCAGTATAAATGAGAATCCAGTCCTAAATCCTCAGTGGGATCCAGGCTTCAAGAAGGATTTCAGCTCAAGAAGGGGTCTGGGTTCTACTTTGCAGTGTGTGAACAGCTGAATGGGCAATTCATATTATTTTAAGAAATGTCCTGATGGGTTTGGTATGGTTTTGTTTCTTCCTTTAATAATTACACCCCACTTATTAGGCTGTAACCAGGGGACCTGTAAAGCCTGTTGAGCTAAGATCAGCACAAATCATCCCACCAGGAACACACGGTGGAAAACTGAGAATGCAGGAGGACGAGGTGTTGCTGAAGAGTATGAATCATGCAAGGAGAGCTACTTCTGGGAATCACACCTGTTGTATCCTTCCTAAAAAAAAAAAAAAAAAAAAANAAAAAAAAAAAAAAAAAAAAAAAAAAGAAAGAGAAGGTGGTTCTTTCTTTCTTACTGGCAGTACAGCTGTCTAATTCAGGAGTGCAGAGTCTAAAAGAAAACTGAGCTCAAAGAGAAATATCTGATGGCTAAATTTTCCTTTGCCTTTTCACTGTTTAATCAGAACTTAGGGAAATAAATGTCATGCTGAAATTCATGGAAGCAGGTCCTGAAGTTCCTTCTCTGAACTCCAAGTACGTCCTGCTGAACAGGACTGCATTGAAACATCAGGAAGTTTTCCAAGACAGTGCATGGTTCACTTGGCAACAGGAGCTCAGTCTGTGCTCTTGGGTCAGCTCAGGGCTGGAATCCATATTTGGGTCCAACACAGCCCAGTTGTCCATACTGCCACATTCTGCCTTCCTGTCTGGATGTTGTCTGGATTAACCAGCCTGCTCTTGGCTGGGGAGTCCATGTCACTTTCTCTGTCCCCATGGAAAAAAGGAACAGGAGCCATTGGCAAATCCAAGCTCAGAAACAGCTACCAAGAGGAAAAAGCTGCAGGCAAGGATGAGAAAAGCCACCCATCCATGTCCTGCCTTGCATCAGCCTACAGTTTCTCAGCAGGAGGAACCATAGGAGTTATGTGAAATGGGCCATCACTGAGATACTTGGAAAATATACTCCTGAGATTATTGCAAGAATTTATTCTCTTTTTCCCTGGTTACCTACTTCTCATGGGAAAAAAAAAGAGAGGGAGAAAACTCCACATTTCTAGTAGGAGTTCTTTGGTTTAAGATTTTTTTTTTTTTTAATCAGGGATGAAAGAAATGATCAGAGGAAAAATGAGCTCGTTTCTGTCATCTGCTGCCACCATCTGCAAACCCAGCAGCAACATCTTTGAAAGAGAGGATTAAATCCACCCACTTCTCTTGTTTCTGCCTTCCCTCCCAATGTGGTGGGTGGTATGAGCCAGTAAGGGGGAAGCTGGCCTGGAAATAAGGACCCAAAAAGGGCCAGTACAGACCCAAGCTCCTCCACCCATTGCTGTCATCAGGCTGCCCCACCAAATAAATTCATTTTTCTGCCCTTTCTCCTTCTGTAGGTTGGCTAAATTAACTCTTCCTCTGTGCAAGGATGTTGTGTTGCTTTAGAAAGATTGGTGTCCCAGGAACTCTGGGGGACAGAGCACAGGAGCCGAGCAGGAGCAGATCCCATTTTCCCCTGATGATCAGTGCTTTCTGACACTTGAGCTGCTCTGCTGCTCAGTGCAGAGCTTGAGAAAGACAAGAGCGATCACTTAACACTATGAATATCCAGCCTAGGTTGAATCCTCCAGCAAATGTTTCAAAACAAATAATAGTAATGCAGCTCTTTTTTTGTGTGTGTGTCCCAGTGGTTCCAACCAGGACTGGGACCAGATGTGCCAGTTTTCAACAAGAAAGGCTACTCATGCTATTCTTGGCAGAGCTTGAAGCAGAAAGTACCACAAATCCTATTTAATATAATGCCTAAATGCCAGAGACCTATTTGTTCTCTGGGTTTTTCAAGCTCAGCTGGTTCCGATAACCATCTGACCTCCAGGGCCCAACTCAGTCACAACACCAACTCCCACCCCTCACAACTGTACCCATCACTAATGTTTTCCTTCTGGAAATGGGTTTCTTCCTATGGCTAAAGATTGCCTTGCAAATAAAGTTTACAGAACAAAGAGAGGCACGCCACAATTTAAATTGCATCACGTTTTTAGTAGTGAGATACAGATTTGGTAGGGTTGGCACTCCAAATTAGCAAGATGGGCACAGGTGCTACTGACAGATGTTTAGAAAAGTGTTCACATAGCTGGAGGTAAGGGGCTTACTGCCCAAAATATCCATGGAAATAAGAACAGATAGAAGCATATCAAAGCTGCATAGAGAATTCATCCTCCCTTGGGTTCCCACTATATGAGACTGATCTGCTGGAACTCAGATATTGAGCAAAGCAAATCCCTGTCTCACACTGAGCTCTGGATGATTACAACATCTTACCCTGCAGCCCCATTAACCAGTTCAAATGGAAAATTTGTCATTTGTGTGGCAGACAGCCTCCTGAGAGCCACCACTTTCAGTTTGAAAAAATCCAAAGTACAAAATACCCTTTTTTTTCCTTCTGTCTTCACCAGTAAATCTTCCTCCTAGACCTCAGCACAAACCAGAATTTCTTGGGAAAGGAAGAGCCAACAGTGGAGGAGCAACAAGTTAGAGACAACACAGGATTTAGATCCATGGAGGTGGATGGGTTTCACCTCAGGGTACTCAAGGAGCTGGATGACGTGTAAGACCAGTGTTTAATACCAAAAAAAGGTCACAGTGATCAAGGCAAGTCCTTAATGACAGGACAAAGCTGGCCCATCTATCAGAAAGGTAGAAAAAGGGTCTCAGGCAGCTGTGTTCCCTCCAGCCCTGGAAGGACCATGGAGCACGTGCTGGAGTCCATTTCCACACAGGGGAAGTTCTGGAAGATAAATAGGGAATAGCCAACACAGATCAATTTGATTGCCTGGTGTGATGAGATGGCTGGCTGTGGAGACAAGGTGAGGAGCAGTGCTGTGCCATACTTTGCTTTTAGGAAGGCTTCTGACCCTGTTTCCTGTGGTTGTGGGTTTATAATCTGAGGAAGCATGGACTGGACAAATGGATCATTGTATGGCTGGAAAACGGGCTGGACAGCTGGACCCAGAGCGTAGCAATCAATGATGCAGCAGTTCATGCCAGCTGGGGGAAAAAGCCAGGGCACAGGAGCAGGGCTTGTACAGCCTGGTGGAGAGGAGGCAAAAGGGGAATGCTACATGTCCAACAGCTGTGTGAGGGGAGGTTACAGTGGTCATGCAGAAAAACACTCTGGGTAAGGAGAGAAAGTTAATAAAAGGTGCGACACAAATTGCAATATGAGAAGTGTATAGTGCAGAAACTTTTTATGTCACTGGGTAATTCAGCTCTGGAAGGCATTCTCTAGAGGTGATCTTGCATCTGCTTCCATGGTTGTTTCCAAGCCATGGCTCATCTGATCTAGTTTTGATGATACTCCTGATCTAGCTGAGAGATCTCCTGCAACCAGTTTTTTTTATAAATGTGTGATTCAGACAAGTACCTCCACTGAGAAGGGAGGTGAGTTAGGTAGCAAGAAAGAAAACCCTTGTCAGGATAGGTCCTGGCTCTAATTGCTGATCTATTGCTCAGTCCCCCATGCAGAGGGGCCACAGCTACTCCCAGCACCAGGGGAGGATGGGACATTATCCAAGGGGGAGATGGTCACCTGGCTGGTTAATGTTAATGAAGACACCGAGCTATTAGGTCAATTCTGACTCACTACTCCTCCCCTCCACCCCTCCTCCCCCCAAACCTGGACTCCATCGTTTGCTGGAAAGAAACGTGCGAGAGGAGCTCTGCCGCTACTGACACGAGATGAAAAACTTACAAAACGGAGAGCCAAGGCCAGACCAGCTTTCAGAGTAAATAAAAACAGTTCTTTGTTGTCAAAAGGAGAACTGGATCCTTGGCAGGGTCTGGTGACAAAGCCAAGCTCCATATGTGGGGAGACAGCCGTAAGTGGCTGAAAGCATCGGCTCGGATATGCCTCAGAAACAACCCAGTGCTCTCCTGGAGGAGACCAGTGACCACTCAGGACACAGCACCCCAAAGAGCACCTCGGTTTGCTCTGGGTGGAGGGGCCCCTGAGATGCAGAGCTTTGTACCCATGTGATTTCAATCCCACTTCTGGCACTCTTATTTTGTCCTCTGCTGGCAGAGCAGTGGCTCAGGGAGCCTGGCTCTGGTTAAAGCCTCCCTTCCCACTCCCCCACCCCACGTTGTTACTGAGCAGGGCTTTTCTGTTTCATCTCACTTCGCTTTTATTATGGCAAAGCCCTATAAAACTATCAAGTAGAACTGGCCGAAAAACGGTGTTTCCAGTGCCTTGAAAATGTACGGATTTAAATATATATATATATAAAATTTGGGTTTCATCCAAATGGAACAGAAACCTTTTTCAGGTTTTTTGAAAGGAGAGCAGTTTCCAGGAAGCCAGAAGCTCCCCAGACCCTGCTGCAGCCTCCCAGTGAAACTCATGTCAGAGCTTGTCAGCCTCAGCGGGCAGCTGCGGAGCTCCCCGCATCCCTGGCCTTGGGGCAAATCCACCAGGTGCATCCACTCGGGAGCCAGGGACTTGTGCACACTGTGTTTCTCCTGTCCTGGAAGACATCTGCCAGGAGTACAGGTGGGTTTCCTTAAGCTCTCTTCCTCAGGCATGGGGGAAAGTCAACTGTGCTCAGCGCAGCTCCAGCAAAATAAGCCAGGCTTAAGGAATGATGTTTCATGGGAACATTTCTGACCAGTTCAATTCTCTGGGATAAACCATCAAAGAAGGAACTTGTTGGCTGAAGGAGCATTTTCTTTGCAGGGATATCTGATCCATCTGCAACCTGACTTCCCTCTCAGGAGCATCCAGTCCCAGTGATCCTTTCCTTTTGGAGCTGGCTGCCAACAAATACAACTCCATATGGAAAAGACAAGACCACGACCACCCCACCAGCGCTAATGGTCACTGGGGTGATGTCAGACGAAGACAATCCCAAACATCTAAACTGCTGCTTTTAGAAGCAGAAGATGCTGGTACCACTTTATGACCTCGCTGGGTGTATCTTCCCTTCACGCACTCAGGCCCGGTGATGAGAACGTCCATAAATTAATAGTTTGGATTACTTTAAAACAGATTCCTCTGAGTCAGCCCAGATGGATGTGACGAGCTGGTGAAGCATACAGCATGCTACAGCTTGGCATCGTGCCTGCAGCTCCTTCCTATAAAATGGGCAGCTTTTAGAGCCATTTAATCACGCTAAAACAAGCTTTTTATCTCATTTGTTCTGCGTCATAACTCTCCCTGCAAACACTATAAACTGCTGTGGCAATACCGTGAAGTACAGGCCAGCCTCATATTTTAGAGTCATCTGCCTGGCTCTCACAGTTTGCTTAAATCAGTGTTTCATGACAAATATCTGTTTTCTGCAGATTTTTTTTTAATGCAGCTCTTTTTCCACACACAGCCCTAAGTTCACTTTCTCATGGTGAAGTCATCACCCTTTTCAGCCACCACATCCTCAGGCCGCAGGTGCAATTCCAAGGCCTCCAGCTGTCTGGAAATGGTACCTAAAGGAACATGTCGTGATTCCCACTGCCCAAGAGACCCCCAAACATGGCACAGATGGCTTTGTGTCGCCTGCTGCTCTGCACAGAAGGTATGGGTAAGACATTTTGTTTTCTTTCTTTCCATGTTCAGCCTCCCTGTGCAGCCTGAATGTCTCAGCCCTTACATGGGGAGATTCCTGCTGTTTGTTTAGATGCCATGGGTGATACACAAAAGCCCCACAGTGATGGGTGCAGAGTGGGAAATACACTTCACACTGATAAGCAAACCAAGCAAGCAACTCCTTGAAGAGTGTCTGCCATGGGGGCTTCAGAAAGGGACAATGATCCAGCCACATGGGTATTTACAGGCCGCCTTTTACCCTTTATTTACATTAAATAACCTCAACAGTGGCAAAACTTCCCTTCCACATTTGTCACAATCTGTTTCACCCTGTGACAAATCCCAAGAGCAAACCAGGATTAACTGGATGCCCAACCTTGCACCTGAAAGTGCCAGTTCCCTCTATCCAACAGAAGTTGCCTGTCACAGAACCTCAAGAGTTAAAATATCCTGATAAGCTTCAACCTCCTGAGCGAGAGGGAGAAAGACATCTGCTTTTCATATTCACAGCCCAGCATCTCTGTGCTCCAGTTCTGAAAAATCTGCATTCCATATCAACAGAGAAGTCCTCATAATTTATGCAATGATATACCAACGTATTTAAAGGGTTATATTTTACTCTAATGAGAGAAATAAGATATCATTTCCTTCACATAAGGAAGGAAGAGTTCTTGTAATAAGCACCAAACGGGCACCTCTTAATTTCTTTAAGAGCAAGGATATTATGGCAGCAAAGGCTTTGAGCTTTAGCTACCTACCAAACAAATCTTTACCAAAACAGACGTGGACACCGTGAGAACATCCTGGGAGCTAAAGGATGCAAATTGATTTCAATAAGGCTAACCAGTAGAAAAGCAAGACAGAATTTGTTGCATGTCGTCCCTGCATCTTTGGGTAAGTGATGTTATGCCCAGTGAGGCTGAATTAATCTTATTTGCTTGTGCTGCCTTTTCTGTAGTCATCATCCTTCCCATACTCTCAAAATGAAATGTTTTCTTGTCAGAGGAAGGACCAAAATATCCAAGAAGAAAGGCAGAAAGTGTTTCCATCTATAGAAAGATTCAAAATTGCAAAAGATCTGGGTAAGTACAAAAGGTAGAAGAGCCTACAGGTGAAGGAGAGAGATCAAACAGCAGCAGCAATGTAGGAGAGGAGGTTCTGTTCTTTGGATGGTTTCCCACTGGGAGAATATAACTTTTAGACAGCAAAAATAAATGGAGATCTTCATTTCTGCTGTGGTGCTAAGTGGCTTTTAGCTGCAAATGAGACACGCAGGGAACCAAAAGAAAAAGGCACGTTCGAGGAGAGGGAACAAAACAAATGAAGTGGAAACCACCCCAAAAATACCCTGTTCATGCTGCAGATCCTGTCCAGCTGTAAAAGACATAACAGCCTTTCTGTGTAAGGCAGCATTTGTTCATATACTTGAGTATTTAAATAATTTACCTAAAGGATACTAATTCTTCATTTTAGAATTATTTGTACTGACCCACAAAAGCAAACAAGTTAAACCATGAAAAGTCAGCATACTAAAAAGAAAAATCATTTTAGAAATTGTTAAAAATACCCAAATAAGGCAATAAAGGCAAGATGAAATTACAGTTCCACTCTGTGCCATTGTCTTAGAGATCTTTACAAAGGTCCATTCAACCAAAGATCACACTTGCATAGGAGGAAGTCCTCTTTATACACTGTTAATTGCTTCAACAATCTATAAAATCAATGGCTAAATGAACTGCATTTACAGTGACTGTATTCCAGATATTATTTGCATCAAACAGAATGCCCTTTGTTGGTAATTCCTAGACTTATGAACTGTTTGGGACAAAGCAGGACACATACCAGGGAGTGTGCCTCAGTCCCACAACTGCACCACAGACAGGGGTACACATCCCTCATTCAGAGCCTGCAGAGCTGCTCGGGGGCCGAGGCCTTTCACCACGCTGCTGTTCCTGCATCCTGCATTTTGTGCTCCTGAGAAGGAGGCAAGGGAGGGCAGGGCAGCCGAGCTGCCCCAGGGCTGGGAGAGCAGAGCTCCCCGGAGCAGCCCTTGCCCCTGGCTGTGATGCCCCCTCAGCTCTCCCAGCCTGACTCAACTCCCTGTTCCAACTCAGCATGCAAGGAACACCCAAAACAAAGACAGGGACAGCTCAGGTTTGCTGACAAAGACTCCTCTGACAAACACCAGAGCCCAAGCCAAGCCACATCTCCATATTCACCCTAGCAATAATTGACCACCCATTTCAGTTCAAGATATTGATTTTTAAAGAGGGGAAAGAAATGTCTTCTTTTTTGACTAGAAATTTTCAAGGTATTAAGAACTTATTTTGCTATCTCTTCCACCATCTGTGATAGGGAAGTAAATCTTCCTTAAATCTTTCTCTCTCCCTTGACTCATCTCATACATTCCTTCACTTGAAAATCCAGATTCTCATCCGTTCCAGGCCTCTTTCCATGCCAGATTCTTGGGGAAGAATTTTCTTTTCTTAGTAAAGAGCTGAATTTCTCTCTTCTTTTCTCCTTGCTTACTTTCCCAGGTCAAATCCACATCTTCCTGTTGGATGTACTAATTACCATTCTGTTGCCACTCTCCGTGCACGTTCCCATTTCCCTTCTGTTGCATTTGGGTTTCCACCTACCAGTTTCTCATTTCTGCTGAGTTTATTTAGGCTCTTTTTATCCTTTATCCATATTATCCCTCCTCCTCTCTTTTGGCTGGTATTTTTCAGATTGGACAAAGTACCCATTTCTTTTATTGCAAGCACAGGCAGGAGTTTTGCATGTTTTAGGTAAAGCTGTGGGCTTTATCTGCCTGAGTTTGAATGACTACAGATGTAGATACAAGCCAGAACTTGTGTTTCTAAACAGGAGCAAAGGCATGACAATAAATTTCCCCTTTTCAGAAGAAACTCCATTTAGAGAACAATTATTTAGTTGGTCATAAACCAACTCCAGTTTCTTCTCACGATGAGCAAGTGGGGAAAGGGGACAAATAAAATCTGTGCAGAAAATGCCATGGAGAAACGTGACCCACGCACCATTATTTGTCTGAGAACCACCGAGGGGAATGACAGCTCTTGTAATGCCTTCTGTGGCCCAGCATCCCACTTGGAATTCTGGGACCTGACCCTTAAATGTCCCGATGCCTCTGGAAACCTGCAGGTTCTCCTCACCGTGGACAGGATGGTTCTCCTCACCAAGCAGGTTGGTTACCTGCTCTCCAAAGGCCCGCTCCAGAGAAGTGTCAGCTGCATCCTGGACACCAAGATTCCCTTTTGGTCAAAGATTATAAATAGCAGCAGGCAAATCAGTTGCCATTAATCATTTCTAATAGCACACAAGGACTTAAAACAGCAGTCAAAGGAAAGAGTAATTAAAGACATAAGTATATATGGGAACTGGGATGGAGTACAACTTTGGGGTTTGCCAGACAGATATTCATTTCCTCTGGCTTCTTTGCTAGAGATTTCCTAGAGGACATACAGTGAATCCAATTGATCTGGACTTCAGTAAAGTATGTCACACAGGGCCACGTGGAAAATGGCTCTTTACAGGAAAAAATAGGAATTTGTACAAGTTCTGAGAAAGTGCACAAAGTGTTGATTTGTATGAAAGGAAACACATTATGTGAAAAGGAAATTAATTTACTAAAGGGAATTACTCATGGAGCTCTTCAGTGCTGGGTATTGGGAATGTTGCTGGGAATTCTCATGAGTGACCGTGGCATGTAATGTAAGAAATGTGCTAATGAAGCTTGCTGATGACCCCAGGTTCAGAAATGCTCCAGAGAAGAGAACAAGATTAACACTAACTGGACGATCTTGAGGAAAGAAGTCACAGAAAACAGACAGAAATTTGTGGAGCAAGCTGTGAGGCACCATATCACTGCAACCTCACTGAGGTGGAAACACTGGGAGCGCTGGATAACAACATCTGAAAGGAAGGACTCTGAGATTAGCAGAAAAGGAAACCATTTTCAGGAGCAGAAACCAGAAGAGGATGGCTGAATTTGTACCCCAAATCAAATCTGGTTTAAATGAAACAAGGGGCTCAAAGCACACAGGCCAGAAAACCTTGAGGAACCTCATGCCATGCCTGGGAGAAATAAGGCAAAAGCTCCAACAGGCTGCTCAAGCTAAAGATACTTGTTTTTATCATCAGCCATCAGTGAAGGACCAGAATCTCCTCCCCCTGACATCAGCTTTCACTGCTGGCATTTTCATGGCCACCTGGACCCAGGTATTCTCTGCACATGCCCTGTCTGCCAGAAATGCCCCAGGCTTCAAAGGTGAGAGGCAGCTCTAGGGTGGGACTTGCAGCCTGGGAAGTGGGAAGCATTGCAGACCTGGATTTTAGAAGGCTTTGCAAATGGTTTGTGAGATGTGGCAAGAGCAGGGAACACTCTGGGGCTGTGTGCTGGGAAGCACCCAAACATCCAGGTGAACGTTGGTGAGGGAGGGTGACAGCAAGCACAAGGTGCCCCCAAAAGCCATGGAGCACTTCAGCACCAGCAGGATCTTAAAATCAAGTGAGCAATGTCATAAAAGAGGTGGTAAGAAGCCAAAATTGGGTGGGGTTTCTACAAAACGCCCATCTTCCTGTGATTTGACATCTTAGAGAGAAACAGATTTTTTTTTTTCTGCTTTTAAAGTAGAAACGTTCCCTGCAGTGAACACAGCCTAAATATTCCAGCATCCTGTTGTTGTATCCAGTCCAGGAAGTGAAACCAAGGCCCTGGGTCTGTAATTGGGGCCACATGGATGTCCCTGTGCTCGTGCTGGAATGTTCTGACTCCATCAGCCCAGCCATGTGGCTCCAGGTGACAGCTGAGCCAAGGTACCCAAGTTGCTACACCGTGACCCTGGGTAAGTCATGATGAGTCTCTAGCTCAGTTCCCCATCTGCCAGCCTGAGGTGATCATCCATCTCTCACCTGCTTAGAGCCCATCAGGGTAGGGAATGTGTTTTTTAGACGAATATCCAAGAGGACTCTGATTTTGGCTAAGGCAACCAAGTGCTGCCGTAATTATAGATATCATAGAAATAGAGCCATATTATATAAATTATTGTAATGAAGGAGCAGTGGCTATTCTCCTGAAAAGTCCCAGCACTTAGGGTTTTCATGTTTTTGTTTTTGAAACAGACTAATCACTTTCACATCATAAACAAATAATGGTTTTAATAGATTCCATACTTGTGGAACTTTTACAACTAACATGCAGCAAAGCTCTTGCCCTTCACAGGCTTGCTCTTTTTTTTTTTTTTTTTTTTTTCTGAAATAGCAAAGTATATTCTGCAGCCAATTAAGTGTGATTCACGTGGCATTTTGTACGAGCGCGCTGTGGATGTGGCCTATGAAACAAGCTTTGTTACAATTCTGTGGCCCTTATGTTCCTTTTTTTTTTTTTTTTTTGTGCTTATAATTCTAAATATGTTTTTGCTGCAGTTTCATCTAGGGAACAACAGGGGAGCCTTTCTCTGTCCAGTATAACACCAATGAATTCCCAGGAGTGCAATAACAGATGGGGGGAGCTGGATGCTGCCCTGTCACCCAGGTGGGCTCTGCTTCCATCCTGCCCCAGGGCAAAGTGAGAGCAGAACCAACCCTCATAAAGGCACATGTGAGCTTTCTCAGGTGAGTTCAACTCCTGATGGACCTCTAGGACTCAGATTAATGTCTACTTTCCCAGATTATGATGAATTTATTGTGCTCATACCCATTGTGTTTTCAGGCAGCAGCTGAGGCAGCAATAATCCTATGGGATGGAGCTTGGGGAATTCCCATGGCTGAGGTGGCATCACCACCACAGAGGTCCCTCATTACTTTTTCTGTTGTATTCAGTATCTCTGCATCTGTCTGGAAAACTCAGTTCTCTGGAGAAAGGCTCAGCTTAGAGTGACCCAGGCCAAAGAAAAGCTCTGTTGGGTGACCTTGCTTATCAAGCCCAGAAATTCCAGCTACAGAACTTCTGCTGGCATGAAAAAAAAAACCCTCAGCACTTATGTGCCTAACATAAAACATACTGGACTGAGAGGCCCAGAGAAAGGTGGTGGAGACAAGATTAATGGTTTTAACTGGGAGTGAAATCCAGTAATTAAGTAGTGACCCATGACACTTGAGAAGCAGTAACAGTTTGTTGACCACAAGAATGATTGCTCAGAGCACCTTCTTAATGTTGTAAATGTGAAAATGATTTACAGCATGACCAACAGAGGAAAAAAAAAAAAGCAAGTTAGCAGGCAGACAGGATTGACAGTGGTAATTGTTCCTGACTGCATACATATGTGGAGGTAGGAAAGTAGAAATGCTTTTGCTGTGTAGCATGGTAGCTATATATCAAAATTACCAACAGCAAGGGACTCAAACTCCTTGAGCTGAGGTGATTAAAAACTGTGCAAACACCACTCAGAACACTACAAAAAACAAGAAGGCTGAAAGGGGTGAAGGCTTTGCTCTGGATTTCAGCGGGGCTGGTTTGCCTTGGATCTGGAGTTGGGACAGTATCAGAGCCTTGGGGTCAGAGCAAAAAACCCAAATGATTAACATCCAAAATGAATCTCAGTACACAAGTGGCTCTGCTTCTGAAGAAGAAGAAGAAGAAGTAGGAAGACTCTCAGGAGATTTCAGCAGCATCTGAAAGCAAAAATTGATTCAGTTTTAGCAACAGTGAGATTTAACTGGAAGCCAACAGAGAACTAGCCAAGTCTTTGGGAAGGACACAACACTTGTCTTGCAGTGAACTTTGCTCACTAGCATGCTGAGGGTGGTGATGTCCAGCCTTGCAGTGGCACCTTTTGTGGTCCTGAGAGAAAATATGAGTATCAGAAAATCCCTGCTTCCTCTTTGCCTGTAAAATAGGAAGGCAATTGAGCCTTCTGCCCCTTGGCCTCAGCTGGCCTCACTGGCCATTCACTGGGGGAGGGATGGTCTTCTACAGCATAACCTAAAGTCTGACTGTCTCATAAAGCAGGATGAAGTCTTTATGTTACCATCCAAAAAAAAGAAAGGTTTGTGCTGCCCAAGTTTGGAAATGTTCCCCTTATTTAATGTCAGAGAAATGGCTCTGCAGCTTACAAGAGAGTTTGGTAAAATGGTCATAGAAAGAGCTGGAGAGCTGGAGAATAGTCTCCTTTCCAGACATTTTCTTCTTTTGTACCTCACCCTCAGCTTTGTTTTCCTTTTGTGAATGATCCCAACTTGCTGGGTCAGAGCAAAGAGATTTTCTGAACAGAGCAGGGCTATGCAGCGCACCCCAGGGAGACACCAAACATCCCTCACACCACCAGGCACCAGCTCTTGGAATGACCTGGCTTGCCACTCAGCAACCCCAGCACAAAGCTGCTCTTCTCCCCTCTCCAAAATGAGAGGCAGTGCAGGAGATGTAGAAGTGACAGGAGCACGGGTCACCATGAGGCTGAGCAAAAGAAAGAGCAGGGCCTTGTTTCAAATGTAATTACTTTTATGCTTGGCTTTTTCAGCATCTCTCAAGGCCTCTGTTCCACCATCTCCTGTTAAAAGCTGCTCGGTTTTGTTGTGTTTTTTAATATGGCCATAACCCCGTTTTATGTAGAAGGGGAAATGCTGGCTCCCTGTGGCTTTCATGGATCTTCATATTGGTGTAATTCAAACAATATGATGGCTCAACTTGACGTCGTTTCCTGGCTGCAGTGGGGCTCGTGGTAAGCCAGAGTTTAAACTTTATTGGGGCATGTGATGGAGCAGCAGCCAGCACCACTGAGAGCCCTGATGAAGGCAAACAGTGGCCAGGCTGGTCAACTCAGCCCAGCAAGGACACTTCGTAGCCCAGGTAGGTGCCCTCTGGCTGGGTGAGCCACCCAGAAATCTGCCATCTCCACCCCATGGGATGCAAACATGCAGAGGGCCACAAGCACGTGCACAGAGACTGAGAACACCAGCTCCACTCCAACTGCAACGGGCAAGAAGAAAGCACAGGTACAAAATGTCTGTGCCACACTCCCAGCACCTGCAAGCTGGCTTTTTGTGGCCCCAAAGCCAGTCTGAATTCTCCTCTTGGAGCCCTCAGAGTGTCAGAAGAGTTGGTGTTTTGTTTCAGTGAGGACAAGAAGCATTCGCGCTCTGGTTTCAATTACAGTTGAAGGTGGAAGGACAACCAAAATCTTGAAAAACTGAGGTTGAGAAGGAAGAGGTGAACAAAGAGTGGTGTCATGGCATTTGTGCCTGTCTCCAGTGGTAAGCATCTTTAACAAATGCCTGCCTTTGTGTTGGGAGTTTGCACATCCCTGAACATGAACACATCTAAGAGGCAGGGCTGGTAGCACAACCTCTTACTCAGCTTGCCAAACATTTCCAATTATAAAGCCCTGTTTTCAATTGCTAATAACTTTGTTAAACTTAAACCACTTGGGCTTCAATTTTCCATGCCAAGTGTCTGCCTTGGGCTGAATTTTTTGTTATCCCTTTTTTTTTTTTTTTTTTAGCTGTCAGCCAATGAAAAGGTTCAGCTGTTTCAGAGAAGATGGCTAGGGAAAATACAGGGGCTTGCAATATAGAAATATCCTAGGAAACCTGTCTTGCAAAATTCTGGAGTCTTCCTGTTGTAGAGAAAGGACTGGAAATCTGAAATATTGAAAAACCTTATCAAATCTGAAACAGCAAAATTGCTCTGAAAACTATTTTTATACCCAAGCAATACCTCTTACACCTCTGCAACTCCATCTTTCCTGTGCACGTTTTAGCCTTTTGCCCTGCTGGCCATCTCAGGACAGTTTGACCACTCCATCACAGCCCAGAACAGGGCCAGAGAACCTGGTTTCTTTCATGCCAGCTCTCCTATTAGCCACCATCCTACCCGTTCCAAAGGCAGCCATCCTTGCTTTAACCTGCCACGTCTCCCTCAGAATCCCTGCATTGTCCAGTTCCAGCAGGGAATGCAAAGCAAAGTACAGCGTAAAAATGTAGTCCCTCCTTATAAAACCCACGTGACAGCAAAGATGCCCCCATTTCCCCTTCTCCCCCCTGCAGCAGTACCTTCAGGATCCCTGGAGTTTGCCCAGTTATTGATATCCCCAACGCTCACATCTGCTTCCGATCAGTTTATGTGGAGGGATTTAATAACAAATATGTTCCCCATCAATCCTGGCCCTTGCCGTGCCTACGGTCCCTGACAGGCTCACGTGTTTTCTGATCAGATCAGATGTTCTCTGTGGTTTGTTTGTCAGATTTGCTGTCTGGTGGCTTTCTTCTGGTAAATTGGTTCTGAAATGTAAAACGTGTCGGGAAGCAGCGTGGAGCCACCAGCACTGCTGGGCCCAGGGGAAGCACAGTGGGGCAGGCATCCTGCAGCCCCACGTTCCCTGGATTTAGATTCCTGGCCTGATACACAGGTATTCCAAATGTGAGGTTCACGTTCCTCCTTGCATCACACTCCTGGGAGATGTTGGACACGTGGCAAATGATACTTGTGCACCTCTAGGGCCCAGAGGTGCCTCCCATGGCATCGAAATGCAGCTGAAAAAGTCATTCATACAGGCAGGTGTGGGAGGATTTCAGCCTGACAGGACTATAAACAGAGGGTGCAGAGTTCTCAGCTGTCATGTTTCTTAAAAGGTGGAGGAACCACTGAAATAATCCAGGTCTAACTCCCCTAACATCCACTTAAAAGATCTAGGAGAAATGCTACAGTTCAGAGGATCGTGAAACTGGAGATGCTGTGAAAAGCACTGAAAAGGAGGAAAGGAAAACAGTTTAATGTGCTTTTCAGGTGGTCCTTCCCATGCACAGGTCTGGAAATAGAGCTGGACTAGAACGTCAGTGTGGTGGTTGCTGATATCAGGTGAGGGCTGGGGTCTCAATATAGCTCAGGAATATTCAAGAGATGAAAGAGGCCAGAGATGGGAAAATCAGAAGCCCTGAAGTGGGGCTGTAAGCTGGGAGGTAGGAAGTGGGAATGCAAACACAGTGGCTTCCAGCAAGGCTGACATGCTCTTAGCAATGAATAATAGCACATCAGTGGGCCAAAAGACAGGTACAGAAACACAGGTGCTACCACACTACAATAAAGATAAAATGCCAATGTTTGTTCTGCTTTCTGGGGAAAATGCATCACTTAGTGATGTTCTAAAATTACAAGTCCTCCTGGTAAAGATTATTTTGAGAGACACCACCACATACCCCAGCTGTTCATTTCCTACAGAAAATTCCATTTAATTGTTGAGAAGATAAATTTTCTATTAGGGACAAAAAGCCCAAACTCATGTTTTCAGAAAAAAACTCACTAAATTTTGGGGGAAAAGTGGCTGCCCAAAGCCTATCATCCCATCAAGGGACACACAGCCCCAGTACAGTAGCAGCAGAATTCAGACCGAGGCATAGCCATCAACTCCCACCTCATACATTCAGGAGGCCCAGAGGGAAACCCAGAGCAGTTTAAGACACTGAAATACTGTCTGAAAAAGATGGGGGTTTTCTTTTCTTCATGGTGAAAGCTGCTCTGGCCCTGGACTGGGTGTGCTCAGTCAGCCAGCAGGGTTCATGAAAGATGACAGCACCACTGACCCTGCAGGACACAGCCTGTGAACATTTCTTTTTCTGTTTTGCTTTCAAACAGCTCTTGCAGCACTGAGCAGGCTCAGAGGCACAGATTACACATGGGCTGGAGCTGCTCAGCTTGGGGGCAACCCAAGAGAAGGAATTGGAGTATCTTGGACATAGTCCTTGCTTTATCTGCACAGGCAAGAGCAAATTGTCCCCTCTCACCTTTTGGGTTGACCAAACACAAGCTGAGTAATCTAAAAGTCTAATAGCCATCATGCCTTGGACACTGTCCCAGCTGACCATCTCTGGCCAGACCTGGCTGTGGACAGGTACACATTCCCTGGCCAAAGCTGTGCTGATCCCCAGTTTCAGAGTCCCAACGAGTGTGCTGGAAATATGGGAGAGCTGCAGCCCCCCCTACAGCCTTTTCAGCTGGAGACCTTGCAGGGTGCAAGGCTGAGACCAGGAGAGGCTGAAATAATTACCCAGACCAGATTTTATGGGCTCTAATGAGGAGCCAGCACAGTGCTGGGCAGTGGGGTGTGCAGGGATGTTCCTATTAAATCCATGTGCTCTCCATGTCCAGAGGAAACACAGCCCACAGAGTCACACAGACAGAACAGTGTGCATCACCACGAGGGAGAATTTAACCCTCCCTCATCCTTCAAATGCCAGGTGGGAGGTTTCACCTTGGGCTCAGGGCTCAGGGCCTGTCCCACGGCACAGACACACAAGTGCACACAGCAGAGGAAGATGAAGTGCTTTTGCAGGTGACCCCAAGCAAAGTGGCACTCCCCAGTCAGCCAGGGTATCCCAATACCCACTTTGGGTCTGTAAGCTGTCCCCTGGGTAGGATTTCCAGGCACACAGGGGCATATCTTTCACACTTTTGGAGCAGGGCTATAAATTATGGCAGAGTAACTTTAGTCTGCTCACTCTTGGTGGCTGCAGGGGGGTTGCTGTTGTTACAGCTCCAAATGGGGAACATGTGATGTAGGGCTGGGAAGGGACTTCCCTAACTGCTCCGTGAAGTGGCCACAAATAGGAAGAAACTGCAGTTTCCTACAATATTTAGCATTATATAGGCCCTCAGCAGTGCCACACTTTACTTCTTCATTTCTAGAATCCCCCTTTGAGAGTTCTACCCCACTTCATCATCATAAACATGTCAACAATCAGTCCCTGTGGAGGGCTCTGCTGTTTGTTCTCTGGCTCACATGGAGAAAGCATGTCCCTGCTCCAGCCCCCAGCACACATTTCTGTATCCTCAAAGGGGCTGGGGTTGGAACGGGGCCATCCTGTGGCTCCCGGACCTTGATAGCTAAGGAAGAAATAAAAAAATAATAATATGAAAAATATATAAAATAAAAAATAAATAAATAAAAAGCGAGGAACACAAACTTGATAAATGCGATCAGCTGCCGGGAACGTGCCTGGAGCCTCCTGCTGCTGTTGTTGACACCAGAAAGCTGCGGAGCCTGGGAGACGGGAGGAAGTTTTATTGTCTCGCTCCTACCAGGAGCACGCGATGCTGCTCCAGCTGCCCGGGGCTGCCCCAGCCTGTCACCGAGGAAAAAGGACATCACTTCTCACCCCCTGCGCCCACCAGCTTCCCCCTGCCTCTCACAGAACCTCCCAGAACCTTTCTGCGGAAACCGGCGCTGGCACGACGTTTCCCCAGACTGATTTTTTACTACACCTGAAGTTTCCTGACAGCTCCCCGGCCTCCAGGGCTGCTAACTGGGCTAAATTTTGTGGCCAGACAGGGAGCAGCTGAGCCCAGGGAGAGG
Source organism: Promerops cafer (assembly GCA_013398275.1). Classification (NCBI taxonomy): domain Eukaryota; kingdom Metazoa; phylum Chordata; class Aves; order Passeriformes; family Nectariniidae; genus Promerops; species Promerops cafer. The sequence continues at coordinate 700,484 of VZSE01002451.1, read as the reverse complement.
TGCCCCTCCAGGATGCAGCTGTGTGTTGGTGCTTTTTCTAGAGTGGCTTCAGCTGGTGGAGCTGGGCAGCCCCAGCTGAAAGTGGTTTCATGTTTTAGGAAGAAAGAGGATCCAAAACTCAGCTTGCTGCTTTGAGTCTGTGTTCCCCATCAGAGCTTAGCAAGGAAGTTCAGGTTTCCTTAAACTTCACCAATGCAGCAAGTTGGTCTATCAGAGGACCGGGAGTGAATTTCATCATTATTGATAGAGAAGAAAAAAAGCCCTTACTAGTTAATACATATATTATCTAAATACTAATTCAAGCAACTGAGCTGAAAAGAGATGAAAACTGCTTGGGGAAAAGGGAATCTGAAGCAGTGCAGTATTTTAGCAGGGGCATGGTGAATAATTTTGCAGTGACAAGTCATGAATATATGTGATGAAGACAGAAATACCTGAGAAGATCCTACACAAATGCACTTTCAGAGCTTTTTCACCCTTTTATTTTCTTCCAGGGCACAATGCTTCCTCACTCTTTCAGGTCCATGGCATTTGGTATAGGACGGGAGGGAATTCTTTTCTTTCATATGCAGAGTTTAGGCCCCCTGGAAGGGGCTGGCTGGACAGTTATGAAGATGTAAAAACTCTGTATGGACCCAGAACAAACTTTCCCAGTGCTTTGCTAAAGAAATATGGTGCAGTGCTTGGCTGGATGAAGCACGGTGAGAGCTCAGTTTTCATGGCTCATTTAGTCAGGGACTTTTCTTCAGGGACAGCCAGCAAGAGCACTGAATTTTATCACTTCTGATGCAGGCAAAATTATTCTGGGTTTTGGACTGAGATTGGCTTAATACACAGGACTTTTAAGAGGCTTCAAAGTGGTCACCTGGAGAAGAGTTTCCAAATCTGCCCCACTCCAAGACAGCCAAATCATTTCTCACATGAACTTAAAGCACTAAAGTCTTTGAAAAAGAAAACCTCTCTTCAGAAATGCTTTTCTAAAAAATTATTTGTCATTCAGCTACGGCTGCATGGGAATGTCTCCTGGCCTCAGGTTTCTCCTGCTCTTTTGTAGAAAATGTTCAGATCTCCCTTCAAAGTAAAAGAAAATAGTTCTTTCTTTTAAAAAAACCCAAAACCATTGCATTTGGCAGAAACAGAGAGCTCCTCAGGAACACTCTGGGGTTTTAATGGCCAAAGCCCTCTGGCAGCAGTGTCCAAGCAGCCCTGGTGTAGGATTGTCAGGGGCACTCAGGTGTGAAGGTGCTGAGAGACCTGTAAGTATCTGGACCGAGAGGTGGAAAGAAAATGCAAAATGAAACTTTCCTGAGTAGCTCAAGGGTTCCTCTTCCAAAATCGCTGGAAAACCTTCACTGCAAACCCCTCCTCCTCCCTGAGTAACCCAGAGACAGGTTTAAGTAGTGCTGTGCTTTGCTAGGGAGCTGTAAGGAGCCCTGGAGGGCCATGGCTGAGGGGTTCTGTGGAGACAGGAGTTGCACCATGAGACAGATATTTTACTACATCCATATGACAAGGCACCAGGTCCTGGAAATGGGAGCAAAGGTGTCTTTGTGCACGGTCAGGGCTCTTCCCCTGCAGGGATGTAGGACACACAGGGATGTAGGACGTGCTGCTATCTGGCACAGGCAGGAAAAGGAAAGGCACAACCATCTCACCTGTGAGCCCCCAGCCTCTCGCTGCTCTGGTCCCCCCCTGCGAGTGCCAGGGAGGGAAATGAGCCTGTGCTGGTCCCAGGTGCACAAACCTTCCCATCAGAACTTTGTTACTGCTGGCCCCTCCGTGCCCCAGCAGCACGTCTGGGGAGTGTTCCCAGCTCCCTGCACGCTTTGATCCCTGTCTCTCCACTCAGCACTGCCCTAACTCCCATCAGTGGTCTCCTGAGGGACACACCAGCCCAGGCATCAGGGTGCAGGCAGCACTGCCCTTTTGCATTGGCCCCTGCAGATCCTGCACACAGAGCTCTTTTACCCTGCATACACCTGCTCCCTAAACTCTCTCCTAGTTCCCAAAACAGCCTTTCCTATCATTATGCAGCTGAAAGAAAATAAACTTTCACGACCGTTTTTATTGTTCCATTTAAAACTTGTTTACCACCTGTTTCATTTCTCTGTTAAAATGTGACATTAATTTGGGCCCAGGCTAACCCCTCCCTTGCCATCAAATCATTGCACTTAGATTAACCAAGGCAAAGACATTTCTTTTCTTTCCTATGTAAATCTACTTTTTTCTCCATGCTAGACATGACTCTTGGCAAAGATGCTGAAGAGAGGAGCTTGGAGGAAATGAATAATATTTTTGATTCTAGAAAAATGAATGTCAAAAGTCAATCTTGAAAAGATAATACAGCTTCAGTTGACTCATATGCTTGTCAAGACGCTGCGACTCCGCAGAGCCCCAGCGAAAGGAAGAAGCTGTGATATTAAGCTGAACAAACTGTTGATCTTTTGCATTGTTTGGACTTTTGCAATTTAAGTTAATAAAAATAAGGCAGTTACTCAACATTTTTCATATTCAGGGCAGCGAGCAGACCAGCTTTCAGAGACACCAGCCAAGTTCTTCCAGTGAAATGCAATCACATGCAGCCACTCTCCTCCCTCTGACAAGGCAGCATTCCTGCAAAAGGGGCTCTCCCTCACTAATCCTGTCATTAAACCTTACATTAGATAACATTAATAACATTNCTCACTAATCCTGTCATTAAACCTGAAAACCAGATCATGTTATTTTAATATGAATTTAATGCATCTGGCAGTAGCTCGCCCCACTCTCATTGCACACCAGGACAAATTGATGTCGCTTCATCCCAGATGAGGGCAACCCAAACTGCACCTCGGAGCTGTCACCAGAAACACACACAGGGCACGTGTCCCACAGCCCTGCGACAGGTTCTGTGTTATACCTGTGGCTCCACACCTGCAGGATGCTAGAAGGATTTAAGGTCTCCCTGGTAAAAGCTCTATTTTCCCCCTGGGAAGTTCCACACAGGGTATTATTTTAGTGGTCTGTCAACACAAAGCTTCAGCCTGACTGGGGTTGTGCCATCCCAGGCATACATTAATGAATCACTCCAGCAGAAGCATCTTAATGCAACCATCCTTTTAAAAAATCAATCAGAATTAAATGTAAACCGCAAAAGCAGTGAGTGGATGTATTGTTAAGAGGTTTTGATTAAAGCTTTTGAAATTAAAAGGATCAGACCGAGGATCACAGAAACATACCGCAAAATCATCAAAAGAAGATGAGGAGCAGATTTTGTAGCCTTTGCTCTTGAGGGAGATAAATCAGTTCTTTATATTTCATGTAAGGAAAGAGTTGCAAAACTTGGCCTTTGATACACAGAAAATCTTCTTAACTGATCCTGAGTCCTTGAAGCCTGTTCATCCTTTGTTGTCTCCCCTACAAGGAGTCCCTGGTGGCAGGACAGCTGCCCCAGAGGTTTCTCTCCTGTCACTTGGCTGGATGTGCCAGGGTGAATTTTGGGACACCACCAGCATGGTGACAAGCAGCAGATGCTGCAGTTCAGCCACCACTAACTGCTGGAAGCAGAGAAAGCTTTTATAGAGCAGTGGTATCACCGAGTGAGAGAACTGCTTGTGTTGCCTGACGGGTACAATTTAATGTTTTTGTGTCATAAAGCTCCTTGCATTGAATCGCTTATGGAATAAGCACGGTGCCATATCCTGTTTTTTATAGGAAACCTTAAACATTGACATGAAGTTTTGCTCCCAATCACACCAAAAATGAGTGAAGAGCATTAGGCCTTTAGCATGGTCAGGTCCTTTTCCACCCAAAATCCCTCCTAAAACTCCATTCTTCTATTTATCTACCGAACCTTCTCTTTCTATCCTGATTTCATCTAAAATTGACCCCTTGCTTGGATGTGCAGGTATAAAAATTGAGTGTTGGGTACAGCTTCTGGATGTGAGACTGTGCACTCTGTGAGCTGAAGGCACAGAGATGTAACTGCCCTCCTGCAGTTATAAAGAGTCAGCAATTCCAGCACAGCTTGTGCACTGAATAGAGCCCTAAATCCAGATGCCAGTTCACAGATAGTCCTTCTGTTCAATTACACCCAACTTCTCATTTTTAGGCTACCCAAAAGCCACAGAAATTATTCTGCTTTGCAGTATGTCTCTGCCAAACTAAAACCTGGTTAAACACATGCTTGAAGAAACCACCTGATTTTTTCTATATTTATCACACATTTAAAAGTCATATTTATAAGTGACAGAGCAAAACAAAACCGAAACAAAAACAAAAATAGGTGCTCTGCTGAGAATTTACGTGGCAAGCTTTGCCCCAGAGTGTGTTTTTATGGGCTGGTTGTAAACCCCTGGGAACAGAAGGGTACATAATGAAAACATTGACAGATCCTTACCTAGGATATTGCAAATGAGCACACCATAAAAATGACTAATTACAGTTATTGTAAAACTCAGCTTAGCTCCCAGGCCCAGCTGCTGAGCTCGACAGGGAGATGCAGACAGTGATAACAGAGGGTTTGGCCTCTGCTCCTGCTGGATTTTCCAACATACAGACAGGCAGCTTCTTGTTCTGACCCTAATGAAGGGTCAAATAAATGGCCATGACCACAACAGGAAATGCATTTAATAATGTTGGGAGTTTAATGGCAAGAAGAGTGCTTGCAGGTTATCTGGCCTGCAAAATTCCTGCCCTTTTCACTGCCTGCAACAAGTCCACTCACAGTCCCAAGCATGTTCCAGCTCAGTAGACCTCACCTGTCTAATTCAGGTGGGCCGTGAGGATGTGTTAGGCCCTATGCCAAACCTCCAGACTCTCCCAGTGGTTTTGTCTGGTTTGTGAGAGTGGAAGGAGATCTCTCAGAGGCTCTGAAGAGTAGCAGAGGGGTGAGCTGACGAGGTGGGAGCTGCCTGGATGGAGTTCTGTCCTCATGAGAACACATGGGAATTAGGTAGTTGCTGCACTGGGGCTGGCTTCACCAAAAAAAAATGGCCAAAAATTAATGGAGATTAGATGACAGGGGTGCCCGTGCATCAGAAGGGGTAGTTAATTTTGGGTACGCATATGGAGAAGTGCAGTTATTGCAAACAACAATTTCTGCATGACAGCAGGGATGGTGTACACTGCATGTCCTGGGAAGGGCTCTGCTGGAGTGGGAAACTGCTCAGACCAGGCTCCACCATTCCAGCATTGAGGGCTTGAGGAGAAGCCTTGCATCCTTTCCATCCATGCTAGAAAAGCTAATGTCAGCTGGCAAAAGTAGCAGGAGGATGGCTCTGGGCCTGGGGGAGGTTTTGGAGAAAGACAGCCTCCAGCATTTCCATTTCTCCCTGTCCTTCTTCATCTCCCTCTGAGCCCAGGTACCTCACCTTCAGTTCTGGGTTGGGCTGGACACAGATCCCCCCCAGTGCTTTGAGAAAGCCCATCCCCAAGGTCAGAGCAAGCTGCTCTCCCTGAGGAACTGGCACTGTATCCATTAGGAAATGCAGTGGAGCCGGTCAGCTTTACGAGGGATGGTGGAATATTTCTCAGTGTTGCAATAAAGGCCTCAGCAACAACCAGGGGACAGAGCCTGGCCATGGACACCCCGAAGGCCTAAAGATAAAGGGTTGGATTACACAAAGCAGCCTCTCATTACCCACTCCTTGATACTGGTTGGTAACAGTGTTTTTTAAGGAATCCCTTAATTAGGTTTTACAGTGCATAGGTTAGGCATTTTCCAGCAGGGGCTTTATTGTAATGGGTTACACATGTTCTCATACTGTACACCAAAATGAAACTTAGCTACAGGGCATTTCCTTCCGCTGCTCTTGCTGGGGAGCAGCCTTAACCTCTTTGCAGACACAAAGCCGTATTTCACTCCTGAGAGGCCGCAGCCAGTCCCCTCTCCCATCACTGGGGTCAGCCCAGCCCTGAACTGTGCAGGGAACTCGCCAAGGTGCCACGGGGAGCAGTCCTGAGGAGCTGGGGAGAGATGGACGAGACCCAGGAGGGTAAAACCCAGCAGAGCCTGACTGCCAGCAAAGCCCAGGAGGCTCCAAGGAGGAGTCCGGGGCTGGCAGCCACAGCACTGACCAGAGGCAGTCACCTGGGAGCCTCCTCCAGCCCCAGAATGTCAGTCACACCTCAGTGCAGCACAGTCAGGACTGCTGGAAAAAAGGTGGGGGAGGGAAAAAAAAGCAGTTTAATGGGAATGAAGATTGACTTAATTGGTAAAAGAGAAACCCCGGGTTGGAGTGGCAAGATATTTGGGTAGGATTTGCCCACAGTCATCAGCTGTGGCAAGATGTTCTCCTGACCCTGGGCTCTGAATATGGTTTACACAGAGCAACCAGAGCTGCTTTTTTGGCCTGTAGGGGTTTTTTCAGCTGGAGATTGCTGTGAGACTAAAGAAATGAAAATTGTACTGGGAGGTGAACACTGCTGGGTCACAGGAGGAACCTGTGGATTCCTCTGCTCCTCCCTAATGATGCAGCATGACCGTCAGGAAAAATCTCCAGCTATGGCTTAAGTGTGCAGAATTTACTCCAGATTTTGTGAACCAGCCAAAACCTGGAAACTTCTGATAATCTTGCTGTTTGAAAACAGGGATATTGAAGGGGTCAGATTCCATATGGCAGATTCAGATCAAGCTAAAAAGGACACATTTGCACACAACTTACAGGGAAGCAGTGGGACTCATTGCCATGGCATGTAATAGAAATTGTATGTTTACATTGGTTCAGAGGGCAAGTGGACAAATTCTTGGAGGAAAAAAATCCTTCAAAGCATCTTAAACACCTAAGTAACCACACTCTGAGTGGTGTTCCTGCAAGACCATGGCATCATCTAGACACCAGGGCTTCAGAAATAGTTTCTGTGGAAGGCCCTGTGGGAAGAGGCTGACAACCTGCACAGCTCAGCCCTGCCTGACAAGTGTGGGCCCTGTTCTGCATGTTCCCAAAACCTCAGCCTGCAGCAGGGACCTGCTGATCCACCCAGCAGCCAAAATCCACGTTCCCCTAAGTGCTGGTGTGGAGGGATCAAATCTCAGTCCCACAAAGAGCCAGGGATGTGACAGCTCTGTGCATACCAGGAGCCTGGCTGGAATGACATCTGCAGGAGCGTTTCTGGGAACTGGAATTTGCAGCTGGGCTTTCCATGGCACCCACTCCTGTTTGCACTTGGACCTTTGAAAATCAGCCTATTACTATGCTCACACTGAAGAAAGGAATTTATGTTGTCTTTATGCTTTAAGCCTGAATTTGTCCTGAGGGAACAGTAGCAGAAAAAACAGCCATTTATTTTTAATAGACACCAGCATAGTTACTTAGGTCTGGTGAGCTTAAAGGATTGAGAGGTGAATGATATCATCAAGGAAACAATTTCTTCCTTCACTTTTCTTTTTTTTTCACCCATCTAAGAAAGGAAAATCCCGCACAGGGACACAAGGCTGCAGCGTGCAAATGCTGCTTTTCAGCACTGCAGACCTAGTTTATCTTGTCTGCTGCCCCTTCCCCAAGGCACAAAGCTCCCTCCTTGTGCTGTCCCTTCATCACACTGGCCAAGAGATGGAGCAGGTGACGGCAGAGGCGCCTGCAAACGCCCACATTCCTCCCTCCCCCGAGGAGGGGGAGGCTGCTCTCAGCAAAGGAGAAGTTGGGATTTATCCATAGTGACAGCCCCCCACCCTTGGACACCCTGGGGTCACCACAGGCCAACCAGAGCACCTCGACTTGGCTGTGACCTTGCGGGAGCCCTGGCAAATCACATCTGGAATCTGTTTCAGCTTCCAGAGCAATAAATGAAAACACTGAACACAACGGGGTCGGAGCAATGTTGGTTGAAAGAAAAGGTAATGCTTTGACCCTTATTTGGCCCATGACATGTCTGGTTATTCCACCACAAGTTGTGGAAGTGTGGCTTGGGATGGGGAAAGGATAATAAGGTATTTTATCATCAAATAATACAATTCATTTCAAGCCTCAGTGGCACCCAAGAATGGGAAATGTAACTTCCCCACACTCCAAGCCACTCCTTTCCTTTTGTCTCCAGATACTCAACAAGCAAACAAGCAAAGGAATTCACACAGAAACAATCAAGATCAGAAAAGTTCATGCCATTTTTCAAGCAGTTTGGCAATTTCTGATTTTAGAAAAATTAGAAAACAACAGGTTTAATTTGTAAACCATCAACAAATGGAAATCCAAATTACAGGCACAGCGTCAGCATTAAAATGGCACATGACCTCTCTGTCACTTTGCCTTTACTTTTCACCACAGAAGTGTGATTTCAGCACCCTGCTCCCTAAAATAAGACAGGTCCCTTTGAGGGGTGAGGCAGGGCTGGCTGCAGAGACCCCCATACCTCCCTCTCAAGCAATGCCTGCTCCCCTTTCTCAGCATTCCTGGTCATGTGGCCACCTCCAAGGGCTGTTATCTGGGCCACAAGGAAAAGCACAAGTGCTGATATCATTTCTATGAGAAAATCCATAATCAGAGGGTATTTTCCATTTCCTGTTGTGGCAAAATCCAATTTTTACTTGCACATGAAGTGAGCAGCATCCTTCTAGATGAGGCAATGACTGTTTATTTTCCAAAAACAATTGCAGTAAAGCCTTTTTCTTGAACCTAAAAGGTTCTGAGATGGCAGGTCTAGATTTGGAAGTTGGCCCTTGCCCAGCTGATGCCACATGTTTCCATTTATACTTCACTGTCAGCACTGACAATCTCTTCTACCAGGTCCATTAGTTTATTGCTTGAATGAATAGTTTTCCCCTTGGAAAGGCAACAGCTCCAAACTGTGAGTTCTCATTTTAGAGCTCTCTGCCCTCTCATGCCCTCCCTGGATCTACCCTGGGGGTTTCTGACACTTCTCTTTGGGCTCTTTTGGAGGCCTCACCCACCTCCCATCAGTGAGATGTGGGGAATTTGAGCCAGGAAATTCCATCAGAAGGGTTGGGGGGTTAATTCAGAATATATCACTGCTGTGGCTGAGAGTGCTGTGTCCCAAAGAGCTGATGGGAGCAGAGACAGGGGTGGGCACAGCTGGTGCTGGAGCCACCACACCATGGCACCATCCAGCTGCAGGGGACAGTCCCTGTCCCTCCTTTTCACAGGCTGCTCTTGCAAGGTGCTGCCAAGAAAGACATTCCCCAGCATTTCAGTTTTTGGATCCATATGCTGTGGACCCTGGGTAGCCACAGATTTCCAGGATACCATTCCCGCCGTGTGGCCAGGTAGGTTCATAGCCATGTAGCCTTCCTCACTCCGTGTCTGCTGGAATTTCACCATATCCATGCTGCAGTGTTGTGTCTGGTTATTCTTTTATAGAAGGATTTTACGTCTTGCCCTTCCAGCCTGGTTTGTTACCATGCATAGGGATGGCAGGGAGAAGACAAATGGCTTGACAAATGACTTCACAGAGGCTGCAGAGAGAACACAGCACACCACAGAAACCAGCTCCCCATTTTCACTGCAGCAGTTTCAGGTAGTTCCTCACTGGCTTTTCCTGCCTGATTTTTAAATTAAAAAGGCAAAAAAAAAAAACAAAAAAAAAAAAAACCCCCGACCACCCTCTTGCTGAATAACTGACTTACAGAAAGCTGTCGCTTTTTCTCTGAAAGCATTGAGGAACAGGGCCCTTCAATAGCTTCTTTGTGCAGTTTTATTTTGCAGCTCCCAGCCCAAGACAGCATTTCCTGACCTGTGAGGATATGCTGCCCTCTTCCCGTGCGGGCCGCTGCAGCTCAGCAGTGCCATGGGGACACATCTCCATGGATCTGTGGGATTAACCCAGAGAGTCAGCAATCCTCCAGTTCCCCAGGGACAGTTTCTCTGAGCAGTTAGTGAAGGGTCAGGCAGGATTTGTTAAAGTGTAAGGGATAGGATGGGTTCAAGCAGGCTCATCCTGTCCTCCCTCCTGCCCAGGCTGCAATGCTGAGCCCCTCCACCACCACACATTTTTTCCCTGACACCTCTCCTCACCTTCCCCATCATCCAGGAAGGAGATCTCCTTCCACACGTAACATATCCTATAAAAACCAAGGAAATTTCCAACTATCTTGTACTAAAATGTCGTCGTCTGTGAGGCTCCACCAGGAATTTGAATATTTTGAGGCAAACAGTGTTGGTGAGCGAGCAGGAGAGAGCACCAGGAGCCTGCTCACCCAGTTAAGAGCTGCAAGCCTTTCCCTTCCCTTCGTGCAAGGGGCACAGGTGAGGACTTTGCACGCCCACGTTGTGACTCTGGGCTGTCACACCTCCTGCTCCCACAGGTGTCTGTGTGCCGGGAGATCCCCTCCAGCAATTCCCCTGGGATTGCTTTTATCAGCTGCTGAAGATTAGAGGTACCTTGGAATAGAAACTTCAAGGAAAAGGGGAATGGGGTAATTGCATTTCAAAGAAAGTGCCTGAAAGAAACCTTTGAAGGACCCTATTCAAAGGTTCATGACTTGATAGAACCCTTTTAAAAAGACATAAATTCCTGTTTGGGTTTGGGATTGGCTCCCACCCCAGCAGGACAGAAAAGCTGCCTTCTTTGTAGGAACACAGTCCCAGCACAACACAGGAGATGAAATCCATGTGATAACATCTGAAATGGCTTTCAACTAAAAATTCCAAAGGTAATCTATTAAGGTAAGGCCTGCTCTGAGCTATGCATGAATAACTTCCGTAGGGAGACCTGAGCTTGTGCCCATGAGCTTTTAGGTAGCATAAAGAGAGTTAAATGTTTGTTGTGCTGGCTGTATATCAGATATCCCAGTGCAGATCCACAGCCAGCATTTACATATCTTACTGCTGCAATGTTTCCATTTCCTGATTAAAACATGGCAGCCACTTCCCAGCCAGCACAGCAGCTGAATTCCATGGCCATCCTGAACTGCAGGCCAAACAGGGGCAAACCTTTGGCACAGCTTAACTTTGTGCAGTCCTCCCCTCTTATCCCAAATATTCACCTTCCTGGCAGTAGCATCACCACACAGGAGTCACCTGGCCTGACAGCACTGAGATACATTCAGGCTGGCAAATTGCTATTAATGGCTCAAATCAGCTCACAAGCACAAAAATATTCTGTCTGTCTGATTTCCTGGTACCGTTTCCTGCTGGACTTTTTCCTTATGTTTGGAATTTTATTTCTCTTGGAAAAAAGAAAAAATATATTTCTAGATGTACTGAGGAAATAGCTGATCTTATCTATTATAGGTGACTTCAAAAATAATACCTCTAATGATGCACAAACCTCCATTTACGCAAGCCTGGGTTCAGCTAAGCCCTTGGCCCATGAGCAGCACGAAGAGTGTGTTTCACAGGATTCAGCAGGATGTTTTAAGGGATATTCTCAACCAATTTTCTGACATGGGGTCAGAGCTCTTTGCAGTTCCTCTCTCAGCCTCATTTTGCTATTTTGCATCATGGCTCCAGTTTGACCACATCTGAACCTGCATGGAGAGACCCTCCTTGGCCCTTTCACCTTCTCCAGCAGCAGCCTCTCATCCTGGCTCTGAGCTCTGCCTGTTCCTGAAATTCCTGAAGGCAAACACAGGAGTGCCCCAAGGATGCTGGGCAGCGACCCCACAGGGAGAAGGTCTGACTGTAATGTCCAGCATGAAGAGCCTGAGGTCCCTGCTCCAGCCTTTGGAGACAGGACAGCAAAAGCATTCCCAGTGCCCAAATTCTGGTGGAGAATTCCTGTTCAGGTGCTGGGATACAGTGGCAGCACCAAGGAAGGAGTGCAGGCTGCCTCGGCAGGAGCCTGGCAGTGGCTGCTGTGACACGGAGCAGGCAGAGAGTGCTTCAGCTTCTCCCCTGCAGCATCAGCATCTCACAGGGCTGCACAAGTAGAGAACCAGGCAGAAAGCCAGGAAAGCTTGAGTTATATTCCTGATGCTGCCATTAATTTCTTATATGGCCTTGGGCAACTTGTATCACCTGCCAGTTTGGGTTTTTCCTTAGATAAAGTAGGGAGAACAGTTAACATCGTGGATTTATGGAGCTTAAAGCTCTACAAAGAAGAGTCTGGTCTGGCTTCTCTATATCAAAAAAACCTTTAATTTCTCTCAGTTGTGCCTGAATCAAGGCCAATTGCCTATGTTTGACCAATATATATCTCTCCATCTCTTACAGAAGAACAACTTATCTTCATCTGAAACATCAAGAGATGGAGAAAAGCCAGCACTTCCCTTGGTATTTTCCCCCCTGTGATTAATTCCCATCCCTACTGAGCATTCAAGTTTCATTTCCCATTCGAATTTTTTGGGATTCTTCCTTCAGCCACTACTTCTAACAATCCTTTTTTCTGCTAAATGAAAGTGTTTGCCTGATTCAGTATTTCTCCCTATGGCTTACCCACACTCGTTGGTGGGCCGAGGGCAATAATGGCAAAGATAATTAAAATCTGCCCTGTGCTTTGAAATATTAAGCCCATCTCTAAGTCCCATTATCCTGCTCAGTGTCAGAGGTACCACTGACAAGTACTTGACTTCAGCCTTTCAGGGGGTGCGTGGCTGCCAGAGAAAACCAAGAGTGGAAAAGTACTATCCCTTCAGAAAAACAGATGTTGCAGCTCCAGTTTGTCTTCTGCCAAGACAAAGGAGATGCACTAAATTGATCTTTTGTCAGGGATTTTGTTTTGCTTCCAAGATTAATATCACAACAAACTGGGAGGCACCGTTCCTCAGGGTGCAATGTTGTATTGCAAAACTGAGCCTAAATACCCACACTGAGCATAATTTAGTGAGTCTGAAACTCTGTCTGCAAAGGGGGAGATAAACTTTTTTCATCCAGTAGCACGTTATCTAAATAACCCCTCTGTCTCAGCATACAGAGGCTGACCACTCAGTTTCAAAGCCAGGCAGTATCTTCTAGGCTTGATGCTACTCACCACAGAGTGCCTGTGGTGGTCCTCAGAGCCCTGCTTGGTGGCCTTCAAGGGACTGCTTGGACACACAAAAGGAAAGAAGGAATGAAGGGATGGGAAGGACAACCTGGGACATCCTGTGAGGTGGTTGGAGGGCTCTGGTTGGAAACAACCACTTTTACCAGCCAGAAAAACCCCTCTCAGGTTGTGCAGCTGGATAAGGGACATGCAACAGAGGATGTCCATGAAGTGCAGAAGGTTCCCGGACATTCTCTTTATCCACAGAGCAGAACACTGCAGCTTACAAGCTGGCTGGTCCCCAAGTATCACGTCTGCTTGTCTTCATCAATGGCGTTCTCCTGTGGTACTTTCTGCTCCATACACAAAGTGACAGCCCCATTTCCCAAACAAACCCATCCCAGATGTGAATATTCTTCCCTGGCTGATGTGAAACATCACACATCTTCACCAGCCACTGCTGTGTCTTCAGCAAAAGGACTAAAAATCCCCACTTGTACAACTCCCTCAGGATGGAGGGCAGCATGTAATTTAAACACATTGATTCAACGCTCCATAGAACAAAAAATTACTCCAGATTCTTTTACATCATATCCAACTGACAGATTGAAACAAGCCAAATCACCAGGTTGTAATGTTCTTTCCACACTTCTTCATCCACCTGAATAACTGCAAGTAAATATCACCAATGCCCAAATCTCTGTGCTATGGCAATTTGTGAACAAGTTCTACACAAACACTCAAGGTATAATGGATCAACAAAAATAACTGGACAAACCAGAGATTTTAGACTTGCTTTTTTCTCTGTGCTGTGGGAGATCTTTTACAGTGGTGGAAAAATTTCCAACTGCACTACCTCAAGACAACAGCAATTCTCACTGGTGCAAGGAAGTGCTCCTGAAGCAAGCTGACTCTTTTTCTGCTCAGGCTAGTCTGCACAAGGAAGTTTTGTAAGTTTAATTATGCCAGCTAGGAGTGTGAAAAAACAAATACATCACCCCTACAAGAGAGAGAGCTGCGCCAACAAAAAGCCCCTGGTGTGGATGCAGCACTACAAAAGGAGGGATTTATTTTTTTCTTCCTAGTGTAGTTAATTTTGTTTGGGTAGCTCTGATAAACTACACCAGCAAAAGAAACCTCTTGGCTTGAACAACTGTGTTTCCAGAGTAGGCTGCCAGTCAGTGATAGCTGTGTGTCAGCACATTCCTCCTGCTGGAGAGGAGAGACCTCACACCAAATTCCCTGAAGTCTTTACCTGGGGTAGAGGAAAGCTACGAGAAGGATCAGAATATTCAGTATCTAAAAGGAGGCCAAGACACCGTGTGGTGAGGGGAAAGCTCTGGCTGCCCTGAGGCCATCCAAAAGCACATTCCTGCCTGACACACATCCTCTTGGCTGCAAAGTGAATTTCTTGTCAGAGAGGATCCCCAGCCAGACATGCAGCCATTCCTGGGACTCTGGCATGACCTGCTGCCCACATCCATGGCAGGTTCCTGCTGCATGTGAGGGTTTATAGTTGGATCTCAAGGGGTTCGGTCCTACCTGTTGTGGGCCCATCAGGCTGTGAGAAGGGTACCCAAGGTTGTAGCTGCACCACACTCTGAGGATGTGATGGCAGAAAGTGTTCCTTTTAACCTAAAAAGCAGTCTCCCTGGGTTTACCTGGAGGCTGCAGGCAAGGTATATTTAGGCAATTCACCTTTCCCTTCCAGTGCTACGGAGCCTACTGTGTGCCTCACGTGAGCCTGAAGTACTCACACAGACTGGCTGGCCTGCTGTCATCTGGGGCTCACTGCAACACGGAGCAGAGCCAGACCTGCCTCATGGGGAGGTTCACCTGAACAACCCCACGCCAAGCGTGTGCCGCCCCTCACTGCACGTGGCACCTGTTGGGGCAAGTTGCACTCCCCTGTGCTGCCCTTTTCTGCAGGCCTGTGTCAGTAATGTGCAGGTAAACTCAGGCAGGATGGTCTGAGAACCTCTGCCTCCTTCCTGCTCCGATTGCCCATTGATCTCCTCTACAGCACACGGGCAAATCCAGAGCTCTGTGACAGGGCTTCCAGCCCGTGGCCAGGGCCCCTTCCTTCGCATCCTCTGAGGCAGCAAGTCCCACCTTTTCCTTCTTGCAGAGCTGCATTGGCTCGTTGCCCTCACTGATCCGGAGGGAGGTCGTTCGTTGGGCTTTTCTTCCTCAATCAATCCCGGGCTTGCACGAGGCTTTGTGTTTCTGCAGAGCGAATTCCACAAGCAAGGTGTAAAAGTAATTAAAGGCGCCAGGCCCCAGCGCTCTGCCACCGCCACCAGCGAGCGGTCCCCCGGCAGCCACCTGCACAATGAAAGCACAGCAAGGGGGGAATCTAAAATCCACAGCTTTTAGAAAGCCACATCAATTCTCAGCCCAGCTCTCTAGGGGCCAACAGATAAACAGCACTGCCCCGAGGAATTTCCTTCCTCCAAAGGTGGGAACTGCCCCAGAGGAGCCACGGCCTCCCATCCTCTGATGACATCAGCTTCCTCGGGCCTGGGGTGAGGGGACTTCAAAGGAGGAGTTGGGGGGAAAAGCCCTCCTTGGGGAATTGAGAAGGTTTGATTGCTGGCCTGAAGGCCATCAGGCAGAGCCTCGCTGCCAGTGGTTCACCCCAGCCCTCTCAGAGAGACCATAAAAAGGACAGGAAAACTTCAGCACCGCAGAGAAAACCACGCAACTGCCACCAGCGAGAAGCTGCTGCTCCAGAAAAATGGTCCCAGAACAGCCCCATCTCCGCCAACATCTCAGCTAGTCCACGGACCTGCCTTGCCAGAAGGCCAACAGTTTCCTGGGACTCATGTGGGTTTTGGCATGTTAAACCCAGGTTTATTCAAAGCAGTCTCTATCTAATGATGTGACACGTCACTTCGTTCACTCTACAGCTTCCTCTACCCTTAAATCTTGAAAAACTGAAATATCTTTTTAGTCCCCAGCCCTATCCTAAGTTTTGTTGAAATTTTCCCAAGAACTTCCTGGGGGAAGATGAAAAAAGAAGGGACTGGCAGGCAGACACAGTGACACTGTGTTCACATAAGCTTCATTTCCTTAGGAAACCAGGCTAAAAATAATAGTCAAAAATCTTGGGCAATTGCCTTCAACTCAACATCTCTCTCTAGACAGGAAGAAAGGAAGGAATTAGCAGGCTGTAGGTTATGTTTCAAGGTTTGTCTACATGATTTGAAGCATAGAAATTAGAAATGAAATTAAGAAGATATATTAGGTCATCTTGCCCCTCCCTGGAGGAACAAACCTACAGCTGTTTCCCTTAGCATATATTTTAGTGAAGTGTGCAGCCCAGTTTCAAATGATCCAAATGATGGAGCTTCCATCAGTTTTCAACAGGGACCTATTCCTTTCCTTACGTATCTTTCCTTTTTTCTCTTTTTTTCTTTTTTTTTAAAAACAATTTCAACCTTTTTATCTATTGCCCATGTTTCATCTCATGACTTCCAGCACACCTCTTAATTGTTTTATAAACTCACTGGAGTAGAAAGGTAAATAGTTCTATGCATGCCACCGACATATTTCAAATAGCATCACAGGGTTCATTTCATGCTTTTGGCTGACTTAGACGTTCTTATTCACTACAGCTCCGTGTTTTTAACTGTGTTTTTTCTGGGGGGG
>VZSE01002451.1:649165-683967 GCA_013398275.1 Promerops cafer | reverse complement strand
GGGGGGGAAGGGTGGGAGGGGCCTCTGATTAATAAATTCCAGGGGTTTTTTCCAATCTGAGTTTTCCAGACTCCCCATCCTGGCCAGGTTTCAGCTTGAATTTGAAAGGCCCAGCCCACTCAAAATATCCTCGAGAGGTTTTTCTCACTCCCCTTGACTTTTCAACTTCAGTTTTCTGTTATATAATTAAAAATTATCAAAAAGGAAGGGTTACTTGGATATGACATTATTCCCAAAAAACAGGTCTCCTTTCTTGGCCACACAGCTTCTTCTGCTATACAAGAGATTGTTGCTTTTTGGCTGGGTGGGCTCTGTAGATTTGTGTGACATTTATCTCAAGTTGTTGAGGGGAGAGGGTTGAATCTGTGCTGACAATCAGAGTTTTCTGGAAAATCTAGGGCAAGCCGTATTTCCCAGTAAATTAACTTTTTCTCTCCAAGATACATCCTTTGAGCAGGTCCGAATTTGAGAGCAAAAAGCCAGCCAGTGACCCAGCACAAAACTGAGAAGGTACCCAAGGATGAATTAGAGCTGTCATATATGCATGACAGAGAAATATATTTCTTTTTGCTGCTTTGCAGCTACATAACATGAAAAACTGCTGTGAGATGTAAACAGCTTCAGTTTCTCCACCCCAAGCACAAACACACAGAGGCTTTGACCAAAACCCCCCATGCCTATTCCACAGTCAGAAGCAGAAGATGTGAAGATGTGTGAGTAGATGTAGTTTTCTTGGCCAAACTGCACTTGTCAAGAGCCTGTTTCAGAGAATTTTATGAAAACAAGATTCCCCATCTCACAATTGCCTGACTCAGAAGAGGAGCTGGTTTCTGGTATTCTCACACCTCCTTGATGGAGAGCAGCACCTCCACAGCTGCCAGCAAACACAGTGAGGAAATGTGCACATATTTGGGATTCATCCTTCAGCAACCCCTGGCTTCCTCATGCACCCCACAACCCACAGGAAGCACCAGAGCACCAATATTTCTGTGCCTGATCCCCTACTTACAAATGCCCCTTGTAACTGGGAACTGCTGGGAGGACAGAAAGCCTGGCTCTCTAGATGGGATGGAGAATACTGGGAATATTTCATGGGTCTTGAGACCTCCACAGCCCTGCAGAGCAGAAGTTTCACATCCCTTCTCCATTCACACATCTGTCCCAAGACTAACTCGACTGATGCCCTGAACCTCCAGCCTCACAGAGCCTGATGCCACCCACATTTCCCATAAAACCAAGAGATATATTCAAGGCCATATTAGGCATACTTAGGATACTACAAGAAGGTTCCAAGAAGTCTGAGCCCTTTCTTGAGTGCTGACAGATGTGTCTGAGTCACCTTGTTCTCTGCCATTCTCTGCTGAGTCACTTCATCCCGAAGCATTGGCAGCAAGAGGAGAGCAAGGAGAAGGAGGGAGCAGAGCCAGCAGAGGGTAAGCAGCAGGAGCAGAGGGCACCAGGCTGGACCTCATCCCAGCTCCTCTGACGTCTGTTCCTGGTGGGAAAAGTGCTCTGGGAACACAGCTTTCCTGAGGGTCAGGCAGTGACTGGAGAGAGAAGGATGTTGGTACCCAAACCCAAGTGGGATACTCGGAAAGCAGCAATGCTGTACCAAAGTGAGATTGTATTTCAGAGTGGACTCGTGCCAGAATATGTGTGTGTGTGTGTGTGTGTGTGTGTGTGTGTGTGTGTGAGCACGTGTGCACGTGTGCACCAGCACTGTTTTGTTTGGACGAGCCATGTTTCAGCAAAGTCAACAACAACTAATTGCAAACAAATTGCACTTCTATTCAGCCCCCAAACCAGCTGCTTTCACGGCTGTACCAGTGGGAAATAAAAGCATCACTTGCTACATGACCCAGTAACTTCAGATGCTGTACCTTCTGTTCCATCACAGTGCTTTCCATTTTCTGGCCAAAATGAACACTGAGGTGCTGAGAGTCCATTAATCTACTTATTCAGGGCTCAGCACCACTTTTCAGGAGCGCTGTATAAATTCAGAAGTTGCCTGAAATAATAAATAACTGTGACAGGTACAGAAACAAAGCCTGTAGCTCTAAGGCTAGTGTTTCCCCCTCCAGAGAGGTTTCTGTTCCCCTGTGTCTGCAGGACAGAACATTCCAGCGATGTTTCAGCACTGATGGGCCCTCAAGCCTCAGCCAGGAGAAAAGTCAGCTTTCTGGCAGAAAACCCTGCCTAGCTCCTGGAACTGAGCGAAGAAAAGGAGAAAAGATGAAATACTTTGTTTACCATACCATGACATCACCATCATCACTGGAGAAAAATGCAAGTTCATCTTTCTTCCCGGGGATGGTCCTTGTGACCCGAGTGATTATCCCTGCTGGATAGCACGGCCTTGTCCTTCCCCTCCTCACCAGCACACACAGATGTGTTTGACCTCGTGGCCACCAGCTCCAGCAGGGTGCAGATGCAACCCACAAAGCTCCCCGTGCTGAATTCCCTTTGCAAGAGGTGATGTTTTTCCTCTTGGCTGAGCCTGAATGTGCACCCCGAGCGGCTGACTGTGGCAAGCTGTGCCATCCCCTGGGACAGCCTGTGGGCTCCATGGAGTCGGGGAGGGATTTCTGCCCACAAGGGCTTCGTGTTGCCCACTGCTTTAATCACCAGCATGTGCTGGCACTCAGAGCAGGGCAGAACATGCCCAGGCCTTTACAGAAAGCAAACCATTTCCTCCAGAGGAAAGTCACTTCAGCTGGCATCTGTCACTCAGGTGCACAGAGTTGTGGTTCTCTGGAAAGCACCTGACTACGAGGAAATGTTTGGCTTAATTCAAACATGTCTAGGTTAGCAAAATCTTCTTCATATAGGGTTTCTTCTCCCTCCTCCTTTCATTTCCCTTCTAATCCTGTCCCCCCAAGGGCTCTGCTATTTACCATATATCTGTTTCTGTCCTCTGGTAACTAAGTAGTGTTTGAAGATCTCATGGGACAGGTAAAGCCAGGATATCCCAGTACATCGCATTTTACCTTTTTTATTTCTTCCTGCTTCTGCTGCTATGGCCTCCCAACAAATCTGGTCCATCAAAACCAGTTTTAGTCTTCATGACAAAGAGGTTAAAGGAAAAGGGAGGGTTTTCTACTGGAAGGAGGGCCCACTGCTCCGTTCTGGGAGCAAGGAGTGTCTGAAAGTGTGCAGAAGTGTGTGACTGTTCTGACAACCAGAAATGCATTAAAACACAGTGGTAAATGGCACTGTAGTCAGCTGAGATGTCCCTGCAGTGAGGATTTCTTCCACCTAACTGGAATTCAGATTGAGTTGTCAGAAAGCTCCAGTAAATCTTCCTTCTCACACAAGACCAGAGCCAGGAGAGTGCTTTACTGCCCTGAGATGGAATGGAAAACCAGAGCTCCAAAATCCTTGCAAAGGGATCACCTCAGGAGGGGAAATGGTGTGGATCAGCTGAAATGTTCATTCTGTTTTTAATGTTACAGCCAACAGCAAAGCAAGATAAAACTGTAAAAAAATATCCAGATCTCATGCTTTCCATATTTGAAACCACTTGGAAATGTTTTCAGGACTGGGAGATTTACTGAACTGGCCCTTGTACATAAAAACACAGGCAGGTTATCTTAGATTAACATTTTCTGATTACAAAAACCCAGTCAGAAAATTCCTTACCAAACATTTTACATAACTACAGCAAGAAAATGCCAAAAGAAAGTGTAAATTTTAAAAATCCTGGAAAAGATTCCCACCTGAATAAAACATAATGTTTTGAAACAGTAGTTCATTAAGACACTGTTCCTGTGGAAGTCAGAGATCACTCATCTCAAGGCACTGGTAGGAGCCCAGGCAAAAATGTGTTCAGGGGTAACAGCACCCAGTGCAGAGTTACCACATCCCTAAGCTGCATGTGCCAGATGGACTAAAGATCATTTGGTCTCAGCAACCTCTTTTTTCATTATTATCTGGAGAAAAAAACCTCTGCTGTGTGGAGCTTTGTCCTGGAAGTGAGCAGAGCACCCAAACCTGGAGAGGCTCAAGGGGTTTCATCAGGCACTGCTGCACACCCTCCGTGGACACAGCCTTGCACCAGCCCCAAACAGCCCAGAATAACCTGGGTCTGTGCATGCAGACAGGCCAAATAATTCAGAAACACCAGCTGAAAAGGCCATTTCTTTGTGTGAATTCAAGGGGATTCGAGGGACAGTAATTCATTCAAATGTTGACTTGTTATTGGGCTGTCCTTCACAATTGCTTGAAGAGTAATTTTGGCCTCAACAGTTTCTTTAATTGAATCCGATTTGGATGGGAGTCCACCAGCACTTCATTTTTATTTGAATTTTATTATTCAATTCAGCATTTAGTTTCAGTTGCAATCTGATTTTATTATACTTGCTTCAGGTGGAAAATCTATCCACCTATTACCAGCACCACATAAATTCAGATGCTGTCTCAAGGAACATTCTCACACGTATGAGAGCCTACATTTCATATATAATATGCCTACTTGTTGATAAGGCTTGTTGCACAGCTCAGTGCCATGACCTTTCCAGAGGAAGTATTGTTTCAATGCTTAAAATGTCACAAAGGCAAAGGACTGTGACTTTTCCTGCTGCTGTAGCTCGTGGGGTCTTTGGGGCTCATCCTCGGAGAGGTGGAGATGCTTCAACCACACACTGGGTACTTGCTGCAGCACGTGTTGATTGGAAAATGTGTTCCTTCTCCAAAGAACTGATACTCACAAGTCTCCAGGGCTTCTTTTTGCATGAATAAAGGGCTCTGTTTCATAGATCTGTTTTCCCTTCCCAAGTGGATTATAGATGCTGAAGTAGCCTGGCAGTGGCTGCACTGCAATATTTGCTCCCTGAAGGCATTCAGAAGAGCTGCAATATTTCCAGGACTCAGTATTTGTGCTGCAGCACCTCCACATCCACTGCACTTTCAAGAAGCAAAGTGAAGCCAGAAAGGCTGTGACTGTACCGTGGGGGACACTCCCCAGGCAGTGGGGATAGGACAGGGCTGCCTCAGAGCCTCCATCCCCAGCTGCTTTTGCTCCACGCCTGAGAGAACAAGGGGAGGAGGTGACTCTCTAGGAGGCTTTTCTAGCCCTGTGACTTTACACTCACACCCAGGATTTGAGTTTTGGGATCTTCCTGCAGACAGGGTGAGTTACCAGACACATCTGCACTGCTGCACCTCACGAGCAGCCACTGCCTGAGCTGCCTTACCCCGTGCACAGCCTGGTGTCCCATGCCACAGTGAGCTCCATGCTCCTGGGGTCAGACAGAGCTGCCTGGCTCCAAGGCAGGCTCACTGCCATAGAAAACAAGTAGATCGTTCCAGATTCCAAGGCCTGCAGGCCAGATCACTTTTGAACACTAACAAATTAAGATGAAATTCAGATTTAATTAATTCTCTTCCCCGCCACCCCCACCCGATATAACCGAAGAGCTTTTGTAACATCTGAAACTTTTATCAGAGTTGACAATGGTATAAATACCTCCCTGCCAGCTCCTAGAGTGCTAGCAAACAATCTTTCATCAGGCAAATGAACTCTTACAGACGGAGCAAGATATAAACACCCATATGTAAAGCACATTCTCTGGACTGGGTCCACCATGAGCAAAACCCTCCTGCTTCCCTGGAACCAGCAACACAAACTCCCTTTATACATCTTAAGTGTCCACAGTCCAAACAATAACACATTAGCATGGTCTTGACACTGCTGTCACAATAAACAGCTATTTATTAACATTCTACAAGGCATTATTTTTAAAAGAAATCAATCGAGCAATAATGTCAGAAAATAATATATATCCCTCTGTTCCAGAAAACAGCATCTCCCTTTTACTTAAGACAACATCTGGTCCAGATAACAGCTGCCAAGGGCAGAGCTAAGAGTCACTGTGATTGCTGTTGCTCGGTGGTTACTGGAGTATTTTGAGAGCAGCATTTTTTCACTATATGGTATCACTGCCAACTATTCCCTGGGATCCCAGGAGGACAATGCATTCCCTTTGTGCTCTCACTGGGTAAACCGAATAAAGGCTGAACATGGTGTTTGCTCTAACCTGTCAAACCTGCACTAAATATAAAAAGATACTAAAAGCTGCCTCCCCCTCTCTCTTTCTGAGGTGAAAACCTCCCCATCTTCACATAGGGAGACTTTTGCTGCCTTTTGTTCCTGTTGGTCAAGCAAATTTAAAGATATCAAGGAACCTCTTGAGGAAACCAGGAGAGGAAACGTGAATGCAAAGTGAACTTACAAACAAAAAGCTATTTTTAGTGTTGGGGGGAAGCTCTTAGCATTGGACAAACAATTCAAGGAAGTTTCAGACACTTACTGCTAAGGAGAGGTAATATCCCCTTGTCGCTGCCCCACCCAGTCTGGATACAGGAATGCTGCTGTATTCTCAGGCTTCCCACCACCCCCAAATTATCCACCTTCCCCTTAGCACGGTGCAAAAGTTCAGGGCTTGGGCTGAGAGCACCTGGCTGGCTCTCACACACACAGAACCTCACCCTGCTGCTGGCACAGGTGATGCAAGGTCCCAGTGTGGCCCCAGCATGGGCTCTGTGGCATTGCTGGGGGTGGCTGGTGGGACTTCCATTTCCAGTGCCACCAGACGTGGTAGCAGAGCACAGCTGGAAGCACCCACAAGGCTGAGGCCGAAGAACAAAGCAGGTCTTGTGCACTCCAGGCACAGAATTAGGACAGAGCAGCTGGGCAGAAGCAGGAGGAATGACATGGATGGCCTTGGGACAACCCAGAAAGGACTTTCCTAAACGTGGAGCAAAATGTGTATCAATGGAGTCTCACTGGTGCTCAGCAGCTGTAGATTCAGGACATAACAATGTCACTTCGGGAGCCTCCACACATTCTCCTTTTCCTCCCAGAATTTCAGCTCTCCACCCCCACAGGCAACACAAATAATATGTTTGTCAATCAGTTATCAATGTGCAGGTCCTTTGGGGTGGAAAGCTTGTACACAGCAGTTTGTCCAGTCTGTTCAGTCCTTGCTCCAGCTGCATTCCTCTTTATTTATTCATTTGCAACCAGAGTGGTCAGTGGTCAAAAACAGCCAGGCTTCCAAGATCAGTGAAATTAGACTACACATGGAGGACACTGTTTACCTGGAGATTTCTCCCAGATCTTTGCATTTCCCAGAGACCTGAACCAGTGTTCAGGGAACAAAAGATGCTGGGACAGAAATTTCAAGGGGCAGACAAGTTTTTACTTTTGCTGCTGGTTTTGCTGGGAGCTTACAAACTCTTAAAGCCAGGCTTTGACGACAGGGTCAATGAGAGGCTGGATGCAACATGGAACTGCACAAAAAAATAGAAGCTATACAGCATTGCTCAAGTCCTTATGTGGTGCTTATATAGACTCACAGGAGGTCAGTCAGGGACATTTTGCAGATCTGCCTGCCAGAGGGAGAGAGGGATATTTATTACATTGCAACTAAGCCTCACTCCATGTGCCCTTCCAGGGACAAAACTCAGCTTTGTACTGGGCCACCACAGAGAGAGTGTAACCAGCAGGTTGGAGGAAATGGTTCTGCCCGTGTTCAGCACTGGGGAGCCCAAGCCTGGATACTGCATCCAGCTTTGGAATTCCCAGGACACGGCCCTGAGGAAGGGGAGGGAGCCAGTGAGGCCGAAGCACACGGCATGAGACAGCAGTGGGGAGTCGTAGCAGCATGGGAGATTCAGATCAGCTACAAGGAAAAGACAATTTTACCCTAAGAATGGTAAAACACTTGGACAAGAACTCAGAAATCTTATATCCATGTGTTCTTCCAGCCAATCTTTATCAGTTATGTAGGGAAGGTCCTCTACACCCATCAAGCACTCAACTCTCTTTGACCTGCCTAGGTGTGTCTGGCCTGCTCCAGGAAATCTGCTTTTCTTTTCCCCCAAATGGCACTTCTGTCATGGAATGAATCCCTTGGCCAGTTTTCAGAGGAAGTCACTTCTGATTTTGGATTCTGACCGTCTCCTAGAGGTTTTTAAATCACTTTGTTCCACAGATATTTTGTTCTTCTTAAATATCACCTGTGGGAGAGGAGAGGGTTGTTGGTTGCTGCTCCTTTCTAAATGATTTTCATGTGTTTTTTAGTGGTGTGGGGAAACAGTGATTGCAAAAATCCTCCAAAGAAAAAATACAAAGAATTTCTTTTTCATCTGGCTCTTGGTTCCAGTGCAGGGTTGGCCTGTGTCTGCAAAGGGTTAAGGATTAGCTAATGGAAAACATTTGAGCAGCTCTGATAACAGAGTAGGGCAAACAGTGGGATCAAGCTCCCAGTGCTGCTGGTCACACATTGCAAATCACAGGCAGCACCAGCCTCATACCCTGCATGTTTCTGCTTCTGGGCTGCACTGACTCCTGCAATAACTCACCTACTGCTCCTGAGAATGCTTTGGGACCCCTTCCACCCACCAGCTGACAGACCTGCAGTCACACACCAGTGTCCCCCAGTGTCTGCCCACTGGTATCATACAGAAAGGGGAAGCTGCTGTTTCAGAGCAGGCACTCCCAACTCCAGCAGGGAGGAGGTTTAGTGGAAACCGTGCCTGACTCTGAAAGGCTTTGGCTGTGGATTTGTTCATCTTTTTGAGAAGAGAGATTGCTTGGTAGGGCAGCATGAGTGAGCTCTCTAAGTGTAGTAGGGAGTGGTGTTCAAGCACAAAGGTGCTGCAGCCTAAAAACTAAAATACACTGTGAAAGACAAGGCACTCACAGGATCATGCAATTCTAGGATATCGTCTGCCTTTTATCCTCACTGTTTTCTGCCCAGTTCCATGGGTCTGTAATGGAGCACTGTTCCCCACACGCACCTGGGACTGCTCCCTGCAAAAGCATCTTTGCACAGCCCCACACCTGGGGGAGCCCAGATGTTGGGCACAGCTGGCAGCCACTTTAGGAGAGGCTCTTGAAGTTGCTGTGGAATTTGACCACTGTTGAAGCCAAGAGTGGAGTGGAAAAACACCTTCTGCTCTGTCTTATACCTAAATTCCAAAGCTGCACCTCACTCCTCTCTGTTCCAAAAAGAAACAGCAGTGCCACAACCATAATTCAGTGCAGCTGCTGTTGAACAGTGCTGGGGAGATGTAAAACTGGTGTTACTATGAACACACACTTCACCTTTGGGATTAAGCTGCCTGGTTTCCTTCCACTAACATGCAAATCTCACTCTTACCCATTTTCCTCCAAAGATGAGCACAGCTGATAGTGCAGGTACAAAGGAACCCAATGGCACTGATGGCAATGGGAAAACCCTGACCCCACAGCACTTTGCTGATTCTCAGGGGCTCACTGAGCTGTGCATCACACCCGAGAGCACACAGAGCCCCTCTGACAGTGACGTGACACCTGATCTCCCATGACACCGTTTGCTTCTTATCCCCCATGGTACCTCCAGCCCCGTGGCTGCAGAAAGTGATGAGGCAGCTGCTGCCACAGTCTCGCAAGGTAAGGAAGCAGGAATTGTTTGTGGGGTCAGGCCCACAGTCCCAGATGTTGGCCAGCACCAGCTGGGTCAGGGGAAGGTGTGAGGCACCCACACAAGGCAGCTGTGATGCCTCGCTGCAGCCTGCCCACCGTAGGAAAAGATGAAAAAAATGAGTTTATAGCCTTTTGTCAGCCTGTCCCAAGGATGTAACTTCACAACTATTTAGGTCAAACGGGGCACACCCTGTGCTGCACAGAAAGAGAAGGGAAGAAAACCCAGGGCTTCAGCTCACAAATGCCACACTCTGTGTGCTAGATAAGATAAACTGGTGGTAGCCACTTGCTATGTCTGTGGCCGCTGCCCTGCTGGCCCAGCCTGGGAGCTGAAGGTGGCTTAGGACAAAAGTGAGGTGAATACCTGCCTGTGCAAGCCATCATTTTCAACATGACAGTCCCAAAAACACTGTAGTTAGTAAAAGAAAAACAAGGATGAACATACGCTAAGCTAAGCTTCTCTCTGCTGATGTTTTTAAACTGAATACAGTTTATATGAGGAATTCACCAGAGGGAAAATCTCGCCTGGATTCATGGGAGTGCACCCACTTTAGCCATCAGTGCCCAAAAGGTCACAACAATGTCCCCACAAGCCTGTTGGAAAGGTGAAAACCAGCTATAGAGGCATGTGGCTCTCATCTCATCCCGGGTTCCTTTCTTACCCCAGTCTGCTCCTCGCTGGGACAGGAGTTGGTGAGTTCTGCCAGGTCCCCAGCCAGAGGGACAGCCACAGGCTGCTTCTTACTGAGTCATGACAGGTGCCTCAGGTATCACAGCAAGTATCACCAAGGCTCCTAATTAGCCTGGAACCCGGTTTCCTCATGGCAAAGCCCAGCTGGGATAAATCTCTGTCTCAGCACTGCCTGGGGCTCTCACCCTCCTCATGGAAATGGGTGTCCACTGCCCATTCCACTCCATGATGGAGGGAGCATGTAACCTGGCCACAGGGGTTTGTCCAGAACTGTCCCGAGGGCAGGGAGTCAGGCTGGCTGCAGCTTCCCTGCACTGCTGCTCCCTGCCCTGCAAATCCTGATGGGAGCACTGGGCAGAATCCTGCCCTGGCCCCAAGGCCACGTGTGCTGTCAGCAAGGTGGGACAGAGGCAAAAGCAGATGAAAGCTCCTGCTCTGAGCAAGGGGGCAGGGAAATCTCTTCTGTGGTTTGGCACAGAAGGGTGTCCTGTGTCCTTGGTGTCCCCAGGGTGGCATCACGGCTGGCACAAGAGCACAGCAGAGACATCACACAGCTCTGTGAAGGGGACAAAGGCCAGCTCAGAGGCAGCCCTGAGAGCTGGCAGCCTGGCCCAGGGCTCTTTTCCTCCATCAGCTCTTCATCATCTGCCTCAACTGTGTTAATTCACACATTTCTCTCTCCCAGCTCCATTGTTTCCGAGCAGGGCATTGTCATGGGGCCAGTTCTATATTTACAACAGGATGTCAGCCTATGCTTGCAGTTGCCTCCTTTGAACTGGATACTTTTACCTTCTATGTTGGCAAGGATGCAATTCAACAGAAAGGTAGAAAAATAAACATATGTTTATTTAAGACACATTTGGTTGTATCGAAACACACAAGTGGCACTTCTTCCTATTGGCCCTTCCACCCTCCCAGCCAGGACAGCACAGGTTTTTTCATGACATAAACAAAAGATTATTTCCTAAGAAGATTGAGAGTTTCCTTTGAAGGAAAAAAAAAGAAAAAAAAAAAAAAGAAAAGAAAGGAGGAAGGAATCTGCAGA
Source organism: Promerops cafer (assembly GCA_013398275.1). Classification (NCBI taxonomy): domain Eukaryota; kingdom Metazoa; phylum Chordata; class Aves; order Passeriformes; family Nectariniidae; genus Promerops; species Promerops cafer. The sequence goes on along the minus strand of VZSE01002451.1, from coordinate 672,762 downwards.
ATAGCCCTTAGGAAGTTGCAGCTCTAGAGGCCCTTTGGTCCCTCACCAGCAAAATGTATTTAAATATAGCATGGCCTGGCCAGAGCACAGCCTGAGAAATGCCATGTACCCAGCAAAGAAACCACTCTGCAGCCAGGGCCAGAGGTGCCAGGCTTCAGGCTCATGCCCCTTACCTTGATAAGGGCCCAGGATCTGCAACCAGGCCTAAGAGCTGCATCTTTGAGTTGGCTGCTCCAAAAGGTTTGAATACGATTTATTACATTTTAATTTGCACACACTGCCTAATTATTTGTGTGTGCATCAAAGCAGTCAAAGCAGGTGTGCAAAAGCCTTTATCCACTGAAAGATGCTGCCAGCCAACTTCAAACCAGACTTGGGGTATGAAGCACCCACCTCCTCTGCCCCTCACCCTAGGACCACCAGGCCCTCTCTGTGCTCTTCAGGAAAGGAGATGATTCCAGGAGATTTGAAAAGCTCCAACCTCATACTCCTTGCAAAGCTTTCTCAAGACTGCTCTGGGCTATGAATAATTTCTATCTGTTATTTCTTGGACAACCAGAGCTCTGTGAAGCTAAGCTTGCGTGAACCCCCCCACCTTGTTGAGATCATTGAACCTTCATGTTCAAATGCAGCAGGTTAGAAAGTGGGTCAGAAACTTCTTCTTCTCAAAATAGCAATTTTCTGAGGCAAAACTAAAATGTTTCAAAGCCCAAGTGCCGTTCATGCCTCATGGGTGATGCAGCTCTGCATCACATCCCTGGTTTTGCAAAGGGTGAGGAGTGAGCTACATTTCCTCTGACACGTTGTGATCTCCCCAAGCAGTGAAAAGGGTGATGCACCAGTGACAGGAATGGCTGGGAATCCACCCAAGCAGCCTGGCCACTGATGGGAACAGGGACACGTGCAGTCAGGACTGGGAGACCCATGAATGGGAATTTCAAGACACAAATGTTTCATCCTGGTCAAGATTACTGTCAGAGTTTCCAATGGGATCAGCCCGCTTCCTGGATTGAATTTACCTCTTTCCCCTTTATGTCCCTGGGAAGTGGCTCACTTTGTGATGGTGGGATTAGCCAAAACTGAGCCTTCCAGGCAGAGTGTGGGTAGGAGTGTTTTGTCCAGTTAGTTTGGAGCTGTCCCCTGTCACCACAGCCTCCGTTTGATGCTGTACCTGCTGTGCAGCCCCACGGTGACTCTGTGCTCCAGGACACTCTGACCTGTCTCCCACACACTTCCCAGAGCACACACCAGTGGTAACTGCATTCAGCTGCAGTGAGAAGCTCTGAAATAACTCAGCCTCCCTGGCAAGAGACTTCTGCTCTAACAACAGGTTTTGGCTGAGGATTTATCTCCCATGGATCCTGCATCCCACACAGCACGGGGCAACTACAGCAGGGTGAACCCTAGAATGCCATAATATAAGCAGGAAGGGCTGTAATTTGAAGACCTTCCCACAACAAGTAAGTAAAACAATCTTCTCTTTCAGAAGGCAACATACTTCTTGCATAAGGGTCCTTTAAAACAATATACAGAGCTGCTGAACAGGAGTCATGGGGGGACCCTCTCTGATCCTCAGTTCATGCTCAGATTTAGCTGATAGTTTCTCTCTGATTCATACAGAGGAGCTCCAGGTTTTACTTGCAAATGCAGAAAAGGCTGCACATCCCACTGGCTGTTTCCTGAGCCCTTTGCAAGGATAATGGTACTGACACAGAACATGTGAGCCTGCTCCTTGCTTCCAAATAATCTGTGTTCCCATACCTCAGTGTCCCCTCTCCACATGGAAGCTGGTTCTGCTCAAGCTGCATTTCCCATCCAGAAGGACTCTTTGGGAAATTCTCTTCAGATATCAAAGATCAATATCAGAACACGCTGCAGTTGTATCAGATGAGCTTCAGTAAATGTCAGAAACACCAGGACAGACATGACAATTGTCTTTTCTCTGTCCAGGCTTCATATCTGGGATCTAAAGTTAACTCTGGAAAAGGCAGAAAGACAGTTTATGTTATTGTTATGTCAGACTAGCTGTTTTCCCTGGATTCAGGACAAGCAGACATACTTTATGGAAGAAGCACTATTCTCAGCCCTCTGCTGGAGTTTGCTCACTATTTCCTGCTGTCTGCAGACCTGACCATCTTTCAAACATCCCAAAAAATATGAGCAGTAATAAGAGACTAGGAGACCATGCAAAAAAAGGTGAATAGTGACACAGTCTACATATAAAGACACACCAATAAATGGCTACTAATGTGTTTTGCAATTACACTGATAATATCTAAAACCAAAGCCCTGCTTCTAATGTCAGAAAAAGGCTTTAAATGTGCAAGAAGCCTTTGCTAAACTCTCACCCTGAGGAAATCACTACTGGTCTTCAGGGAGATGCACTACACAGAAAACCCTCTGTGGATTACATGTCACAAGAGCTTTGGAACTGCTGTTATAGCTGTGGGGGGCTCCAGCACAGGCACAGTGACAAAAACCCACCTTTGTTTGATGCCTAAGTCCTAAATATCGTTAGTCTGCTGCAATAGCCAGAGATGCTGCAGGTCATGACAGAACCAGGAAGACCCAGGGCTTTGTGGGTGGGATCACAGTGTCCAAGGAAAACCACACGGCCCATCCAGACTGAGCCTCACTGTGTTCATGCTGTGCAGTGTGGCTTGGGAAAGGGATGTTTCTCAAGGGGAAAAGGGATCTTTTAGCACTGGGTTAGAGATTATTTGACTCTCCACAGGTGAGCTAGATGGGAAGATTGTAGAAAAACATTTCTCACTCACTTACAGGATGGTTTGTCTTGGGAGAGACCTGCCATAGTCAGGTGGCTTCAAACCCCGTCCAACCTGGCCTTGAGCACATACTTTAACAGGGACTAAAAAATCACAGTGCTTGGCAGAGTGCAAGCAGCAAAACAGAGCAGGAAATGACAAGGCCCAGCATTTGTACAGGGCTATATTTCCTTGCTGCACACTGATTTTGGAGCAGTGGAATAACACAAGCTGTGACAATCAGTCACCATGGGCGCTCCTACTTCAGCCAGTGCTTCAGACAAACCTAGGGCTAATCAGGAACATGACATTATTGTGCCCAGCCAAGTGCAGATGTGGGCTTGCATAAACCTTTCCTTATCATTCCTGAGAGGGATGTGCTGCAGTCTGTCACTGTTCAATAAACAATTCCACGGCCAAGATCTCGAGAGCTGCCGCGTCGTGTCCTGATGATCTGCACTTTCCTTACAGAGGAAGATGCAACAAACAACACTTAACAAACACATGGCCACAGCCCTTTTGGGCTGATGGGTTTCCAAAAGGGGCAAATGTTGATTACTCGTGCGTGTTATTTTGCCTACGGAGTTAAGAGTCATCCAAAGTCTAAAGAAGCCAGTGAAAAACCTTCCGCTGCATTCACTGGGCTTTGCATCTGCCTTAAGAACATTTGACAAATTTAAACTACCACCCAAGCATAGGCTGTGTTTTGGGGAAAGACAGACAGCTAGAAAACACTCGAATTCCCCAGTCTTGTGATTTTACTTTATATATTTGTTAACAAATTTTCTCAGTTATTAAAAAAAAAATATTATTTTTCTTTTTAACAACTGGTCCACTGAAGTTTCCTCTTCATCTTTTGTAAATCAGAGTTGCTGGGGTACAGGTGCATTGCCTTTACAGCCATTTTTCCTGATTTCACCTTTCTCCAAGCCCTTGTTTTCCCCGTCCCTCATGTTTGGCTGGTCACCAGACTGGCTTTTCTGGGACGCCGCACTGAGCATTCCCCATTTAGACACAGGGAGGGGCTGGAGAAGACATCTGGTGATTTTCTTCCTGCAGATTTAACATGAAAAGGGATTTGGGAAAAGAAAAGGTAGCCTTTCTCAGGCCATATCCTGCAGCAGCCAGGGACCCACCTGGTCCCTGGAGAGCATTAGAAAATCCTCAATGTTTTGCTAACTCGTGAGCTGCCTCACACGGCCCCTGAAGAGCAGGGAAGAGCCAGAGCACAGTTAACTTCAGTTAGCTGCTCCCTGACTCTCACAACTCCACTGGTCTGCTCCAAGTGCCAGCAGAGAAGCTGCCCAGGGCATCCATCAGCCCTGGGGCAGGGAACAGAACCAGATCTCTCTTCTCTCCACTGCTGGAGCTTGAACTGACAGGAGAGGAGGCAATCTTGGAGGGCAGGGGCAGAAGGGCTTCTGTTGTGCTGACCCCATCTCACTAAACTCCATCCAACCCAAACAAAATAATTGCATTTTGCCATAGAGCAACAAACCCAACTCTTACAGGGCTTAAATCTCTTTCTACCCTTTCCTTCTTAGACAAAGGTCCAATGCCACATACATGGACTGGAAACCTTTTGTGGATGATTTCAGAGACTTAGTCTGGAGAAAGTTAGAGCTCTATTAGGAATATTTCTCTTCCCTGAAAGTTTTTTCAGCTGTAACTCTGAAAGTTATGTAAGGGAACAAGACAAAATTAGAATATTGGATAAAAATAGCACTAAAAGAAATGTTCATCTTCCTCCAGCATTTTGAGGCCACTTTGGGGTCTTTTCTGGTTCTTCACCTACAGCAGCCCTTGCTCTAAGCTGGCATCTGGCTGAACGCCATGGCATTTGCAACGCCCAGGCAAAAAGTCACCTAGGATGGTAACAGCCTGGTTTCACATCCATTTGTGGCAATGTCCATGGCTGTGCTTCCCAGCCCTCAGTGCTTTACCTCAGAGCTTAAACCCAGGTCCTGACAGTGAGTCAGCACCGAGCTGTCACAGCAAGCTGAAACCTCCAGGAAGCAGAATGTTCTCTCTGCATACTTTTTGTACCACTCAGTGCATTACATAAACTCCCAACGGGGAGAGCCATAGCAATGTTTTGGAAGGATGTATTTATTCCAGCAGTAATTCCAGCATTTAAACTTTCTGACAGCTGCTGTGAACAAATATGCAATAAAAATCAAAGCCAATTCAGAGCTGGTATTCAGAGGTGGGAGACTGCATAAGCATTTGGGTTCTGGGCCATGCTGTGCTTTGTTTAGCATTCAGGCAGTGTAGAGGACTGCTGCATCCCTTTGCCACACTCAAGTCAAGCCCAAGTCACTTTGGCTTCATTTTCCAAGCTTGGCTGTGTAAAGCTAGAGTTCTGTCTCCCATTATCTGAGCATTTGGCTGCCATGGTCTAAAACATGACTGGCCCATGACAAGCAGCTTGTAGGAACAAGAGATTTGAGCATCCTCAGCTGCTCCAGTTCACACCTTCCCCGCTGCTGCAAGCACCAGATCCTCTGTCAGAGACAGTGACCAAGAACTGAGGCCAGTAAAAGCTCCAGCCACTGCCAGGGCCTGTCTGTCAGGGCCCTTGGGTATCCACACAATGCTCCTATTCACGTTCAGTACAAATAAAAGTAGCCTGTGCTGCGGAGGGCCCGAGCTCACTACCATTCCGTCCCGGAATCACAGGAAAATGTAGGTGGGGAGAGACCCCTGGAGGTCAGCTAAACCAGTCTTCCACAAGGACAACCCGACACTTTTTTAGCTGAGCTCAGGATGACACACAGTTCCAAACCTGAGCCAGGTTACACGAGGCCAGGAGAGAGACCCTACAACTTCCCCATGGGTTCCTGTGGAGAAGCCACAGCTTCCCTTACAAATTACCCAAAGCAGAAGTGGCAGCAGAACTTCCTCTGCTCAGAGCTTTTCGGGGAAGTCAGGGACATTTGCCACAAGCCACCTGCCCACACAAAGTGGTAAAAGGGACCCCACGTGTCAAGGAGCCTTACTGACTTTGGGGAGTTATATGTGACTGGCTCACTTAGCGAGATTACATCGAATCCCTGCTGTTTACAGCACTCAGGAGGGAATTCCAATGATTCCTCCCTCAAAAGACCTAAAAGTGTGGTGTGTCCACAGCCAGCAAAGTGGTTCTTGAAGCAATCACCTCTCCACAACTGTGCACAACACCCTTCAAGCACAAACGGTTCTTGTTGCTACCCTCAGTAGGCACCCTTTGGAGGGTCTGTGTTATCTGCAGAGGTAAATAAACGTTCATACACAGAGTCTGGATATTTTGTTAAGTAACAGGAGGTTTGTACCATACAGCCACCCAGATGGACAATGTAACCCCTTGCTTTTATTGAAGCCCTTCTTAAATTTACAGCAGGCATCAAGGTTATGGTGCTGCTTTTGCCAGCAGTCAAATTAATTGGTTTTCTAGAGAGATCTGTAAAAACTGGTTTCAGGACCTGCCAGGACACATGCACTGCAGCTGGTCAGCTGTGGAAATACTTTACTACCTTTGACAGAAAATGCCATTTTTACCTGTAATCTTCTGTTACTCTTTGTCTCAACATCCTGTGAAAGAAGAAAGAATTTGTACAAGATCTCTTACTGTTCTGAGCTGCCTTGCCAGTTTTCAGTACTTCTGCTGAGCTGGTTGAAAGAAAAATATACACAGCAGAAAAGGATCCGTCAGTAGAGTGGGGAGGAAATTGCATCCCGGAGCAGAGAAGGCTTTGAGTGATGTTGTCTTCAGTCTCCTGTGAAGCCAGGAAATTCATGACCCTTTCCAAGCCCAAACTTTGCCCACCTAAGCTATCAGATCATATTATAGCTGCCATCAGTTTTGCTCACTTCTTCCCTTGATCTCATTCTTCCCAGGACTCTTGTCAGCTCTCCCTTGTCATTTCTGCCTCCTCTTGGATTTCCAGTATTTGAGACTAGGCCTGTTTTATCTTTACAATACATATTAGCAAAATCAAATAACTACACCAAAAAAACCCTGGAAACCCACAGAGGCAGCTGACTTATCGCCTGTGTTAGATTTCAAAATTTTTTGCAATTTAAAGAGCAAAGGTCCTTGTTGAAATGTTCACAGTGGTGTGTCTTCTGGGACTGACATTGTTTCAGAAGCTTCTGGAGGAACTGGATTTATCTGTGGTTTGGGGCAAGATAAGTGCAGCAGGTGTATTCCCTGTCTCCAGCATCTTGGATCCTCTCCAAGCCCATTTCCATCCTCCCCATTCCAACCAAACAGTGATCACAAGGGTCACTGATGACATTTTCTTGGCCAATTCTCTATTCTCTTCCACTTCAGCCTCTGTTTGTGACACCCTTACATCTTGTCTCGGATTTCGTGATCCCTTTCTCCAACATTTCTTTCCTGAGGAAGCTTTGCATACTGAGCAAATGAAGGATAATTAGATTCCCACTGGTAATTGGGTTCAAATCAAAGAGGGGTGGGGGTGTGTTAGTTCATAATTTTCTACCTTGAACCAAACTGTCCTAGGAGCTTGGTGTATTCTGGATTATCAGACTGAAAACAGCAGAGTGATCCCAGACCCACATTCTACATGTGATTAAGCTGAGGGACAGAATACAGCAGCACTGGAGGTACAGTTCAGCTCTCTGTGCTTGCTGTCCTTGCTCCAGGAAGCCACCAGGCTGAGCCAGACTGTTGACCAGAGGGAAATTCCTTCCAAAGCTGAGCTTGCACAGTCCATTCTCGGGCAGGAATGAAGGCTTTCCACTCACTGCAGGTTCCAGAGCCACATCTCTGACCACATGGGACAGCTCAGAGGAAAGTCTAGCAGATAGCAGCCACATAGGTAATCCTAAGGGACTCCCAAAATCCCCTAAAAGTGGAATGTAAGTTTTCAAGGAAACCAGATAATAGAGGAATGATGTGCAAACAGCACAGATCCACTCACAGGGACTGAATGGCAGTGACACCCAGCCACCAACATGTTGATGATCACAAAATCACAGAACAGGTTGGAAGAGACCCCAAAAGATCATCTGGTTCAAGCTTTGATGGGAAAGGGAGCCCAGACAAGACTATATAGCACCTCAAACAGCTCCCTGGGGAAGTTTGACTGATTCTCCTCATGGTTTTTCCTTCTTACTCTGTAATATTTCTTTCTTATATCAAGATGATGGGATCACCCTGCCAACAAGGAAGGCCTTTTCCACTCCCTAGGATTTATTACTGACAATCCAAACAATGTGAGGGATTGTCTCATTTTTCTGCTGCTTTTTCCTACTGTCCGTTTCAAGGTTGTGGAGCAAGATCCACCCAGGTGCAGATGTCAAAAGCAATATTAGGAAGGTCATCTCTGGTCACAGGCAGCTCTAAGTGCCAGTGGCAGAGGGATGCAGTCTTTTCCTTAGTCTCAAAGTACAGCACTTGAAATATCCTGTAGGATGGAAATAATGCCCACTAGACCATTTCTCCCCTAATTTTTGGGAAGAGGGCCAGACAATCACCACAATTAGTCATACGTTCCAAATGCAGTCCCCATTCTTAGTTTCAACCTCTTGCCTGTCCTACTGTCAAGGATGAGGCTACAATCTCCACCCCAAAGAGGGTCTCTGCCTCAGTCACACACTATCAATCAGTCTGGCTCTCAGTAATGAGGAAAGATGCTTTCCTTCCTTCCACCTTCTATTTGGACCTTCACCTTCCCAGTGGGATCGTTTTACTGGGTAAAGGAAGACAGAAATAGACAGAAAGAAACATGTCAATATGTGCATTGAAGAGGAATTAAAAACAAAACATAATGAAATACCTGAAAGCACAAGGGAATTTGCTGGAAACTAGAGGAGAGAGGAAAAGAAGCAGCTATCATGCCTTTTACTGCTGCACATGGAGTTAGTTTTGAAAAGTTTCTTCTCCCTGTCCTGCTTCCCCCCATTGCTTGCCCACTCCCCTGGGGAGGGGAGGGTAGAGAAGATACCATTACAATATTAATCACCTTGAAAAGGGTAGAAACCCAGGATTTCAAAACCACTGCAAGAGGGAGAAGCGTCTTTAGGGGAAAGTTCAAACAGCTTCTTTTGCTTGAAGACTGCTGGAAACAATATGGCAATCATTAGTTTCTCTCTCTCCAGTTCAGGGTCGCTCATTTAATTCACACATGATGAACAACAGACATGCACATAGGTCCAACAGCAATATTAAGGTTGTCTCTCTTGCCAAGAATCATGCCACTAAAAAGCACATGTGTGAGCCCGTGTGAGTCTGGAAAGGGTTAATGGGCTGCTGGGGGCTCCCTTCTTGCACAGAGGTAAAGGAGGGACAGCAGTTCAGATGGAGAACATGCTTCACTCTCACTGTGGGGCTATCCATGGACAAGGCAGGGTGAGTTGTCTGGGAGGGTGGAGGAGCTTGTCACCTTCAGCTGAGCCAACTGCATTCACTGTGGCTGTGGCAAAAGCCTCATGGAATGCATTTGGAAGGACAGCATCGGATCTGATGAGGAGGTACAAGGATCCTCAAGTCCAGCCTGGTGTTTTTGGGTAAACTCTGAAGCCTCACAAGAATGTTTAGCTTAGGCTTCACTGCCCATTCTTGAAAAACTCCAGGAAAACTGGGTCATTTTTTACCCTTATGTGGGAGTATCCCTGGTGACAGCCAGCCTTTGCTCCCCTCAGACAGGGTGGATTTCCGAAATGATAGCTCCCTTTCTACATGGGCCACCAAACACTTGGGGAAGTCTGCAGGGCTTTCAGGACAACCCTGACTGCCAGCAGCTGGCTCTGCACTCTGCAGTAGAGTTGAAATGAAATGTGTCATCCAGCCAGAGAGTCTCCTGTCCTCTGGCATGAGACAGATCACTACAAAACAGAGGCTGCTGTCTGGCCTGAAGTCTTTCTTACATCTTCCCAGTGCCATGTGCTTGTTCTCCCCACAAACCGACCGTGCCACTGAATTCTTGGTGTTGTTCTGACCCGGAGCAGTGAGCCCTGTAGCATAAAAGAGATTTGATTTTCACCAGAAGCCACTGCATACTGGAGGAGGATATTTCCCACTCTGGCTCTGGCGCTGTCTGCTTGGTGACCTTGAACAGGTAGTGTTATCTTTCTTCATCTCTTTGTTGAGCAGAGACACTGGCACGGATGACTCCTGTAAAGCACTTTGACGTCTACCAGCGATAAAAAGCCAGGTGCTGACATTATTGTGCGGCGAGCATTTACTCTCATCTGCTTTAGATCTCTGCCTCCTTCATTTTCATTGAATAACCCCTTTGTTCCTGTGTTATGAAACACTGTAAGTAGACTCACAAGTGCTCACAGGAGTGAAAAGTGGACACAGACTGATGGCAAGCCCCTCCTGCAGAGCAGGACTTCCAGGGGCGAAACCCCGGCTCCGCCGACCCCGGTGGGAATACTGCCAGTGGGGTGACCACTTTACTGCTGATTCACAGCAAATGATAGCAAGAGAAGCATTTCATAACATTTTCTAACCTGCTTCTTGAGGGTTCAGTCATCCCAAAAGTCACTTTGAATACGGATTACTCTTGCCTTTCAACAAACTGATCTCCCATGTAAAACTCTGCCCAGTTAACGATTTCTTCACTGCGTGGTGGGGGTTTTTGTTTTTCTGGTGAAGTTACCACCATCCGTGGCCAAGCAACACACTCAAGCCCAGTAACCTTTTCATAAAGATGACAGATGATGTCTGCTGCTCATTTCATGTGGTTTTTGCCCAGTACGGTCTCTGAGGAAAGGAAGAAGGTGCCAAAACTGAAATAAGAAAGATAACATTGGTAAATGTCAGAGCTCCCTGGTGAGTGCAGAGATCTCAAAGACTTGGGAATGCTGAACAGATGACTCACTGGGAAGGGTTGCCACACGTCCTGTTTTTGACAAATGGGACACTGACTTGTTGTATTTAGGATCCCAATGGCATTATAGTAGCATCTAGAGGCCTTGATAGTGAAGGTGATGACTTTTGGGGCTTTGTGGGGTAGAAATTATCATGCAGGATGAGGAAACTGGATTTAATGTAAAACTTAGAGGCCAAATCCTTGCATGAGTATTTTGGAGCTGCTTACATCCAGGGCCTGGTTTACAGGTGCTGAAGGGCATCTTCCTTGCTGAAAAGACAGATTTTGTCATAGTTATACATGCAAACGTACCAGTTCTCTGTTGAAATGCTATATATACATATTTCACATTTCCTATAGAGCCTGCTACGTCTCCCAATCACTTGGATCCACACTTCACACCTGTCCTGAGCTTAACTGGACAGTGCAGAGATCTTGCCTTAGTCCCATGGACAGATTTCAGAATTATTTCTGTTCGGGTCAGTCCAAGAGCAATTTTTTTCTTTCTTTTTTTTTTTATTTCTGGCATTGAAAAATATGTCATGTTGAAAAATTAGATATCATTTTCAAGTGAATAGGCAATGTGAAATCCTCTAAGTGAAATGCTGAAATCACAGTCCAGCTTTCCCATATTTCCCTCTGCATTTTCAGCCAAAACCACTGGCTGAACACAAAAGTACATGAACAGCCCTAAATCCCACCCTATTTCTAATTGAGTTCACTATTCAACAAATAAATAAAGCCATGCAGCTCTAATGTAATGATGCTTGTGATGACATTTTCCACATTCTGCTCCAGATCTCTATGTCATTTATCCCACCACAAGCTGGTGTAATACACCCTACAGCAGGGTGAAGAATTTGGAGTCTGCTACTGTCTGTGAACTAAAACAGACCTGGAGTGAAATCCTGACCTCAGACAACAGCAGCTTTGCCACCAGCAGAAGTGGGACCAGTTTATCAGCCCAGGATTTCTAACTCAGGCATTAGAGGCTTGGTTTTTTGACAGTTTTAATCCAGAAGCCCTGAGTTCACTACCATCATCTGCGGGTGTGATTACATGGGCAGACAGGATAAAGCTGGAGTACTCAGAGTATTTCTGCTCCACTTCTGCTCCCAAATTTGAATCTGTCACTCAGCTGGTCCTGTCCAGCCAAATAATTGTTCTTTTGGGGGCAAAGTCCCATAGCGAACACACCCCGGTGCCCTCCCATTTAACATGGTGCTGAAGGAATACTAATTTGTCCACTTCCCCCTCCCCTTCTTATCCAGTTGAAATAATAAATATTTTACTCATGATTTATTGGATTTCAGTTTGTTGAAAAGATCCTCCAAACAAATGAAGTTTTAATGGCAACAAACACCAGCCGTAGCGCATTAGAAAATATAAACAGCAGCGGAGACCATTAAACAAAAACCACTTTGGATACAGCTGACACAGTGCTCAGCAATCTTCACCTCCCGAGGCCAGGGCCCGAGACAGAGGGTCACAGCGAGTCCCTCACTGGAAAAGAAATCTGGAAGGATCACAGATTTGAGTCCTTTGGGTGCTGAGGGCTGCAAGAGAGACTTTCGAAGTGACCAGTCCAGACTCTGGGCTACTCAGGACCGTAGGCAAGACCTCAAACATTGAATCCCAGAATTATTTGGGTTGGAAGGGACCTTAAGGACTGTTTAGTTCCAACTCCCCCTGCCGTGGGCAGGGAACTTTGTACTAGGATCAGGCTGCTCAGAGCCCCACCCAGCCTGGCCTGATAGAGGGATTCATTCTAGAGAGGAAGAGCCAAGGCAGCCCCCACACTCTGTTTGTTCCCCTCCTTCTGCCATGCCCACTGCACACTGCTTCCTGCCAGCCCAGGCCAGCCCTCCAGCTCCCCTCCTCTGCCTTGTGCTCTCCTCCTAACAAAGGGGCTCAGGCTGGAGTTCCATCACTGCACGGACACTTGCACAGCCCCTGTGCTGGGGCCACCCAGCACTGCCTCACAGATGAGCACGTTGCCCTGAATGACCCCCCCTGCAAGAAGGACTGATGTGCACCTCTGCAGGGGGAAGAAATTTGGGTCATTTTGTGGAAGATGGATGCACCACCTATGCACAGGTGAAAGGAGTCAGCACCTTCGGTATGGCAGAGCAATTGTCACCCACTCCAGGGCACATCCAGCGTGTTCACAGCCCGTCCTGTGGCCTTCACACCTCTGTCACATCTGTCTCTGCGTGGGTAGAAGCGAGTCCTGGGTGCCTGGGTTTATTCTCAGTGCACCCCTAGTTACTCCCCTGCCCTCCCATCACACTGGCCAGCACAACTGGTTGTGCAATCACTCTCAGAGCCAATGCTGTCCAAACAAACAGATCCCTCAACTACTTCTAGCAGGATGATTTTTTCTGACTCATTTTGACAGTATCAGAGTAGAGAGTGAGTACTGGCACGGCTACATCTGCATGCTGGGGGCTGGAGCAGGGAGAGATCAAGGTGGAGAGACAAAACATTCTATTCCTTCAGAACAGTCTCAGCAAAGTCCAAGTAGAAAGGGATTAAGAAGAGTTGCCCAACAACACAACATTTGTCAAGCCAAGTCCGAGGATGTTTCTGCACAAATCCTGGGGTCTCATCTATCCACAGCCTTTTCTTAACTCATAGATGCTATTCAAAACAACCTTGATGAGTGCACAGCTGGGTTTGCCACCTTTTATTCAAACAGGGGAAGCATGGACCAGTAATGTGTTCCAGAGACTGGAAATCAGGATGTTTTGATTTGAGATAAAGTACAAAACATGTGTGAGTGACCAAAGACACCCTGCCTGAGCCTTTCAGGAAATAAGTGATTTAAGACATTTTACCATAAGAGCAAGAGTTTACTGTCAATAAACCATTGTTTACTGTCTACACAAGAGCTGTGGCTACCACTTTATTCAAACATTCATATTTTGTCTACTTAATCCATTCCAAGTCACTGCAAACAATTTCCCATTCATCAGCCGGGGATGCCTGGGAAAGGATCCTGTCTGTCTGGATGGAACCCAAGCTGCACCTTGACATTCCCAGCATGTCCAGGGCTCCAGCCTGCCCCTCCAGCCCTGCATGTGCACTGACCTGAGCAGTCACCTCTTCCCTGCTCCCTTCCCAGCTCCAAGGGCAACCAGCAGGATTCACAAGGCACTTTTCCAAGTCTGCCTTTCCAGGAGTGTGGCCCCTGCCCATTCAGCTCATGCAAACTTCACACTTCAGCTCATCTCTGGAGCTCCCAGTCTAAACCTACATAGTATCAGCATGGTTCAGATGGCAAGTAATGAAGAATAATGAGTTTTACTTAAATAAAAACAACCATAAAGCCCAAAACAATCCACAGCAAAATTCTAGTTCTACTCCAACCTGTGGGCTCACCATAGAAAGGCTGACCCCACTGGGAAAAGTCATAATCCAGCTGATTGTAAACCACATACCAAATACTCACAATCAGATTTATTTCATGGTTTAGAAAATCGCTAAGTCATCACTACGAGCACCACGCTGAGCTGTGTACTGAAACACATCATAATTAAACTGCAGCAGACCAGATTTGTTCCAGGAATGAACAATGTCAGGAGCACAAAGCGGCCAATGCGGATTTGCAAGAGATCGTGCAACAATGGTTGCAGGGCAAAAAACGTTTATTTGTTTGAATTATGAGCACGTTAATTTCATTTTTAACTACAGATCAGGACAGGATTCAGGATAAGGAGAAGGCAGCAAGAAGGATGAGGTAGGTAAATGAAGTTATTTTAAAAAATCACTTATAATAGCAAGGGAGAAAAATAGAGAAATCAAAATACATTCACTGAGGAGGATGTAGATATAACCAGAAACAGCTCAAGGTTCTGTGATGAACAATCCCACACTGGTAATGATCCTAATCCAAAGCCCATCAAAATCAAGGTCTTTCCACTGATTTTGCCCTTTGTGACTGCACGACAAGTAAAACCTTTCCCATTACAAACTGTCTGCTACAAAATCTTTTCTGTTTCTCTGCACATTTTTCCACTGTTCTTAATAAAGTCATTTTCTTACATTATGTTAATATTTGAAAAAAAAAGAAAAGAGAAAACCTTCATAAATACACAATCAAGCCTGAGGTAATTTTCCTAAAATAATTTTTTAAATAAACTGCTCTGTACAAACTTCAGTCACTTCAAAATGTGCTTTGAAACTGAAGACTGTGGAAAAGTTAAAGAAGTGATTGCTGATAAATAGTTCCATATGATTTATCGAATATAATATCCTTCAACAGAGTGATTTTTCAGATCTTAGGGCATGGACTGTTTGCCTGCTAAGAGATGTGTGCTGAGGTTTAATAACGTATTTATATGCTAAAGAGCTTCCTCCTGTTCCTGTATTGAGCATCAGCAGTATTCTCCTAAATAGAAATATCCCTTAGGATGAAATTGAGCTCAACTGGTGGAGTTGTATAGAAGCGACATCTAAAAAATACTTTAAATGTTCCTCTTTGTTGTTGGAGCAGGAAGGATGCCCTGCTTTAGTTAGGTTGTGGCAACACCCAAAAGTTTATCCTATTACATGTAGTAAAATGTAATAACATCACATTTAGATGTCCAGCTAAATTCCACAGAGATTTTCCTGGGGTCTGAGGGAGAATGGAAGTGGTCACTGCCTGATAATCTGAACAAACAGCAGATTTTGAGCTTTTGATGGTAAGATTATAGGGCACCATCTCTAGATAGTGGCTTGGAGACACCAGAACCCCCTTCCCTCTTTCAGAACAGGTAATCTCATTATATTACACTGGGCCTTAGGAAAATGTGATCTGGAAAGACTCAGTGTGGAAAACAAGCCCAAAACCAGGCACTTTTTCAGCTTCTCTCTATTGCACCAGCTGCCTTACAAAGCACTTGGAGCACCTCCCTGGGTAAGCTGTAAAACTCTGGTTGAACACATGCAAAGATGCCCCACGCTGGCATAAAAGATTAGTACTTTCTGCCAGAAATTACCCAGGTGTAAACAGACCCAGGCACATCCCTATGCAAAATCCCCAGGTGTAACCATCCTCTCTCTCCTGCCAGAGCAGCACGAGTCCCTGCATGGGAAATGCACAAAAACAAACGAGTTCCTGGAGCAGGAACCCAAACTCTGTGCTTGGGTTATCACTAATCATGTGAGGAGCTGGAGTACAAGGACCCCAAACTGGGTTTTCTTAGGACTTGTGTAAACCAGCAGAGGCCTGATGTCTGTTCCACACAGGGACAGCAGCTCCAGGCCACATTCCTTGGTGGGGTGAACTCATGCTTGTGCTAACCCAGCTTTTCACAGCCTTGGATCTGGCCACGGTCCCCAGCCCCGCTGGAGCAGAACGTGGGCAGGGACAGGCAGATCCAGCTGTACCCATTTGTCAGATGTGAACTCAGATGTCTTCAGAGTGCTTGGAAGGACATAAAGAGTGCTCCTTTCCAAAAGCTTTGGCAAGGAAATGGCTGGGCTGAGCTCTCTGAGCTCTAAACAGGAAACAGGTTCTTCACTCTCAAGTGGCTCAATGAAAAATACCATCCATAAGTGACAGTAATGCCTCTGCTCACGTGCAGCCAGGGGATGCCAGAAATTCAGGTGAGAACACATGAGAGTCCCAGAGGCAAAATACTGACACTGAGCAGAGTGGGACAACTGAGCTCAGGTTCCCAGGACCAGCACAGCTGATATCCAGCTGCTAGGAGCTTCCAAAGGTACCAAATTCTGGGCATTTAGGAAAGTCTAGAAGGAAAAATGAGAGGGCAGTGAAAAATACTGCAAGTGTTCACCCTAAAACTTCCAGAACTACAACCAGCATGAAAACCCTTTCTATAAGAAGATTGAAAAAAGGTGCATTTGGATGGGGAACATTGTCTGATTGTGCCACACATCTCTGCAAAGTCACATAAATGTCCCCAGGTGTCCCAGTAGACCCAGGACGTGGCTACAAAATGCTCTTGCAGCTGAAAATGGGGGGGCTGGAACAAGGTGATCTTTAGGGGCCCTCCCAACCCAAACAATTCTGTGATTCTATGGACACTAATGGTCACAGGGGTGAGGAAGAAGGCAGCTCAGTATGAACATGTGGAACTCACTCACATGTTCCGTGTCCTTGTGTTTGTTATGGGAAAAAAAAGGCTGAGTGTGGGTGGGCTGAGAGTCCCCCATTAACACAATGTGGAAACAATAAATCACCTGTGATTTTTAAGTGTGAAAAACCCTCTTTTTCTGACTCTATCATTCTGCCTTCCATCATATTCTCAACCCAGCTCAGGTTTCTTGGGAAGGGTCTCACAGCCCACTGGGCAGGGAAGCCCATGGGTCTGGGATAACTGGGCAAACCCCTCGGGTCCTGTCTTGCTTGGTTTTAGTGGTTTTAGTCTTGACCCCACATAGGCTTTGTCCCTTGGCTGTTGCACCACCACGTCCTGCTTTGGCTGTCCCAGATTCCCATGACAGGAATGTCACATCTTTCAGCACCCTGGTTCTGCTGCACTCACTACAACAGGCTTCCTTTGAGGCAGCTCTTGTCTCACTCTTCTGTGGCACTTCTCTACCTGCCTCTGCCTTTCACATTTCTCTTTCCTCCTGAGATCTTTCCTCCCCAGTGGAAACTCCTGGAAATCCTAAATGCCCAGCACAGAGCAGGGACTGGGGAGGTCATTGATCCCATCATGGCCAGACTTCAGACAGCAGTTTCTGTAATTCCTCAGCCTTCCCTGCATCCTCTGGAAAAGGGGTCACTGTGTTAATTATAAACTTAGGAACCAAATGCCTCTCTCAGGCCTGTGGGTAAACAGGCCCAGCCTCCCCAGCAGCCTTGTGGAGCTACATATGGCAAGCAGAGCTTCACAAAGGCTTTTGTCCACATTTCCCATCAGGCAGGCTCTAGGAAGACAAACTGTGGCTGAGGTTACCTTATCAGTGACCCCCAGCCTCTGGCCCTGCCTCAGTAGTCCCCAGAGATCCCAGTGTCCATTCCCAGCCACACACAGATGCTCTCCCCTGCCAGGCTTTCTGTCCTGGTAAACATTTCAGTCGTTTTCCCTGGGAAATGGGGGCTGTGGAGCATGGAATGAGCAGCATTAGCCTCAGGGGCATGCCCAGGGGGATGATATTAACCTGAAATCAGACATTTTTCACCTTTTCTCTAGGCTGTAGGCTTTTCCAAGACAGTTTGGTCTCAGTGTCCAAGGAGGAGAATGGCATCCCATTGTCTCCATCACCAAGACAGGTGGGAAATGTCCTACATGCACAGAGGAGCCAGTCAGGGACAGGGGACATCACCCTGTGCACTTCTACCAGGAATAAAAACCTTTCCTTGGCTCTCCTCTCTGCCTGCCCCAGAAGAAGTCTGTTCTTGGTTACTGCTTCCAAAAGTCCCCTCTGCTATCCTTATAAATATGAAATATGTGCTGCAATGTTTGCAATTATGGATGTTTAAATGAAATCTTAATTGCAAGAAGAAAGTATTTTTAGTCATATTTACACTACCTAGAATGAACAATGACAATCCATATTATGTCAGATGTCAGAGCGTTTGTTATGGTTGCTGTTGTTACTCTTTTGACCAGCTCTTAAGCCATAATTGAAGCCATTTATAGAAAAAAACATTGCACTGTAGTCTCTCTTCTTCTCTTTTTTATTGCAATAAAAATCATCAAGTTAAACTCTGCCTTAGCTACAAAAGAGTTAATGTGAAGAATAACAGTGGGAACCACGCTCTTCTCAAAGGGATATTTATTTGGTTTCAAAGAACTCGTTCTTCATGCAAAGAAAATGAAGGTTGGAAACAGAAGAGAAACATCTGCCTCCTCCAAAGTTATGAGAAATCTTGTTGCACATTCCTAACCTTTCTCCTGTCCTTTTGGCCAAAAATCAATTACTTTTTTTTTAAGGTAGCATGTTCACATTGGGCAAGTGGGCAACCAGCACAGAGGAATCACTCTTCAGAGACAGACAGAAATGGGTTCACTAAAAAGAAAGGGAAGAATATATTTTCCCTTCTGGGAATAAATTTTTCAGAGACATCTTTCTGGACAAAAGATCTGATCTTTAAGATCTTGGTAAGGCACAGGATGGTTGCAGCAGACACTTAACTGCTTCAGGTTTTGGTGCAAAAGTCAAGAAAATGTCTTTCAAACCCTTTTGACATAATTTGCCTCCTTTGGATGAAAATACTTAGCAAAATGTTGATTTCTATGAGATGGATGTTTATCTTAGCAAAAGATTTCATATTTGTACCCATTTTTGCTAGGACTGGGAGTGGCCCTAGCAACACAGGTTTGAACCCTGCTCTGAGTCATTTGGGCTGCAGTGTCCACTTAGATATGACAAGAAATGTGGAGGAAACTGGACACCAGCTCATGTTATTTACTAAATTCTATGGCCTTAGCCAGTTTGGCAGGGGAAAATTAGAATAAAAGACTATTGAGAAATTCTAGCATATCCAAAATGTATTACCAAAATATTTTTATGCTTTCAACAAGTCAAGCTGAATGGATATTTTCATTTAATCAAACTGCTGTTCAATCTTTTCAGCTGCCTTTCCTATCTATTTAGAGGCATTTTTCTTGACTGGCTGAATACAACTGTAAAAACATCAGACTAAAGCACTTAAAGACACCAAATAATGCTTTTGAGAACAGGTAGCTTTACAGAGTCCAGAAGGAAATAGCTGAAAGCTAAAATGCTCAGTTTATTCTGCAGAAGTGGGGCATGATGAAAACAGCTGGAAACAATTTCAATGGCAAGCTTCTTTTATACATCTCAACATCTCCCTAACCTCAGCATTCACCTTGAGTACAAATTGCCCCAGCAACTTGCAGTCCAGGATTAAGAAACTATTGCTTATTTAAATACAGATTTGCTGGGGATATCCACAGGAAATTTGAGGAGCTACTTGCTGAATGCAGACCATTGTTTGCGTTGCAGCAGCTCAGAGGAGGCTCCAGCAAACCAAGCACACCGTGCAGGGCACTGCACAAATTTTGGAGGTGCCCTTCTGAGCTCAAATTGCCATAATTTTCCACGATTACTACATCACCTAAGCACTCAGATCTTCGTGTTGAGTTGAAAAGCTCCTTTTTCCCCCAAATCTGTCCCAACCCCATGCAGCTAATGCCCAAAAAAGGGGCTCAAATCAGCTGTAGGAGATGGGAGCTGTGGGCACAAAGGTGAATGTGACTGGTTCAAGGTTACCCAGGCAAGCTCTGGCAGAGCCAAGAGTAAATCCACATCTCTGGCCCCAAAGCCTGTGTCACAACCAAACCCAGTGATTCTCTCTGATCTTGCTTCTCTCTTGCTCACATAAATATTTGCATGGCCAGAATAAAACCACATTGCATTTTTGTCCCCTTAGGAAAAACAACAAGCACTTAAAATATTTCTGCAGTTTCCCCCCTCAATCTTTTTAAGGAGTTGGTGGGGAGAATATATTTTTGTTTTTATTGGCAAAGAAGAAAAGAAGGAGCAGCCCAGGTGGAGTCAGACTCCCTGAAAGCCCTTCATTCTTCAGCTCTGCCTGCCCTGGCATCACTGCAGAACAGCACAAGCACAGCTTGAGACCCAGCTCAGGTGAAGGGAGCAGGTCAGCAGCAGCAGGAAGGTTGTTGTGAGTGAGTCACTTGAACGTTTTCATGGGAAACTTGTGCAATCCATGCTGGATTACCCGTGCCAACTACAGTTCACTTAAATTGACCCACATCTGATTTCAGTACAAGCATACACTGAATGTCCTAAGCAGGGCTGTCACGGAGGATGAACGTGATTAATCCATGCCTCTCTGTCCTTCCCAGGAGCAATGAGAACAACTCACTCCCTTGGAAAACCATCCAGAGTCATCTCTGGCTCTGCCAGAGGAATTTCACCTGCCTGTGCCAGCAGCGTGCTCAGCTCCAGTACAAGTACCAGAACATGCTCACATCCACATGGAACAGCACGAGGTGGAAGAAGTCCTCACTTTGCTCCAAGCCCGCCTGACCCCTCTCCTGCAAGGACAACTGGTTGATTTTGCAGGAAAACCAAGCCCCCATCCCAGCAAAGAGACAGGAGAGGAGCTTCCCTCCTGCTTCCCTGTGAGGGGCAGAGGGGGAGAGGGAAGGCGTGGATGCCTTCAATGTGTTTGCCCATTTCAGGCCATTATTCCTAACACATGTTTCTTCTTTTATGCAAAACGTTCTCCTCTGTTTTCTGTCTCCTTGATTTCATTTTAAAATGCAATATTTTTATGGCATGAAGAGATAAAGATATGAGGAGGGGAGGGAAAGTGGTACAAAAAGTAATTAAGTGTGGTGGCTGGTTATCGTAATGCACTAAGGACAACCAAAACCATTCCCTTGGGAAAGGGGGGCCGTTTCTCCTGCTGATATGCACAGGATTTTCACAGCTCCCATTAACACAACTGGAAACTGTCCAGGTAACACTCTTGTCTCAGTCAAAGATTAGACTATCATGTCTGAGATGAATGGAAGCCTTTAGGAAGAAGCAGAATCACTGCTAGATCGCTCCAGCCTAGTCAGCCATTTATTTAATTTATGTTTGTGCTCCCAAATTCTTGTATGAATACATGAAGGTTCATAACTGAAGCAATAATCTGCTTTAAGGAGCTTTATTGAGTACATCTCTGCTGAACAGCTGAGCAGAAAGAAGTACAGGGAGGCCCTAGGAGTTCTGCTCTGGAGTAAATGGGTCACACAGTTTGGTTTTTATAAAATGTGCTTTGGAGATTTCTGAGATTTCAGGATATTCACATCTGTCCACTGATCCAACCAACCCCTGGGGCAAATGCTATGGCACAACACTTCCAGGATGTTACTGTCCTCTGCTGTCCAACACATCTGGTACTGCAAAAGTTCCCACAATTTGAATATTTTGTTGGAAATACAAAAGTCCACGTCCACAAAATTTTTTTGTGAAGCATGGATTATACAAAAGAACCCAATCTGAAAACTGAGATCAGGCTTTCTCAGGGAAAGCACTGCAGGCTGGGAGGGTGTGATAACACTCTCCCTCCACAGGACAAATTCTTCTTGAATTTGCAGGCAGCTCCCACTGGGGATGCACACCTGTATCCATGAGCATTTGTGACTCAGGTTCAGTCCAAGGCCTCCTGCACTGGCCCAGACCTTGACACACCTCAAAAAGGCTCTGAGCCACCCTGATTCCCTCCATGCAGGAGCTTTTTCCAAAAGCAGCAGAACCAAGAGCTTCCTCAGGACTCAGAAACCACCCTGAGCCATGAGGGTCTGCCAGACCCTCCTCTGTGGCACCAGGCTCATCTCCCAAGACCCTTGCTGAGCTCAGCATCAGGTCCTGTCCATGCCAGGAAGGATTTGGGAGGCACAGCTCCCTGCATGCCCTGGGCCACGAGCACATTCCCGAGCACAGACAAGCACCTCCACCCTGGTGATGGAAGTTAACACGAACTGCTACAAGCTGGGACTCCTTTCCATGCTAATCTGGTCATAACATTAAAACAAACTATTTCCGGACTGCAATTATTGCACCTCGTAGAGAAATTGCACAACACTGGAATTAACAACTGCTCGAGTGCATTTAATTACTAACAGATACCTTTAAACTTGTGGTTAGGAAACTGTTAGCCGTTCCCAGAGCATGTGCCCCACCACCCAGTCCTGCTCTGAAGCATTTTCAGAATCTGCTGATCCATAAAACGTACCATTGGAGAAGGTTTGTTTTGGCAGGGGGCTCGGTTTTGTCCAGCAAACTAATGGTGTCCGTTAACACACCATTACATACCTCGTTAACATACTTGGCAACTGGGATTTCCCCTCAAGAACACAGAAATCGTGTGTAAATCATAATTATTGTCTGCCTGGCAGTATCAATCATCACACGCAAGGCACTCGATCTAATTCTCTACCCACAAAATTGTTCCTTGCAAATGCAACTGGGCCTGTCCTTGCCCGTGGCACCTTACAAGGAAATCACTGGCCATGTGCTGTGGGTTTGTAACAGGCAATTCCTATCAGGATGCAGAGCCATGGATCAGGATGGACTTGTTCTCTTTGCTCAGGCCATGGGCTCTTTTGGGATGCCTTTGGGGAAGCCTTGCAGGGAAGGTTCTTTTATTAGAGGGGTCCCTCGCTCGATTTTTGAATGAGTTCAGCTCCACGCTGTGACACCCAAGTTGCAAGCTGGGCTTTCAGCAGAGCTCAGAGCTGGTCCTCTAAAGCTCTGCTGAGAGTCTGGCACTAAGAAAGGTGGCTGAGAGGTGACAGCACAAATTAGTCCTTCTTTAAGTGTGTACGCAGAGGATTTGGTCCCCGTGCCCAGCACTGAGATCCAGGACTGGTGGGTAAGATTTCACTCCTTGAGTTGGTGCATCTGATCACCTGACAAAGGTTTTCTCACATCCAGGATCATTCTCAAACCTGTGGGTTGGACATTTTAAAAGCACAGCAGTGATAAAATAACAACACCAACAGTGCCGCCGGCAGATGTGGCTGCCAAGGAACATTATCTGCTTTGTGGTTTATGACATAAACTGTGATAGAAAACACTTGCAGCAAGAGAGATCTCCATTACAGCCAAGGAAGAAATTCCCCTGTGCAGTTAGAGCAAATAGAGGGTCGGAATCTCAGGCACTGCAGTTTGTTGGGAATGGGAGGGAGTAACAACTGTCACACACCTCTCAGCTCTGACATTGCTCTGGAGCTGAGGCAGAGTGAACAGCCTTGTGATCCTGCGTTCTAGGACTCTGTGAATTCCACTCTCCAATACAAAATCATGAATTGCACGAGTCACTGCCCCACCCATCCTTTCCTGGACGGGAAGGGATGGAGGAGCATTCCCATCAGGTGATGGATCAGCATTCCCAGCACACTCCTGAGAGCCCCTGCCCTTCAGGGAGGAGAGTGAAAAAGCCTGGACTCACCACCTCCACTGCTTGTGTATTTTCCAAAGAAAGAGCATTTCAACAGAATTCGTGCTTCCCCACCCCTTGCCCTGCTGGTAATTTGGAGGCAGTATTTAGTTACAAAAACAACAACAA